>CAHIKZ030000287.1:2000000-2407500 GCA_903632075.3 Acanthosepion pharaonis
AGCATGTTATCTAGCATGATCAGCACTCTGAACAGGGCCAGCACACTAAAACTCTTGGTCACAATGACTTCATGTTAGTACAGCTATCAAAGGTCCCCCAAGTGTTTTGTCTACCCAATTTCACTCACAAGTTTTGGATCAACCCAAGGTATGGTTTTCAGGCACTTTCCAAAGGTGCTGCATGCTGGGATTGTCCCTATCCAGATCGATATCATCAGGAAGTTTCCATGTTGAGATTTGAACCTGGGTCTCATGGTCAGAAAGCAAATGTTCTAACCACTTTCATGCCTATATATATATATATATATATATATATATATATATATATATGCATATATTTTTATATATATATATATATATATATATATATATATATATATATATTCATATTTTTCATCTGATTAATTTTCGTCAATGTTACATTGTTTTTTCAGCCCACTTTAAACTAAATGCAACATAAATTGTTAGAATTTAATGCAATTTCATATTTGATTGGTATGGCCACTTCATATATGTTTAGGTTGGAAAACGTGTCTCCTGGTATATTTACCCCACAACAAAAATCGCGGACTCAAATGTGACTCCAGGTAATAAATGAACAATGTAACAAATATGCAATGTAATAGGCCCTGATCTGGCATCTAATCTACAGTCACTTTCCCATAGATGTGCTGTGGCTTCCCTCTGTCTCTTCTACAAGTATTTTCACAGCAACTGTTCCAATGAGCTGCTTGAATTTAAGCAAACTACCAGACTGGCATCTTGGTCCCTACCTTTCACTGTCAAAATGGTTAAATGAAACCATCTCTTCTACTCAAACAGCTTCTCTTGCACTTCCCATCTGTGGAACTCCCTTCCCCTTACTTGCTTCTCTGATGACTATAATCTTCAAATATTCAAGTGTAATATCAATCGACATTTGACAAACATAGCTTGTTCCCTGTCCTTCTCTGTATCTTTTCCTCAAACACACCTCTTTACTCATGTTCTCAATCCTCTGTAACCCCTTGCATGTTAGTGGCACTGCTGTCTTGCTTGGGGTGAACTGCTTTAAAAAAAACAGAAAAACTAATATATATATAATAAAAAGGCTTAAACAATAATATTCCATGGTCATAACTTGTTCCATTGGGATCGTAAATATGATCCAATTCATCAGACCTACAAATTCAAAAAGAAAACAGAAAAAACAACTCCAGAATAAAAAAAAAAATAAAGAATAAGAGGGAGGGAGAGAAAAGAAAAGAAAAAGGAGTGGGGGGAGAGATGGGGGGGCAACTAAAACTGAAGGGCATTTATAAAGGGGCCGCTGTGTAATTAAGAGAATTTGAGAATTAATATCAACTACAGGTTACAGATCAAATATAAACATATAAAAAATAAATATAACGATTATTTAATCTAGCAAGGACCTATATTTCTATGTTCAAAAAACACATGCGTATACACAATAACATATACAGGTACATTCATACATATAGGCGTGTACACACATACACACATATATACATATATATACATATATATATATATATATATATATATATATATATATATATGCACATACACATACATATATGTATGCATATACATACATAAATACACACACATACATATACACATACATCCATACACATCCACTCCTACATATATATACATTTACACATATATATATATATACAGATATACACATACGTGCACATAAACATATATACATAAAACCTTACACATCTCCATACAATTATATACACCCATCTAAACAAATAAACAATGTATCCCTATATCTATCTAACTATACATACATATACAGATATATATATGAATACATGCACACACATATAAAACACATCACACACATATATAAACACATCTACATATATATGCATATATATATATATAAATGCATAAATACATATAAAAAATTAAAAAAAATTTTCTCTCAAAAAAAATTTAAATACATAGTGCATCAAAAAATTTAAATATATATATATATATATATATATATATATATATATATATATATATATATATATATATATATATATAAACATAAGTCATTCCATTAAAATGTCATGCCTGATGTTATTGAACCAAGATGGAACTGACATAAGGGACAACATGTTATAAAATGGTGTTTGTTTTGAATCGTTTCTTATGTCTACATTTAGAAAATATCTCATTACGAAAATTTAGCAATATCTTGATTCTTATCTTTAATAATAAAAATTTTTTCCACCATGCAGAGATCACACCAATCACGGAAGTTATTAGGGGTTCTAGCTCTTGATAAGTATCTCCATTTTAAAAGTGGGGTTAGTCCCTTATCCATCATATCCCAGTAGTGTTTGGATAAGGAAGTTTGATTTCTGAGGTATCTATATCTAAAAGAGCATTTATGGTTGTATAGACGCTACTTCCAATCACCATCGGATATACCTATATATCTTTTTTTCTGGTTTATATTTTCCTTGGGGAAGGTTGTTGCCTTGTATACTATATTTTCATACTTACATTTACCCCCAATTGGACAATGGTCTTTATTCCTACAATTGCAGGTAGGGTTTTTTATACAAATATATGTATATATGTGTGTATGTATATATATTTTACATATGTATGTGTATATTTACCACTAATATTATTATATATATATATATATATATATATATATATAAATGATAAGTATATATTAACAAAACAAAGGTATTCATAGACAATAGAATATTGTTATGTGTGACAAAACAATGAATATGAAAGAAGAAAACATTTAAACTAGTGAAGGTGTTTGTGTGTGTGTGAAGTTGTTTAGGAGGAGTCCTAGAGAATAATAATGGAATGTGACGAGAAAGGTGCTGGTATACATACCCAAATGTGGGCTGCATTTCTCCACGTGCCAACCTACATCTTACCATCCCTAGGTGAAATAGGAAAGAAAGGATTACACAGAATATCTTTGCCTATTTATAGGCTTAAGAGTGTCTCCTAGCAATGTTTTCTTTAAGAAGTAAGTGGGTTAACTCCACAAATGCCCCCAGTATTAAGTCTGTGTAAAATAACAGTATATGCATTAACACAGAAATTAATAGACAGATATGAACTGTATTGAGGCAAGATGAAAATGGATATGAACATTAATTGACATGAGAGATCAGAAAAGACTGGGATGGGCAGAGAGATTGGAAAAGACTGAGAGATTTAGATACCTAGGAAGTGAGATAAATTCTACTGAAAAGTATGTGAAAGTTTGTTTAGTTAAAGCCTGAACCACCTTGAATAAAATGAATGTAATCTGGAAATTTGATCTACCATACAACCTCAAGTGAAGATTCTTTCAAGCAACTATAGAGGCGGTGTTAATGTTTGGCATCACTGCCTGGACTTTAACTAAAACAGTCTAAGCTTGATGAAACCTACACAGATGCTGAGAGCCATACTTGGAACCTACACTCAGATGCTGAGAGCTATACTGAACATATCCTGGAGACAGCATCCAACAAAATCACAGCTCTATGAACCCATCACTGATATTTATATAATCTTATGTGAATCCAGAATGCACTTAGCAGGACACTGCTCGTAGATAAAACAAGAACTTGCGAGTGGTCTACTGCTCTGGACACCTAACCATGGAGCAAGACGAGTTTGGTCACCCAGCAACCATGTACATTGACCATCTGTCATTCCTCTCCAATGACTATCCACCCTTGATGCAGGACAGTGACGGTTGATGTGATAGATTCATTAATGTCTGTGGTAGCTTGACCAAATAAAAAATTTAAAAAATGAATAAAAATTCTTATATTGTACAAATCTCAAAAACTTATATATTGTTCACAAGGTGGCAAATTTTATATAATGATTTTAGTTCTAATTTTACAAATGTGATAAACTATTGACCAATGTTCGAATTCATTGATATATTTATAATGATAGTTGGTCAAGGTGAATGAATGAGTTCAAATTATGTCAGATGAAAGAAGATAATTTTTATGACGCCTTTTAGTTCAGGTATCAGATAAATAACTAATAATGTGATTTGATCAAGATAGCTGTCAGGAAAGAAGAGATAATTCCAGATTCTGTATAGAGAGATGATAAAAAGCTTTTCAAAGTGGTTTTGTGTATCAGTGAGTCTTATCGCAACATTACATTATATGAATTTTTTTTTTTTTTTAACTGATTACAAGAAGCGAATAAAGGTCTTTAAAAACTTAAAAGCACATTAACTTTTTGCTGAGTTCGCCACCATTCTAGCTTTGTGTCAGACTCGGTTCTTTCACAAAAGGCTCTATCATTGTGGCCTTGTTCTAAACTGAATCATCATGTCAAAGTCTTGTCTGATTATCAATTTCAAAGCAAAATGTTCAACAAATAGGAATAGCATTCACATGCAAAAAGGGATACAGTCAAGTAGCTACAACCTTCTGATTTCAAGGCAAGAAAGAACAAAAAATGTGAGGATAAGATTGAAAAGTGTCCATTTTTTGGGGGGGGGGAGGTTAGAAAGAAAAGCATAAAGTGAGAAGAAAGGACAAAACAACAATTGCAAGAAGACAGAATGCATGGTTGTCAGCAAAAGAGACAATTATACAGTATGTAACATAAATACTAATCACATAATGGTAAGACATTTGTGGTAATATTGTCATCATCTAGTTGATGTCTTAATATTATGTGGGAAGTATTTCTGTTACACACTGTATACTTATTGTTTGTCATATTATTTTAACCTGCTTTTATTTTTTGATAATTTTGTCATTTTCACTTAACCATGACCAATTATTCTTCAGGCAATAAAAAAAAATATTATAAACAACTGACCTATATTCATTCTTCACTTATTAGAGCTCAATTGAAGCATTAAAATATTACAATAAGAGCTAAAAGAAAGCAGTAAAAAAGACGATAAGAAGTCCTCATACGTCAATATACTGACACATGTATTGGCACGTGTATTCTCCTTGTCATATAGGAATAAAGTATCATCACCAACACTTGGGTTTGAATACAGACTGCAAGAGAGAAAGCACAGTCAATATCCGCTTGAAATAATTAGATCCTGTGAAAGTTAAAGGAAATACGTGTGCGTATATATATATATATATATATATATATATTTATTATGACATTTCAGCCCTTCAGTATTTGTCTATATTTCTGAGATGAGGTATTTTGAACACTATTTACATTATTCAGACTATTGTCCTCATCTTTGTCGCCATATTTATTACGTTTCAGCTTTTGTATGCTCCTGCCTTCTTCAAGTGTTTGGAATGTTGGACTGAACCCTTTTTTTCACTTACTGGGGTAGACTGTTCTAGTTCCATGTACCATGTTTTAATGGATGTCAGTTATCTGTTATCTCCTGTTAATTCCCCTCTTCAATTTCTCCACTGCCTTAACCGGTTATTGAACTCACACTCTTTGGGTCTTGTCACTGGATTTAACCAACACCTTTATCCACACAGTTCAACATTCCAACCACCTGAAGAAGGTCAGAGCATATAACGGCTGAATAATGTAAATGGTGTACATAATACCTCAGCTCAGAAATATAGACAGATACTTACAGGACATATCAAGCTTTATGGAAACATTGTTGACAATTATATATTTAGTAGCATAACAAATAAATAAAAATAATATAAATTTTGATGTTATATTTAATTTGTTGTTAGGTATTTTTCATTTTCTCCTTTGTTATTGGCAGCATTTTTAGAATACTTTGGCTGCAATGCTAAGCTTCCTAAGTTGAACAAACTGGAGCTATTTCGCTTACGCTTTGTTACCTCTCTTTTCTATTGTTTTTTTAGATCACTTTCTTTCAGTCATTTTGATGGGCAATAGTGAATTTCTGAAATTTAGAATGATGTTATTCCATTTCACAAATAAAACCTCTTCTGATGCCTTGATCTAATTCTACGTCCTTCTCTTTATCCTTTCCTCAATCACGTCTCTTTTCTCTTGCTCCCACTCTCCATAACCCCTTGCATGCTAGTGACACTCATGCTTTTCTTGGGGTGAAATGCTTTTAAAAAAAAAAAAAAGCATGTAAAAAGGAATATTTTTAATTAATATACAATCAAAAATGAAATGCTTTTGTCAAAAAAAAAAAAAAAACCTTAATGATTTCCCTATAATTATGTAACAATAATGTAATGATATTCCGCAGACAAATCTACAACTTATGTTACTTTATCTTATTGTATGGTTACAAACTATCAACATAAATTGAGCTTGAAATATTGTACAATCAGCTCTAATTTTTTTTAAAATACTTGGATATGAAATAATGAGTAATTTGCAGTGAAAAAACTAATTTTCGATTTTTTTTGTTTTTCCTCCAAACGTGTCACATGGCCATAATCCACTAAGAAGAGATCTAAATTGTGGTTAAACTGTACAAAGTTCACATTTTTCTTCTGTTTTTGTTTGCATCCTTTTATCTGTTTTGGTCATAATCAAGAACTAAATGCTTCCTGTATCAGAGTATGGTTACATCCTAGCATTCTTTAAAAATATTAGTACCACTTACTAGTATGATTTGGTTGCCAGTCATAATTTACCAGAAATCTGGTGCTAGGAAAATATTTAATAGTTTCCCACTTACCAGGTACTGATATTAGCATTAGTGTATCTATTGATACAATAACACTGAATAAACAGAAATGAAAGACAAGATACACCATATTAATAAATACAAAAATATGTTACAAATCACGTGTCCCAAAATAGACGAATGTACAGTTTGTTCATGTTGATCCAAGAACGAGCATGAAAAAACAAAAAAAAAACAAAAAAAAACGAAGTTAAAAAAGGTAAACACAGAAAATGCCTTACTTTCTCTGGTTCCCTAGATGAGGTGAAATAACATGCCTCACTGAAGATGGAGACAAGGGTCTCATTCCACTCAACCGAATGTAGTAAAAACATAATGTCCATTTTCTACACATGTGAACTTAAGGAAAGAGTGATGTTAATGTTTCTATGAATGAGAACAAAAAGACTCCACAGGAAGCAAGTTTAGTAAAGGGCTGAATTCACATGTGACCAACAGACACACACGGTTCCAAGCCCTGCCGCCAATCCAAGGGAAGACAATGATTAACTCCCTACAGGAACATTACATTTCAAATTTAAATACATGTATATTGTAATTATCTCTTTTCTACCCCCCACCTTTGATTTAAGGCAGGGATTGGCAACCTTTTGGAGAGAGTGGGTCATAAAGCTATGCAGTGTCTCAAAGGAGGGCCATGATATCAAATTTGCTATAATAAATTCTCTCAACCTCGGACCACTCCATTCAGTAGGCTGCCTTGATCTGGAACAAAAAAAAACAAAATTAATGTTATATTATTTAAACCAGTTTTCTTATTTTATTGCAGTAATAACAGGATAACAACTAATACAATCAACAAAAAATGCAAATTCCTCACTAAAAATAAAATACAATAACTTCTTCACATCAGGTGAAATATTTGTCGATAACAGGAGCAAAATATCATCAAGGTGGTCATCACCCAACTTTATTCTTAAACAACTTTTAGTACATTTCCTTTTTGAAAAAAAAGTTGTTCACAAGCATATGTACTTTCAAATAATGATATAATCATTTTCACATTATTCAATAGGATTTTATATTTTCCATTTGGCAAAACATATTTCTTGTAGAAGTCAGCAGTGGATTCAGAATGAAATTTTGATTCCAAAAATTTGTCATATAGTAAGTCGATTAACTCCAACTGATATTTTTCTGCCACTTGCTTCACAAATTAATTAGATAATTAGTGTCCACATTTTAAGTTGGCAGGCTGAACAGAAATTTTTCATGGACTGGATGATTACTGGAGGTTGCTGACCCATGATTTAAGGTATAATTTAAGGTAGGTAGTTATTCAGGTGTGTGATATGAATGTAAGAGATGTTAGCAGGAAGTGAAAATTCTGAGCTTATTTTGTAGTGAATACAGTTGCAGTTTTCACTTGCTGTTAGTGATCAGTGTTTGGCACAGTTACACTCTAGGCCAAATATTTTGGGAAATCATCTAAATTTTTTTTTTTTTTTTTTTTTGATCCGAGATTGAAGTTGGTCAGAGTAAAGAAATGAATTAGACACTGGTTTGGAAAAAATGACCAAAGACTTATTTTCATTTACAAGATATGAAAATGTCGCTGATAAGTCGTATAGTGTAGCGTTCGAATGTACAAGTTGTGAAATGAGAACATAAAAGAGGAGAATGCTTAACCGGCTGACTGCTTGTCAGTTTGGTTTGTTTTCAACCTCAATGGATCATTTAATGCTGACATTTTTTTTTTTTTCCTTGTAATATTTTTGTTTTGTCAAAAATCCATTTCTGTTAATGTTTTTTTTCCTCAAAAATGTATAGCTGGTAATATTATTGTTTTCAAAAACGTATAGCAGGTAGTTTTTTTTTTTTTTTTAAAAAAACGTATAAATGGTAATATTATTTTTTTTAAGAAACATACAGCTGGCAACATTATTTTTTCAAAAACGTATTATCAGACACCTTGCTGTTGGACATAGTTTATCATCATACCCAGGATGCGAATGTAATCTGAGTGTTAACTATTTGCCCATAGCTGAGACCCTAACAGGTGCTACCACCCCGGGTCAAGGTGGTTCCATGCTTCTCAAAACCTTCTGATCAGAGGCTTTGCTGTTGGATGCAGTTTATCGTCATGCCCAGGACGCGGATGCAGTTTATCGCCATACCCAGGACGCGGATGCAGTTTGGGATTGTCACAGTGATAGTGGAGTCCGTTCTCTTTCTGTATTTAGAGAAGGTCGTTTTCACAGCCTAATGGTCAGACGGGCAGTAATCCATGCTCTTGGGTAGCCTCTATGGTTAGCATGTGTGTGAAATCTCTCTCTTTGCTCTCTGTCTGTCATCCAGTTTTTTTTATAGCCTATATAAGGGAAACACATGGACATAATTGTAGACATCTGGCCAGCAATCTGGCATATTTTTGCTTGTTTTAAAATTTGTTTTGAGTATAGTACAGCATGAGTGTGACTTAGACAAAAATTGGTATATAGAGATATACGTTTTCTAATAATTGCATAAAGTTGGCTTTAATTTGTTATCTCTAACTATAAGTAAATTGTGTTTTTCTGCTCCAATGTCACTAGAACATGAAGCGTTAGAGGGAGTAAAGGTGAATGAGACTCTTTTAGTGAGGAGGAAAGGACAAAAAGGGACAGGGTTCAAGAAGACAGAAGACAGTAATTGACATTGCATTTAAATTTTTGAAGATTGTAGTTATCAGGGAAGCAAAAAATTGGAAACAGCTGAGAAGTGTGAGTAAAGAAATTGTTTGAGTAGATGTGGTGATTGCATTTAGCTAATTCAACTGTAAAACCGTGAGACCTAATTGCCAATCTAGTAGCACACTTCAATTCATCTAGTCGGGTCACCAGGGAAAAAAAGTTAATCAGAGCAGTTGCCATGAAAATATTTGTAGAATTGCCTAAAAATTAAAGGTTGCCTACATTTTAAAACTAGCTAGCTCATTTCAGACCAAAGGGACATTTTCTTCCTAATGGGTTTAATTGTACATTCAGTAATAATAATGTCAAAATAAGCCCATTACAGAAGAATTCCTTAAAATTTTAGCTCTTTTTGCTTGATCTACCTTGTTGTCTTATAGTAATCTTAGGGCGAGCGGATTTTAAATTTTAGGTACCCGCCTCTTGATAAACTCTGAGGCCATGCACAAATGGATTAAAAACTTTCAGCATCTTAGCTTAATAGGAATGAATTAAACAAAAGAAGGCTTATGACCACATTACATGAAACACCAGTTCCTGTACAATAACTGAAGTTAAGCAACATTGAGCCTCATCAGTACCTGGATGGGTGACCACTTGAGAATACCAGATGCTATAAGCTTGAATGTGTGGGTGGTGTAATTAGCCTGGAATTGTTAATCAGAGAACAGTTCCAATTCCAGCTAGGGAAAGATATGAATCCACCTCTTCTTCCTCCAGCTATGGGTTAATTAGTAAAACGTGCATCACTAAACCATTATCTCAAAAAAAAAAATTCTTACAATCAAAAAATATTTTCTGGCTTTAAATAACCTACAAAGGGTTGATATGCCATAAAAAACGAATCCATTAAATAAAAAGAAGGTATGAAATTTGCTAATTATTAAAACCAGAGAGTAACCACAAATGTTTGTCCTATAGTTTACATCTACACATTACCAAATGCCATCCTCTATATTGCCTTGTGCCATCCCTTACAACTCATGGTAGATATTGAAAGGAAAGTGATAGGCAAAAAAAAAACAACAACAAAAAAAAAACAAAAAAAACAAATGTACAGGGCAGTTCAAAAGTCAGTAATATAATTTTTATTTCAACACCCTGTGGGGTATTATCATCAAGGAGAGAGTTTCACATGAATGATACCACAATACCCATCAGTTGAAGGATGCCATTTGGAAAGCCTTTGTAACAATCAACAAAGCATAGCTTTGTTAAATATCACACAGGACATGGCACCTCAAAAATGATTGTGTTCATAGAGACCTTCTCAATGTGTGACAGTGTCAAAGTGAATAAGCTGAATCCAGTACATGTGCTTTGTATTACTACTTCTATTATTCTCGTTACTTTGGTAGGTGTTGACAGGACTTCCGGACCACCTTGTGATTTACTGGCAAGATATCGAAATAATCATTGAAGGACAAGTAGGGATAGAAAGGAATCAAAATTGCAATACATTAAAATTCTCTATGAAAAGATATAGCAAGAGAAAACTAAAAAGACAAAAAAGGATACACAAGAAAATATTTGCACAACCTTGAGAACAATCTGTTCATGTCACATTTTAATAAAAACATGAATGGGCACAGAAGATTGAAAGGGATAAGGGAGAGGATACGAAGGTACAGTTAAAGGGTGAAAGAAGAGCTGAAGTATGAGATAACTGATTAGCTTAATTGTGAATATAGATTTTGATGATAAAGTCCATAAAGATAGGAAAATATCTTTGAACTTTGAACTCTCCAGATTTTGACATCACACAAAAATGCGTCACTCATGGCCCATACGTTGAAATGATAACAATCGATCAAACCCCATTATGTATAGATAGAGCTTAGAAAAAAAACTTGTTGGCCCACTTTTTACTTTGAATCATATAGAAACATCCTATTATTTGTCGACAGAAGTTAACATTGTTGCCAAAGAATATTTCAATACAATTTGAAGTTATACCAATCTCATATTGGGAACATCTTTTATTTTGGGGCACTATAAAAAGTTAAATAATGCAGGTATACAATCTCTTTGTCAAAACCTTTGAGGTCAAACCTTTTTCAGAATATGGAATTTTTCAGTTTGTAATGACATGTACTGTCATTACAAACTGAAAAATTCCATATTCCCCCAACTTTTTGCTGAAATCGAAAATTAGACAAAAGACTTTGTCAAAAATTATGACTGCCATTATTTTTCAAAATTAATCAGAACTTCCTTTTCTGTTGTTTTTTTTTTTTTTTTTTTTTTTTTTAAGCTTCTAAAACTTTTATGTAAGATTTATGACAAAGTTTCTAACTACTTCTAAATTAATAAACAACTTAATTAATACAAAACAATAATAAGCTAAAACTTAGCAAAGGAATTTATTCTATCACCTATTGCCACAAAGAATACATAGAAGAAACCTCAAGGAATTTAAATAAATTGATTTCTACAACCTATCAACCCTTTGCAGGTTATTTAAAACCAGAAAATATTTTAGATATTTTTTTTTTTTTTTTTTTTTTTTTGAGATAATAATGATTTATTGATAGAAGTGTTACTAATTAACCCATAGCTGGGGGCAAAAGAGGTGGATTCATACCCTTTCCTAAGGGCATTTACATGTAAATGAATATAATGAATCCAACTGGAATTGGAACTTGACTCTCCAATTAAAAATAAAAATTAAATTAAAAATTCTGAGCTATTGTCCATTACACCAACTGCACATCAAAGTTTAAAGCACCTTGTATTCCCAAGTGGTTGCCCAATTAGGTACTGACAGGGCTCAATGTTGCTTAACTCCAATGATCATACAGGAACTGGTGTTTCAACATTATGTGGCCATAGACATTTTTACGAGAATTCTTACTTTCAAACCTTGATAGCTCACAATCATTTACGCAGACACTGTTTGCTACTTCCACAACAAATGTTCAGACAAACTCTGTTTTTAGTGCCACCAGCTGAGAGCTTTACAGCCAAGAGCCACTTTGCTACGCCCACAAGGATGAATCACCCTCATTTCCAACATATTCCATTGGTTATAAGGATATCTGACTTGGACAGCTTCATCCCAAGAACCATTACTTTGTAGAACAGACTCCTGCCCTTCCTAACATTACAATCTTTACCTCTTAAAGTCCAGGGTCATTGATTATCTATCCTCCATATCCTCATAATTTTCAATTCCTACTTGCTCCACTTACATTAATCTCATGCACCTCATTCAATAACTCTCTGTCTTGACAGTCTCTTGGGCCTTGTATTGGGCGAACATGGATATAAAATAAGAAAAAAATATTATTTATTGTTAAAAGCGAAAAACTGATTGTTAAAGAAATATCCTGTCTCCCACAAGTTGAAATGCAAATCCAGAGCGTTCTCTTTCCTTTAGTAGAAGCCCCTCCTTGACTGACCATGTCTTCAGGGGTGTAACCTTATTCACCACACTGGGCCAATTTCAGGCTGGTGAGGCTACCCAACCCACAGTTGGGGAGGACAGCTGTTGACTCCGAGGAGTACGTCCACTCTTTAACAGTTCTTGTTTTTTATTCTGCCAGGGTCCCATTTACTCTTCACACAGGAGAAGCTGTCATTGCATTCTAGACCAACTTACACATGGAGTACCTTGCTGATCAAGCAAAGTTGAATAGTGCCTTATAAACACAAATCTTTCTCAGACTCTAAACATTTGACTCGGTTTCACATCCTCACCTAAAAGCAGTTTCTAAAGAAGTGGTGAATTCTTATTCATTAATATGACAGATTTTATTATTTAAATGTTATTTTTAGTAAAAAATATCATTTAAGTAATAAAATCTGTTGGATTAATAAATAAAAAAATCCATTATTTTCTCAGAAAAAAAAATATACATAACATATATTTCCACGTATGAGGCAACCTACAGATAAGACAAGAGGTAGATTTTCATGATTTTATCTTATATCCATAGTATAAGAGGACCAACTGGGACCCATATGACAAAACTGTAAATGGTGATGTTTATGACGAGCTCTTTGCATCAGATGCTGTGATGATCATAGTAAATTTGAAGGATTTTAATTACATATGTGGGTAAATTCTGTTTTATTATTCTATAATGTGAAATAAAGATTATATGACACATGTTTTGTGGCTTAACACCACAACAAAAAAAATGCTGTATAATGTATGTGATTACAAAAAAAAAATTTGTATGTTATACTCTAAATTCTAAATGTTGTTGTTATTTAACATGACAATGATAATGAACTGTCCTGAGTAAGACGTTAAGCTACGTCCAACAGCAAGGCCTCTGATCAGGAGGTTTTGAGGAGCGTGGAACCATCTCTTAATTGCTGATGTTCCCAGGTCCACCCTGACCTGGGGTGTTAGCACCTGTTAGGGTCCCAGCTATGGGCAAATAGTTAACTATTACCAGCAATACTTTTTTGAAAAATATTATTACCAGGAATACAATTTTAAAGGAAATATATTACCAGAAACAGATTACAAAATATTACCAGCAATAAAAAATTTTTGTTGGCATTAAATAACCCATTAAGGTTGATATGCCATAAAACAATATAAATCAAACCAATATAAATCAAACCAATCTAAACCAAAGAATACATATTCTATTCATATGAATCTATCCTAAAAATGTTGTCGGCATTAAATAACCCATTGAGTTTGATATGCCGTAAAACAAAATAAACCAAACCAATGATAATGAAAGTTAATTTGAAATATAGATTGTATGTTATCATAAATGTCATTATTTAACAATATGAGAAATAATGATTGGTGTAAATGCACCTATACCTCTAATGTAATAATAGTAATAATGGCACAAACATAATAGCATACTTAACCAGTGCTGATGCACCACAAGATTTAAGGTTAGCTTTTTGTAATTATTGCATTAAACGACCCCCTATTTTGGGAGGTATTTTTAAGGTTTAAAAGTTGTCTCATGTTGAAATATACAGTGCGATGGATAAATTGACACCTTATTTTAACAGATATATTTACCAAAATGACACAAAAAAAAATATCTTTAAATAGTAAAAAGTAAATTTATTCAATAAAATCGACATTGGCTTCAACCACTACCTCCAGATGACTTTGGAATCTCCAGCATCTCTTCTTAGTATTTAAAGATATTCGTGTCATTTTGGTAAATATATCTGTTAAAATGTGATGTCAGTGTTATTTTCATTTTTGCATAATTTAGTCAACAGTTTGTCCAACATACCCGCTATGTATGTGCACACACACACACACATATATATATATATATATATATATATATATAATTTTATTTTATTACATCTCCCCTGTAAATAAAATGAACTGTTCCACTATTATTACTATACAGTATGAATATCAATATTTCAATTATGCAATACTCAGTTTTCCAATCAGCACCTGATGATTGCATTTTGCATGAAACTTAGTTGTGCCACTGGTCAGTAAAAAGAAAATATATATTTATTAAAATACATACACACATACATTCATACATACATACATACATACATAGAGGTAACATCAATCAGCTAAGTGACAATTTTACCCACATTGATCATATATATATATATATATATATATATATATATATATAGTTTTAATGCATGCTATATTTATGAGTTAAAGTGCTTGATATGAGGGATAAAGCATATGTAAATATAAAAGTGAACATTGAGGTCAACCCCTAACAGTCTGTTTCATAGTCTGATGTTTGTGTTTAAGCATGAAAGAGACTGTCACCACAGGGTAGGGACTTTAATGTACAACATATTTAAAACCAATTTGATGGAAATTTGATTAATTACCTTTTACAATATTTTCTATGAATGTGGGGAGGTTGAAGATTTTACGTCATTGCAATAAGTGGCATGTAAATATTTCATCATCTTTAAATGATAATTTTAGAAATTAGCCGTTTCCATAGAGGAAATATTTGGTATTCACTGGTCGGACAGCTAGTGTTATTGTCAGTTGAAATCTATAAAATCTTTCTCTTAAAACAGGTGTTTTTTGTTTTTTTTAGGAAAATAGACACCTCAAGTCCTCCATTATATCTTTTTTTTGTGTCTTTAATGGGAATTCATTTCCTAACCTTTTAAGTTAGTGTCAAACATCAACATCTTGATTATACCATTATTTTCTCTTCTCGTCACATGTACTATCCATTTTAGTTGTTGCTGCTGTTGGAAGTCTTCAAGTGATCTTGTCCTATTATTTAGTAAAGTTTCTTCTGCTTTGTTTGTTCTCCTTTTAATCTTTGTTTAAAAAAAAAAGAAATAAAACAGAATAGGCTTGATTTGTTTTTATGTACTTTATGAGTGACTAGCAACAATTCGCAATGTTGCATGCATATTATATCAAAATAACACAAAAATTAACTTAAATTGCAATGAATATTGTTCATCATGCACATTACTGGTGTTACATTCACTTATACACAAATACCCTTGGAGAAAAGTAAGAATCCATCTATCTACTTCCTCCAGCTATGGGTTAATTAGTAGGATCTGTACCTTGAAAAATCATTATTATTCTAAAGAAAAAATTGTTAATGCGATATCTAATTGCAAAAAAAAAAAAAAATTATTATTCTTAGAATCCAAAATGTTTCACCTTTAAATAATCCACAAAAGGGTTAAGCTGTAAAAAAACAAAAAAAAAATAAAATCAATCAAGACATTATAGGTGTTATTTTAATTCATAGGCAACATCTGGTAGCACTGTTAGTGTATTCTTTTAGTCTTTTCAATTCAATTTTTTGCCACCGTTTATTTTTTAAAAAAAGACGAATGGTATCAGGTTTATGTATGAAAATAAATATAAACTTGTTTAATGCTTTTGTTGGTTCCACTCCTTAGGAATGACTGCGAAATACTTCCCCACCCCTATTTTATAGGCAAAAGTATACAAATGCATGCTGGGATTTTTTTCTGAGCCAATAAAATAGGCCCGTTCTCAGTTTCATCTGACTCAGTCCCATTCTGTCTTATCTTGAAGTCAGAATGCTATGTTCACTTGTCCAAACTTGCTCTTGCATGTCAACCCCAATTCACAATTCCAGAACTTTTTACCAGATTACTGTTGCTTTGCCTTGCATATACTGTTTGCTTGCTTTACATTATTTTTTGCTCTGTTCTTTTTCTAGTTATTGCTTATTGCAAACTTTGTCATTTCTGTTTGTTAGGGCAGTTCTGTTACTTCAGTATCTGTCTATATTTCTGAGATGAGGCATTATGTACACCACCTACACTATTCAGATCATCATCCTCATCTTTGTCGCCATATTTATTACAACGTTTCGGCCATTGTACGCTCTGGCCTTCTTCAAGTGGTTGGAATGTCAAACTGAACCCTTTATTTCGCTTACTGGAGTAGACTGTTCTAGTTCCACATGCCATGTTTTAATGGATGCCAATTATCAGTTATCTCCTGTTAATTCCACTCGCCAAGTTCTCCACTGCCTTAACCGGGTATTGAATTCACACTTTTTGGGTCCTGTCACTGGATCTAACTAACGCCTTTATCCACTGTGCCATGTGTCCTTGAGTTAAATCCAGTGACAGGACCCAAAGAGTGTGAGTTCAATACCCAGTTAAAGCAGTGGAGAACTTTCAAAGGGGAATTAACAGGAGATAACTGATAACTAACATCCATTAAAACATGGCATGTGGAACTAGAACAGTCTACCCCAGTGAGCAAAATAAAGTTTAGTTTGACATTTCAACAACCTGAAGAAGGCTGGAGCGTACAACAGCCAAAACGTTTTAATATGGAGGGTGGAGGTAACTATTTGCCCATAGTTGAGACCCTAACAGGTGCTACCACCCCAGCTCAGGGTAGACCTAGTAACACCAGCAATTAAGAGGTGGTTCCATGCTCATCAAAACCTCCTGATCAGAGGCCTTGCTGTTGGACATAGTTTATCATCTTACCTAGGATGCAGATGTAGTTTATAGTCATACCCAGGACGGTGGGTTTAATTTGGAAACATTAGTATTTTCTGCTATGTTTTTGTAATGCTATCACAAGGCTTTCACAGGGTTTTTTCTAGATTATCACCACTGACTAAATCAAAGGAGGTACATTTTTTGAAAGTTTCTCTTTTCCCTCCCAATAAATTATGTGACTTGCAAATATTTCAGACAACTGAAGATGGTGTTGAACTATTGATAACTTCAACAATGAAGTTTCTTTCTTTATTTTTGTGTAATATGCTTTGTTAATTCATTTATTAAATGTTGCCGGAAGTCCTGGGTTTGACAAACTATATCTGGAAGCAAGGCCTTTGATCAGGAGATTGGACGTTTTGAGAAGCGTGGAACCACCTTTTAATTTCTGTTCTTCCTAGGTTCACCCTGAGTCGAGGTGGTAGCACTTATCAGGGTAAATAGTTAACCACCAACAAAATACTATGAAAGTATAAAAATACATTTTTAGAGTCTGTCTATATTTCTGAGATGAGGTATTATGTACATTATTCGGACTATTGTCCTCATCTTTTTTGCCATATCTATCATAACGTTTCGGCCGTTGTACGCTCCAGCCTTCTTCCGGTAGTTGGGATGTCGAACTGAACCCTTTATTTTGCTCACTGGGGTAGACTGTTCTAGTTTCACGTGCCATGTTTGATGGATGTCAGTTGTCAGTTATCTCCTGTTAATTCTCCTCTGAAAGTTCTTTTAACCGGGTATTTAACTCACACTCTTTGGGTCCTGTCACTGGATCTAACTAACGCCTTTATCCACTGTGCCATGTGTCCTTGAGGACATCTGGGTATGAATTTCTGGGTATTATAAAACTAATGTCTTTAGCAACCCTTTTTACCAGTGCTCATATTGCAACTTTGTTGTTATCATTGCTTTTCTCTGGCACTCCTTATTAATGGTTCCCATATTGTATTTATTTCTATGCTTGGTCGGCTCAGGAGATTTTTGTGGCCTAGCATATGTGCTGATTCCTTAAGTTTATGAATTTTCCACTGTTGTTCCTTGTCAATGATCTCAACATGATCCCATAGAGGGCGGTGATCTCCCTTCTCTCTCCATATGTGGTCAGCCATGCCTGATTTTTTTACTTCCCCTCGTGTTACAGCTTTCTGGTGTTCTTGAAGCCTTACCTTGAGGGGGCGGCCTGTCTCTCCTTTATATTCCTTTCCGCAGCTGCATGGGATAGCGTACACACAGTCTTTAGTCATATTCTCCTCTATGGGGGGGTCTTACTCGGGAGAGATATCTGCAAAGTGTCGTCAAGCTTTTGAAGGTTGTCCTGATGTTATATGGACCGCAGATCCATACATTTTTATTGTAAAAGTACCATCAACAATACATATTTATAGCAAAATTACCAACAATATATGAAAAATGGTCAGCTATATATTTTATCTGTAGCTGAAGGCATACAATTGAGTTCAAAATATATTTAGCTGAAACCATAAAACTGTGTTAAAATTTAGATTTTGGCATTAAATAACCTGTAGAGGTATGTGTTTGTCTTGTCTGGTTTTTGCACATCCGCATGTCGAGAGTACCTCATCACGACTGAGAAAAATACTGATGTTATATAGCTATCTCAGTCCCAGACTCATGCTGACTATTGGGTAATACCTGCCCAGTATCATTCATATGCAAATAGTCAGCCCCACCTACTCTCAGTAGAAGGTCTTCTCTCAACAGCCCATTGTGGAAGGGGACACAACTCCTGGTGCTTACAGTACCACATAGAACCAACTCTGAGTGTTTTATTGGGCTGACCCGATTCTCTGTTACAGGGTCTTGATATGCCACTAGACAATCAACCAAACCAAACCAACTGTTGTCTAATTAAATTCCATGTGTTATGTCCCTTTGAAGGAAGGGGTTAGAACGTGTGGAAGAATTATGAACAGAAACATTAATAATGAGCAGGAAGAGAAAAGAGTAATCAGGACAGTAGATAGCGACTGACATTGAATTTAAATTTTTACAGATTAAAGTTGGCTGGAAAGGAGTTGCACAAGCAAGAAAAAGCCATTAGCATAGAATTTGTAACTACATCTAGCCAGTTCAACTGTAAATTGATGAGATCTCAACTAAATTCAAAAAGTCTAGATACCATAACAAAGAGCTCATCCAAACAATTACCATGAAAGTACTTACAGAAAAGGCACAAAGAGGCAACCTTATGGCAGTGGGAAAGTGACTGAAGCCCAGCTACCAGATCAGGACGAATAATATTGCTGATTCTTCTTTGGATTTTATCAAGGAGGTTAAGGCAAATAGCAGGAGCACCAGACCATATGTGGCTGCAATATTCTAAGCATTGACAAATGATAGACTTATAGATAAGAATGACAGATTCTGGAGAGAAAAGTTGTCTTGCACGACACAGTGAACCAAATTTCTTTGGATCTGACCTAGCAATGAATTCAATATAATCTTTCTACTTCATGTCAGCTGAGAACATTAGCTCAAGAAGACGCAACGAGCCTCTTTCCTAGAGGTTAGCATCAGCCATGCTGATGGAAGGCAGAGTGGGTCTCTCAGATGATTAATGGAGAGAAGTTTAGCTTTGGAGATGTTAAAATTATCAAGCCATTTTTGCTCCAGTTAACAACGTACTTGAGTTCGTTTTGGACATTGGCTGTCATTTTGACCTGGAACAACACAGGAGAAGTAAAACCATTTTGACAGACTTGGAATGACACATCTGCACCATAAAATTCCACTTATTACTCATAGACAAGGAATTTGACATGAGAACTAACTCCTAGCCGATTGATAACTGGATTTATTTGTTTTTATAACTTTTTTTTTTTTGTAACATTATTTTTATTTGTTATTTATAAGTACAATCTACTCATACTAAAACCAAATAATCTCCCAACATGTAATTTATGACTATTGCTTGCCATTCCCACAATGAAGTAATTGTTTTGACAGCACCACTGAGTTGTTATTGTTTATTCTATAAATTCGTGTTTATGTTTTTATAGTTAGTGGCATTCCTTAGGGCCAACAAAACAAATCATAGCTATCACACCCTCTACATATATATAATTACAATACATTAACTGATACAGGACACATCTTTATCCCATATTTTAAGAATTAGTTTTTCTTTTTTTTTTTTTTTTTTTTTTTTTTTTGATGTACTTAATAAATTCAAATGGCTGGAATACTTGCAAAATTGTTCATACTCTGCCTACCTTTCTCTTCTATTCTCTTTCATTTTCACAATTCCTATCATTCAAAAATACCAAACTGTTCTTAAGGTAGATTACTGACTCTACAATTTGGAACATGTCCTAAGGGTTCGTGATACCTAATTTGGGAAACACTATCCGATCTTTGTTTTGGATTTTTTTTTAGGGAGTTGACAAACCTAAGAGGATAGATCTTTTATTTTTCTTTAATTTTCTTTTCTTTTTTTTTTTTTTTTGTACTGTGGGTAATCAGAAGCAGGTGTACATGAACAAATTGAAAATTTGAATACTGATGTTTTTAGGACCTTAGTATAATCGTCTACAAAGAATATGAAGCTGTGTAAAACTGTGACCTCCCATCATTTGAAGGGACACAACACAGGGAAGAAGTTTAATTGTGAAATAGATTAAAAAAAAAATATTTAAATGCCTCCATTCACAACTGGAATCCAAGGAATCTGAACTTGGACCTGCTAATTTCAAATAAAATAAATTTATTTATATATGTACATACATACATACAATATATATATATATATATATATATATATAAATAAATATAATGTGTGTGTGTGTATACACATTTGAAAATTTAAGATTTAAAAGCAATGCTGATATTTTCATATAGTGCTCAATATTATAAAATAGAGCAATGGTAATATTATTATTATATTAATATTATCATATTGATAATATTATTATAATATTAATATTGATAATATTATTATATTAATATTATAATATATTAATATTATAATATATTATGTCGGAGTTAACTCCTCCTTCAGTTCAATAACCCTTTCACCAGGAGTCTCTCTTCCCTGGCTATAAATAGCCGCAGACCCTTCGCCTATATCTCTTTTTTCCTTCAGGCCTGTGCGCCGACACCTTGAGGTAAATCTCTCCTTTTCATCAGGCTTTCAGCTATCAACCTCGAAATGTAGGCGCTAACAAGGGATAGCATGGAAACACGCTAAGCACAATACACACGCACGCACATACAGAATATTCACACACACACGCACATACAGAATATTCCCATACACTTCATCCTTTGTACTGTTTCCATGTATTGTAACTTGTTATTAATATATATTTGTGTATACATATATTATCGGTCTTGTGTTTTGTTTGCTTTCTTTGCCTTCTTCTTTGGACTTAATCAAAGTCCAACCTTTTTATGTAGTTGGGCCCGGCGAGCAGGAGAATCTGAACCTTACATGCGTTTCTTCTACGTCTTCTACGTCTGACTTCCCAACATCACAGCCACGGCCCTCGACAATTAATATTATATTATGTTAATATTATAATATGAATTTAATAATATCATAATTAATATTATATTAATATTATTATTGTATAAATATTATTAAGTTAATATTATAATATTAATAATATTATTACATAATAATATATACCTAGTTAGAAAACAATCTAAAATATTTTTTCATATTAAAATGTGCTACACACTATCGCGTTTTTTAAAAATGCTATTCAATTTTCCCCCTAAGTTGTGCATATAGCCGTTTTAATATTTACACGACAGAGGAATTTCGTAATAAAAATGGTGGATACATACCGGTTGAATAGCACATGTGACCTGGTGCATAGCATGTACAAATAATGGCGGGTGAATTTCTCATCAGCAATGAAATAAGTAAATATGTTTACTGTTGTCATGACAACATGAAGTGGACGATAAAGCAAAAGTTAGATACGTCTTCCCTCCTCCTAAAAAAAAAAAAAAAAAAAAAAAGGAAAAGGCATCTTTGATTTTCGAAATTCCTTGAAATATGGAACGTAAGATTAATTTTTTTTTTATTTCATTTTTTTCGTTGTTGTAATTTTTTGTGTCAATTTTCTTGACTCAAAAAAAGCTTGATGTTTTTTGTTTTTTTAACGAAAACTTCGTTAATCATTGCTAGCAATGATTAAAAAATGTAAAAAAATAATCAAAAATACTTTGATCTTTCCTCTTAATAATAACATAAAGAATTAGACAATAAAATATTATTTTCATCAAGTTTAAGGCCCTTTTTAGTCATATGCTCTTTTTTAGCGATCTCATGGAGGTACATAACTTCTGTCGCCTAATATTGAAACTTGTTTTATTTAATTTTTTTTTTTTTTTTTTTCTTCGGACGTTTAAGAAACAAACCGAAACTATAATTTAACTTTTTAAATTTAATTAATATTTAATTTTGATTAGGAAAAAAAATCTTTAGAGAGAAATTTGTTTCGGATTTTCCGGGGAAAAATATGAACTTTGCCAAAAAAACAACATTAATTAATTTTTTTTATTATTTAGTTATTTCACGTTTATTTTTTATTTTACTTTTTTAGATCAAAATTTTTTACTCAAACCAAAAATAAAAAAAAACGACGTTAAACAATATTTTTGATTTTAATTAATAAAAAAAAAAAGAAAAAAATTAATATCGAAATTCTAATGATGTAGTCATTCGTCAAAAACACGGTTAAAATAAAAAAAAATTAATTTTTTATTTTTATATTTAATCTTTCGGGCTCTTTTTTTTTTTTTTTTTTTTTAAATAAAAAAAAAAATTTGTGTGAAATTTGTCTGAAGAAACAGCTTTAATTTTAAAAAAAATTTTTTATTATAGGATTTTTTTTAAACCTTTATCCGGCAAAAATATTTATTTATAAAATTTTTTTTTTTTATAGTTTTTAACTTTAAGAAATATATATTTACTAAAATTCACACCAAATTCTCTGAGCCATGCCCTTCCATTGCACACCGATCTTTGCGATCGCCCTGAATGTGGGCGACTCGGGTGCACTATTTCTAAATGTTGGGTTCGATATTCGCGCTCACCCTCACAGACAATACAAAAACAAATTTTAAAAAAATTATTTTAAATTATAAAAAAATTCCTTGTAAATAGCTCGATATCATTCACACTATGAATAACTTCCTGATTTTTGGTAAGTTTTCACATTCTGATGATTGAGGTTGTTGCAAGGCAAGATAAACAAATTTTGATGTAAAATTTATAATTTCAAAAGAGTGGCAAAAATTTAATAAGAAAGCAAATTTTGATTTAAAATCTATAATAAAAAACTAATGCTTACTTACGAAATTTAAAAACTGCTGCAAAATATGAATTTAAAAAAAACATTAACTTTTCCCCTACATACTTTTAATTAAGGAGAGGGATTGTTTTCAGTGGAATCAATTTATATTGAATTCATACTCCTCCCCAGTGTTTTGAACAGGAGTAGAGGTTTATCCCTTGTTTCCTGCTTCGGATCAGGTTTCCAGTTCCTTCTAATGTCTTTTTCATTCTCTTTCATGCTCAGTAACCCCTTTTGTTTTATTGGCATTATTGCTTTGCTTAGAGTGAATTGATTAAAAAATGAATCTTGAGAGCTTATTCAATAGCAATAGGAAATTTTTTTTTAAAAATCGATTTTCTCCCAAAAGATGAGTAGATATGTTTGTCTATTATTCAGTTCACACTCCTCAATCTTAGTGGCATTATCATCGCTTTGCTTAGGATGAATTGATTAAAAAAAAAGAAAAAAAACTGAGTTCAATTACCAGCCTGAATCAATACATTGACTTTGGCACAAATGACTTTAGAAAAGTCATGAATTTATCTCTCCTTGTACCTGTTATGAATCAAATAGCAGGGTAGACTAGGACCTTGGGCCATTGATTCTGAATTGATAACTGTTGAGAAATGTATGAGAAACCACTGCACTTTTCTTTCCTAAGTAATTCACAGAAAATAAAGAAAAGGGAATTTGTGGAGAGCCATAATCATCTATAGTTTGAAAGGTCATGGCATTTAACCCTAGAACACTAACCATCGGTATATAGTACCCAGCGCAAATTTTCCTATTTTTAATTACAATTTTCAGTACCTGATTTTCTTACCTAAATAGGTTCCTATCAATGTTAACTCAATGTACAAAGTTTGAAGTGCCTGCATGTAAAATATTTCAAATAAACATTTATATTTAATAGTTTTTTTTTATATTTTCAAATTTGGGTATAATATACCCATGGTTAGTAGTGGTGTAACTTTAATTGATGGTTAGTGTTCTAGGGTTGAAATATATATAACTGGAACAAAGATTGAATGGCACTGACACTCTCATGCAAAGAGTGGCTTTGAATGTCAGGTGGAGAGATCATCTGACCAGTGAGCAATTGAATCCTTCGTCCAGTATCAGGGATCATCAAAGAGTAAAATTAAATTTGAAGAAAATTTATGGAGAGTTAAAGACAAAATTCTCTGTGAAGTTCTTTTTTTCTTTTTTTTTTTTTTTTTTTTTTTAAACATATCACACCAAGCAAGGCATGGGTGCCACTAGCAGACAAGGGGTTACAGCAAGTGAGAACAGGAGTAAAGAGGGTCTTTGAGGAAAGGATATAGAGAAGGACAGGAATCAGGATCAGAGCATCAGGATATGTCAATTGACATTACATTTGAAGATTATAGCTATCAGGGAAGCAAATAGGAGAAAGGTAGTTCCACTGGTGGGAAGTGCGAGAGAAGAAGCTGTTGGAGTAAAAGGGGTGGTTACATTTAACCGTGAAAGGGTGGGACTGAGATACCAACCTGGTAGCATACTTAAATTTATGCAGTTTGGAAACCAGAGAAGATAGCTCATCAGAGCAGTTGCCATGAAAATACTTATAGAAAAGACATAGTGAAGCCACAGAATGTCTGTGAGAGAGTGACTGTAGATGAGATGCCAGATTGGGACCTACCACATTGCATATCCATCTTTGGATTTTGTCGAGGACCTCGAGATGTACAGCAGGGACACTAGACCATATATGGCATCAGTACTCAATGCAAGAATGAAGGGTAGATTTGAAGGATGGACTCAGGCAAGAAAAACCTTCTGGAGCAATACCGAGAACCAACTTTACTTGCAGTAGATGAAGCTTTGATTCAATGTAGTTGTTCCACCTCGGGTCAGTGGAAAATGTGAGACCAATCAGGTGCAGGGATGCACTCTCATGGAGTTGGGGATCAGCCATTCTGATGGGAGGCAGGGAGGGTTCTCTGTGGTGGGTAAATGAGAGCAGTTTTGTTTTGAAGGCATTAAAGTATGACATTGACACTTCTGGAGTGTCCAATACAGAGATCTTTTGTTTTGGAACTTTGGAACTAAATCAAGTGCTGATAAAATGGTTTCAGTATTGAGCAAATGTATATGCAAAAATATCTAATGCAGCGTTTCTCAATTGTTGCGTCCGGGTGCACCCTGAAAAGTAGCCAGGTGTGCCCGCAGCCATTTCATGCTCCAGTCAACCACAGATTGGAAGTCCGTTTCAAGACCAACAGCAATGTTGGATTTACTATTGAGGTAGGAGTAAATAGTAGTTGTCTGCACAGATGCCTACTTGGGAACTGATGACATCAGGAAGTTTGTTGATGAAGATCAGAAACATGTAGTAGGACCCAGATAGATAGAGCCTTGGGGAACACCAGCATTTGTATGAAATGAACTGGAGGAGAACCCATTTAGGATGAACTTCATTTCACAGTTTGACCAAAATGATTGTATTAAGGTAAATAATCATCCTGTAATGCCATATCCCTGAAGCTTACGAAGATGCCAACATGCCAAACCCTGTTGAATACTTTAGAGATATCAAAAGCTACAATATGAGCTTGTCTGTCATTGTCAAGTGCTTGGTATACAAATTCAGTAATGGCTGTGAGTACATCAGTGGTAGACCAGACAAATTGGAAACCTTATTGCTTGTCAGAGAGCAGATCATGGGATATATTGTGCTTAACCATTTTGGCATTGATTAAAGGCTCAGACTTTGCCAAATAGTGGTAGAAGACTAATAGGATGGTAGTTAAATGGGTCAGAAGAGTCTCCAGAGTTTTTGAAAACAGGGACAACAGATGAGGACTTCCAACTGACTGGAAAGCAAGGGTCAATGATGCAATAGTTATATAGTTTGGAGAGGACAGGAGCCAGTTCAGGAGCACATTTTTCAGGACTACTGCTGGTATCCCATTCCTGCCACTAGCCTAAACTGCAATACCTCTGACCTGCCAAATTTATTTCTCACTCCTTAATGTTTTTCTTATATTCTTTCACACACTGCATGTGTTGCATAGCCCCCTCATAACGGAAGGTCCTGGTCAACGGCGTCAATTTGATAAAATGTTGCATCTTCTCTCTTGGGTGGAGATCGCTAGATTTTTGGGGGCAGCAATGAATGACATCAAACACAGAGAATTTTAACTTAACTACTTTATTAATGTCAACTTGTACTATCCAGTGTGATGGTGGAATCGTTCCCCCTCACTGGGAATCTGTTTCAGTCATAAAGAGAACACATCTACATTGCTTGATGGTCAAAAACAACTCGCTGAAAAACTTTTCTCTAGCTATCATTCCCATGCAAGCTCAGTGAATCAAAGTCACTGTCCTGGGTAAGACGCTAAACTACATCCACATCCTGGGTAAGATACTAAACTACATCCATATCTAAAAATAGGTTTTAATACCCGCAATACATTTTTGTAAAAGGTTATTATTAGCAATGAATTTTTGAAGAAAAAAATGATTACACATTTTTGAAAAACAAAATATTACCAGCAATAAAAATTCTCTTGGTATTAAATGACCCGTAGAGGTTGATATGCTGTAAAACAAACCAAACCAATCAAAATTGACTTCCTTATTATGTCTTACATCTGACCCCAAAGATCAACCTCTGGAAGTTGGAGATGAGATACACTTCCTCTAAAAATAATAGTCTACTAAACTATTATTTAACACGTTTAATGGCTCTGTTGCCTTGTTTGGGCAACAACAAAATATATATATATATATATATATATATATATATATATATATATATATATATATATATATATATATATATATATATATATATATATATATATATATATATATTTTATATATATAGACAAAACCATTTTACTCACTACAAAGATGCAACTTTATTTCAGTGCATTTCAGCTGCACTTCGACAGATGAGAATAAAAAACTTTGTAGTGAGTAAAATGGTTTTGTTTTGTTTTATGATAAAATTATAATAAATAAATAATTATCGCTCTACTATCGGTATCAAGCCCTCTTTTGGATTAATGCTGTGAACGTTGGAATTTATATTACTTCGTTCTCATCGCATTGGATATATATATATATATATATATATATATATATATATATTTTTTTTTTTTTTTTTTTTTTTTTTTTTGAGAGATAATAATTATTTAGTAATACAAGTCTAATTCTCTCATCTTTGAGAAGAGAGATGAAGTGAATTCATACCTTTCCCAAGGGTATTTGCATGTAAGTGAATATAACAAACCCAACATAAGTTATGTATTGTTTTCCTCTGTCCCTCTTGTCTTCAATCAGTCCTGTGAGTATCAAATTTTTCAAGCCTTCTTTCCTCATTATCTGCCCTAGAAATTTCAACTGTCTCTTCCTGATGTTAAGTTTAAGCGTCCTTTTTGCTTCCATTGTCTCTAGAACTTCATTGTTGCTCACATTTCATAGTATTCTCAGCATCCTTCTGTAGAACCATATCTCTGTTGCTTCAAGTCTCTTCAGTTGTGAAGAGATTGTCTAGCATTTACCACCATATAGGAGGACTAATATTACATAACAGCTATATATTCCACCTCCTCACATATGTGAAAAAAATATTAACAATGAGTAATTATTATTTTTTTTTTCATTGAATCCTAAATCATGAATAAATTTTCATAGAAAAACAGAACAAACAAAAAACAAAATTCATAAAGAATTACATTTTTTTTTCTAAAGAAAATCTACAAAATGCTAAAATCTTTTACATAATTCAAGCACCAAATGTCTGTGTGCCAAGTCCTGTTGGGATATTGCAGATCATGGCTCTCCACATTTTCCTGTCTTTTGCTGCTTTCAGCTATATTTTCTTCAATGTGTTGTGTATATGTCAAATTCTTAAAGTATTGTCTCCTTTTTCCAAAACTTCAACTGTCACTTTTTGATTGTTTGCAACAATTTTTGTAAATTTCTCAAGATTTAAATGCATTTATTTTTAATCCAACATATTACTCTAAACGTTAATTTTCATTAATTTTAATTTCATTTTATCATTTCACCCCAAGCAAGGCAATAAAGCCACTAAGACACGGGGGTGGGGGTTACTGAGTGTAAAACAATGAGAAGAACATTATTAAAGAGTGAGAACAATAAAAGAAGAGGTACCAAAAAGACAGTAAATAACACATGACATTGCATTTAGATTTTTGAAGATCAAAGTTCGCTGGAAAGTAAGAAGCGGGAAGAGAGTTCCACCGGCCAGAATTGCAAGAGGAGAAACTGTTAACTAAGAACTTAGTTACATCTAACCATTTCAAGTGTTAAATGATGAGACCTTGTTGACAATCTAGTATTTATAACAAAAATTTCCCACCATTTGCTGATATATTCAGTCCATCTGAAATTATCCAAATCACATAAACTTTAACCCTATGAGCCCTGACCACCACTTTACCAATGGTAGAGAAAAATGACTTAGTGTTCGGTTACCAGTTGAACAGTGGTCAAACACTTGTAACAGTTTATATCTACCGTGAAATATTACATACCAATTATTTATGAATTTTGATTCAGGGGCTCAGGCAGAAGGGTTAAAATTATTCAGGAATGCAAGGCTCAAAGGATTAAGGCATTAAACTGCTAGTCACCATACAATTATGATTCCTATATTCATACTGCCTATATCTATAACTACTTTATAAAGATATTTTTATAAATATAGCAATATACAGTGTAACCCGGATATAAGAGACTTCGTCTCTGGTCCCGACAACTCTCTTATAACCATGTTTTTGAAACATGGTTATTACTGTGTAGCAAAAAAAAAACATATTTTAAATCAGTTAATTTATAATATTAATGCTCTGTAAATTTACATTGAGCACTATTTTGTAAAAATAAAAATATTTTTATTTATATATATATATACACATTATTTTTAGTGGGTACACGTTTGAGTTGATATCCCGGTATTGTTTTATTAAACAATGATGCCTGACTTAAATTGTGAATTCCTGTTGAAGTAAAATTATTCAGGAATGCAAGGCTCAAAGGGTTAACTTGAATTTGCTTAGAAATATTTTTGTTAAATTTCAAACAATTAATTCAGATGTCAAAACAAAGCTTGTACTAACTTTTTAGGTAGTTTCAACATTTTATTAAAGTGATTGGATTTATTATAAAAACTGCAATCTGATGTTATTATGCAAAATCAGAACATCCCGTTTTAGGTAGGTACAAAACCCCCTACAGAAGGCAGTAAATGAAAGTGAAAGAGAACTAAACAACAACTGCAAGAAGACAGAATGCTTGGTTGTTAGCAAAAGAATGTAAGACAAGGATGTGTCTTCTCACCAGACTTATTCGACCAATACAGAGAGAGAAATAGAAAGATTCATTATTGGTGGCCACAATTTAAAAATATCAGATATTCAGATGACTGTGTTGATAGCAGACATAGAAAGAAAGCTGCAAAAAATGCCTACAGAAGGCAGTAAATGAAAGTGAGAAAGGATTAAACATCAAATGCAAGAAGACAAAATGCATGGTTGTTAAAAAGAGAGTGAGCCCAAACTGTGAATTGCAAATCTGAGATACCAAAATCAAACCTGTGCGGAAATTTAAATATCTGGGAAGTATTTTAACAGATGACGGAAAAAGTGACACTGAAATCCAAAGTCATATTGGGATAGCCAAGGAAGCATTCCAAAATTCTAAGCAGAGTACTAAGAAATAAAAAAAAAAATAAAAAATTGCTAGAAACAAGGCAAAGAGTATTAAACTGCAATATGATATCTGTCCTCCTGTTATTGAAGAGAGGTCTGGATGATCTCCTTAAAGATGAAGAAGAGACTTGAAGCAACATAAACAAGGATGCTCTGGTTACACAGAACCAAACATATCATTAATGAAAAAGTTTTGATGAAAATGGAAACTCAAAAGAAACTAATACTTAACATCAGGAAGAAACAGTTGAGGTTTCTGGGGTACATTATGAGGAAGGAGGGCTTGGAAAATCTGATATTCACAGGACAGATAGCAGGCAAGAAGGACAGAAGTAAACAAAGCATAACATACTGAGTGAGTAAATTGATGGTTGAACAGGGCTTAGGAGAAATAACAAAGTTAGTTTATTAAGCGCTATAAGAGACAGGAAGTTGTGGAGAACCATGATCGCCTATATCCTACATGACACATAAAGAACAACAACAAGGTAATAAAATCATCAACAATCAACCAACACCTATGATAGAACAAATAAGTCTCTGGAGCTTTAAGTCTATGACTGGTCATAACTTGTTGAAACTCCCACTTTTTAACAAGTGCTCCCCTCAGCAGTTGCTGTTCAAATGACACAAACTGGCTTAATTTTAGCCTAACTCTGTATATCCAATTTCAAGACAAGAAAGAGAAGATAAAAAGTTATAAGAAAAGATTAATGCAGCTTCAACCAACCATTCTAAATATCTTCAATTTTCATACTGCCTCCCCCACTCTCTCTCTCTCTCATTTATTAATATCATTAGCTGGCAATGTTTAACCTTAATCTCCCAAAACAAAACAGTGTTTCAAATGGATGTTATTCCTTTGACACAGTTGTTACTGTATGCACTTTTGACTCCATCAGCAATGTTTATTTACAAGATTTTAAAAATATGTGAACCAAGTACAGTGCAATATTTTATTATTTACCTTTTATAAAGAAATAAATTTTTTAAAAAATCTTTTTATTAAAAAATTCTATTACAAATTACCAAAATATGTAAACCAACAACAATGCAATATTTTTTATTTGCCAAACTATGAAATAAGTTTTTATTTTCATTCATAATTTTATAAAAATATATCAATGAATTAAAAACAAATATTTATTTCTTTATAAAATCAGCCATTTGCCCTTGCATGGAGTATTGCTGCCATATATGGTCTGGTACCCTTTATGTTTGTCTGAAAGTTCTTGATAAGATCCAGAGACGGATATGCAATGTAATTGGCCCTGATCTGGCATCTCGTCTGCAGTCGCTCTCTCACAGACATGCCGTTTCCTCCCTCTGTCTTTTTTCCGAATACTTTCATATTAACTGCTCCGAGGAACTGCTTTCGCTGGTTTCAAAACTTCATGAAATATAAGCGTTCTATTAGGCTGGCATCTCGCTCACACCCTTTCACTGTCAAAACTTAAATGTAGCCGTCTCTTCTACTCCAATAGCTTCATGTCTCGCACCTTTCACCTGTGGATCTCCCTCCCTTCTTCCTGTTTCCCTGATAGCTATAATCTCCAACTATTCAAATGTAATGTCAATCGATGTCTCCAGATGCCTTGATCTATCCCCTATCCTTCTCTTCGTCCTTTCCTCTATCACTCCTCTTTGCTCTAGCTCCAACTCTCTGTAGCCCCTTGTGTGCTGGTGGCTTTCCACCTTGCTTGAGGTGAAATGCTTAAAAAAAAAAAAAAAAAAAAATAGTAAATAATAAATATTTCATTATAGTTGGTTAACATATTTTGAAAATCTTGTAAATATAAAATTATCTAATATCTAATAAATAAATATTGTTTAATATCTTTGTTGCCAATTCTCAAGAATAAAAAAAAAAGATGTGTAAGCCCCTTTTCATACTTCTGGGTTTCATTAAAATTCTAATCATCGCTTTTTAAAATGATAAACATTACTGAGGGAGTTCAAAGTGTATACAATAATAGCAGTGTCAAAGGAATCATATACTGTTTGGCCTATTTGCTTTTATTTAACAGCCATAACGGCTCCAGTGAAGAAAGGAAGTGCATTCTATACTGTGAAATGAAAATGCCACACATTATCAATTAATAAGGTCAAACTCTTAAAAAATAAAACTTAAGAGTCGTGTATCAGTGAAAAGCTTGTGAAAGTATGACATTGACTCTTCTACAGTGTCCAATACAGAGATCTTTTGTTTTATTTTTTTGTTTGTTTTTTGCTGATAATGGCTCAAAACACAAAAAAAAAAGTTTGTGAAGAACAATGAAAGGCAGGAGAAATTTGGAACTAAATCAAGTGCTGATAAAGTGGTTTAAATATTGAGCCGGTGTATATGCAAAAATATCTAATGCAGCGTTTCTCAATCGTTGCGTCCAGGTGCACCCTGAAAAGTAGCCAGGTGCGCCTGAAGTTAATAGAAGAGTAATTTATGAATTATTTTTATATTTAAAAAAAATCTTTATTTTAAAAAGCTAGAGACTCCAAACACATGGCTTCCATGTCTAAGTAAAGTCTTTGTCATTTGATATTTTAAACTGGGTGCTAAATTCCTTAATCTTTAAGAAGTCAATATCAGCATTGTTAAAATAAAGTAAATTCTTCATAAATCCCTTTAAATACTGTACTGCTAATTTTCTTTGGGAATGCTAAACCAAAAAGGAGAACCATGAAAAAGTAATTTTCTTCTTTGTCAAAGTACATTATGCGCAAATGTCACATAAAATCATATTTAAATATACAATGTAATCTTATTTACAGTGTTTGGAGTGTTGTCCTCATCTCCACTGCCATATTCACAGCATTTAGGCAAGTGTACACTTCAGCCTTCTTCAGGTGATTGGAATTTCAAACTGAACCATTTATTTTATCCACCAGGGTAGATTGTTCTAGTTCCATGTGCCATGCCTCTTCCAGAAATCTCAGTATCAGTTATTGCCCTTTAACTCAACTCTCCAAGTTGTTCACCTCTGCTGTAGCCAGGTATTGAACTCACAACTCCTTGGGTCAAGTCACTGGATTCAACCAGTGCTTTTATCCACTGGGCCATGTGTCCCCAAAGCCAGGGTATAAAACAGCCAAAATGTTGTGAATATGGCAACGATGATGATGACAACAGTCCAAACAATGTAAATAGTGTAAATAATTACAATACCTCATCTCAGAAATATAGACAGAATGTAATGTTTTAAAATAAATACTTATTTCAGGAAACTTCTTTATTATTTTCCTATTTTTCAAATTAATGACTAACTTTTTCCTTCTTTAAAATTTAAAGTGCACCCCTAGAGTTTTAGTTATCCTACAAGTGCGTCCTAAAGTTAAAAAAAAAAAGTGTGAGAAACACTGATTTAAACACTTTTTCTTCTATATCTTGTTGGGTTCATGAAGGACTGAAGCTCTAGCCCAGCCATCTGGTTCATTCAATGACGGCATACATTCATTAAAATTCTCTTAAATAATTAAAACGTTGCTGAGAGTTATAATGGACAGAAAGTAGTGGAGAGCCATTGTCACCAACAATTTGGACTCAAAACCGGCACTGAAGAATTATCTATCAAGCAAAAAAAATTTCATCAAAATCAGATGAAAACTGTGGAAATGCATAAACATCCAATTACACACACACACACACACACACACACACACACACACACACTTTGATAATTATAGATAAAGCCTAATATTCAAAAGATTACCAAAGCACATCAAACACAGCTTCTGTATAAGCAGACTTAAATATACAATGTCTGAAAATAAATACTTATTTCAAGAAACTTCTTTATTATTTTCCTATTTTCAAAATTCATGACTAATTTTTTATTACAATTTAAAGTGCAACCTCAGAATTTGTTATTGCCCAAGTGTGCCCTAAAGTAAGAAAGAAACACTAGTCTGATGATACATTTTCTGTATAAACTTGATTTTTACACAGTAATTCAGTTCTATTTATTTTTTTTTTTTTTTTACAATGTGTGGAAGTATTATCATCAGCCACCAATCAGGGGAGGTAACACAGTTTTGGTTACTAAGGCGATACTGCCACCCCTGGCACCATCAACAGCTTTTGCCACTGGACAGGGTATTGTTTTTTGTGTAGATAGGTCAGTCTCTTGTGATTTATTTACAACTGCAAATCAGATTTTCAACATTGTGTTAAAATACACAACACACTTGTAGCAACTGTTATCAATGATGCAGAATGGAAGATAAACATATGTGTTTCATGTTGGAAGTAGCTTTGTGTTGCGAATATGGTAAACTGTTTATTTGGGATCTTGACCAGATGCAGTCTGGGTATGATATGAAGCATGCTTCAGGCCAGTGATGCCCACCTTCAAAAGGAAAAAAAACAGTTGACCATTAAAGGAATCTATGGCACTTGACCTCAGTAGGTAGCAAATGGCCTGTCCACCCCTTTTCCACACAATTGCATTGCAGCGATTTAAGGACACACTTCTTTGAATCAGACCATGCTGCAATGTCAGGGCGTGCATCTTAATGGGCTGAACAGTTGCCTATAATTAAATATTTTGCAGTCTTTCAGGAAGCCTAAGTGCAGTGTGCTCTTAATGTTGTCTAGATTAAGTCACTCTCCAAATCTTTTCACCCAACACAAGGCCCAAGAGCAATTCAAGTTAGAGCGTTACTGAATGATGTTGTTTTATGGGTGTAAAATAAGAATTGTAGATAATAAGCATACATGGGTAGATAATGGATGATTCTGGATTTGAAAAGGTTAAAATTGTAGCAATCAGGGAAGCATTCTCTCGGGAGTCTGTTCATAAAGTATTAGTTCTGGGGACCAGCTGTTGTATTCTGGTACACTTGCATAGTTTTTAGTCTACCAACTGGTGTATCTACTTACATTTTTATCTTGGTCAGCCTATGTACTTTTCCCCTTTTCTGAAAACCCACGTAATTATAAAAACTAATAAAAAAAATTTATTCTAAAACTTCAAAAAAGCTGTTTTTTTTTAAAAAAATTTTTAAAAATATTCCTTTTTCTTCTGCTTCAATAATCTTTCTGCTTGGCTGTATTAATTAAAAATAAGTCAAGCAGTTGGACATCAACAAAATCATTGTGTCAGTTGGAAACAACATAAGGCCAATGTAGAACTACATTCAAGCCTAATAAAGATTATGGACACAATCTACAAAAGGTGAATGCAGTTTAGGGTATGTTGCTGGTGAGGTAAACAAGAAGTTGTGCATTAACTTATAGGATCCAAATTATATGAAAAAGATGAAGAGGTAAACCTGCAAGAACCTTCATCAGAATCAGAAAGTATATGTTCTGTTATGGGATCTTACCCATAATAATAATAATGGACTATTCCATACTTAATAAATACTGCACCTCAGGAGTACGCAACGAGTCAGTAGTTCGAGTCGAGTCAGAGGCAGTCCGAAACGGAGTCGCGTTCAGACAATTACTGCAAGACATTGGAATAGTGATACTGGTCGAGACTACATTGTTCTCTCTACTAAACTTGATTGTTCATACTAACACTTTCTACTTCTCTGTATATATTCCTGTTTGTAATATATCTGTGTTATTCCATGCCTGTGTTTCAAGTTCTTCTTTACTGGTTCCACCTTGGACTATCACCATGGTACAAGGAACCAGACCATAACATGTTCAGAAGTATTTACTTGAAGTTGATTAGATCTTTATCTATTGGACGTACACTCCGTTATATTGAGAGCAATAATTAATGTCAATTGGAAATAACATATATACAAAAGAAGGCTTACAGCCACATCATGTTGAAACACTGGTTCTAATTCCAGTTGGGTTTGTTGTATTCATGTATTAGCATATTTTTGATAAGGTATTGATCCAACTTTTCTCCCTCCCAACTATGAATTAATTAGTAAGACTTGTATCACTAAACTATTATTATCTCAAAAGAAATTCTTACAATCTAAAACATATATTCTGGCTTTAAATAACCTTTTAAAGGGTTGATAAACTGTAAAACAAATCAATCAATGAAATACTGCCTACACAGCCATGTCTTTTAGATTTATTTACATTCTCTGGAATATAAATGTATAGAAACGACTGTGACCACAAAGTGGAGGATTAGTTTAAATATTGAGTGTAATATAGAATTGATCCCTCACTTTATATCCACATTATAATTACTTGCTTGTTTATCAAATTCTGATTAGGTATGAATACCCCTCTTCTTTCCCCGCCCCAACTATGGGTTAATTAATAAGACTTGTATCACTAAACCCATATTATTTCAAGAAATAATTCTTATAATATAAAAGATATTTTCAGGCTTTAAATAACCAGCAAAGGGTTGAGAAGCCATAGAAAATGAATCAATCTATGTCCAAGAAATAACTATATGGGAACCTACCAAAGTTTGTGGACGCAATCTATGAAAGTTGGGTGCAGTTTAGTGTCCATTGTTGGTGAAGTAAACAAGAAGTTGTACATCAGCTTAGATTACAGGATCCAAATTATGGGAGAGAGATCAAGAGGGAAACCAGCAAGAACCTCCATCAATCACCTCATAGACAGCACCAAAGTCAGAAGGGAAGAACTGGGTGTGGAAGACAGAAACGGTTGGAAAGAATTGGTCAGAAGTGTTCTATCAAGGATGGTCCGATATAGATTTTTATATTTAGAAAAATAAAAATAATGTAAACAGACATAAAGTTCTGTAGCTGTTTTAAATACTGGTTGGAGCACTTTTTTGCTCATCTTCTCAAAAGTCTAACACTGTCAAATGCCATTAATAAAAGACAGAGGTATTGTGGAGTAATGGTTAGCAGCTTGAATTGGGGAATTAGAGAGCTGAGTTCAAATTCCAGTTTAGTTCATTACATTGATTTACATGCTAATACCCTTGGGAAAGATATGAATTCATCTCTTCTCCTCCCAGCTATGGGTAAAATAGCAGCACAGACTGGGTCCTATAGCCTTGGGTAGCAACCAGCCTAGGAGAAGGAAACTGAATTCAAACCATCTACTGCCTTGTAGGCTCTGTCTCAAGGAAGCTAATTTCAAAAACAAATCCACCTCGCATGTCATCTCGAAGAAAGGAACTGCCTCTCCTTACTTTGAACTGTGACAGACAGAAGTCCTCAGGCTTAGTATAATGGTTCAAATAAACGCAAGACTTGAACTTGGCATGGCTCAGTAGACTTCTCTGATTTCGGATTATTCACCCATGGGTGTATCATCCATGGCACTTTAGATTTTGCAGCCAATTTCTGTATCATGTTCTCTTTTCAGCCATTGTTAAAATCTATTCATAAAGCTGGCTTACCTATCTTTCAAACAAGTTTTATTATTTATCACTTTAAGTGTCACTGACTACATAGGTAAGACCAATCAGCAAGTAGACGAGAGAAAGTTGTCCAACATGTGCCAGTCTGCATTAGGAAAGGTCAACTTGAAAATTTACATAAGTGTTTAATTACATCTGGATTTTCAATATCCAAACATCTCATTAATAAACAGCAATGCATATTGATCTATCACAAAGATCTGTCTTTTATGTTCAGTAGAACACATTCTGATTTTCATCTGAAAATCCTTGAAACAATTTTCTATTAACACGAGACATCCTTCAGTTTTAATTTGATCAATTCATTTTCTATGGCTTATCAACCCATTGCACATCATTTAAAGCTAGAAAATATTTTTAGATTGTAAGAATTTTTTTTAGATAATAATTTACAAATAAGTCTTAACCCATAATTGGGGGAGAGAAGTGGATTCATACCTTTTCCAAGGGTATTCTGCATGTAAGTGAATATAATGAACCCAATTGGAATTGGACTCTCCGGTTAACAATTCTAAGACATTATCCACTACACCACCTGCACACCCACGCTTACAGCTGCTAGTATTCCGAAGCACACCTATCTAGGTATTGACTAGGCTTGACATTGCTTAAATTCTGTAAGTGTACAGGAACAGGTGTTTCAGTGTGATGTGGCTGTAGTCCAGCTTTTGTTGTGTATTGTGTTGTGGTTTATGGGTTTCAGTGTGATCTGCTTATAGCATATAAGTGTCACTGTATTATTGACACGCATTTATACTTATTGTCCCCATCACCACTTTCTTTGAATCAATGTGCACAGTATTTTAATTCCTCAATATAGCTCTGATGAGAAACAGGAATGATAACCAGTCAGCTGTTTCTAATATTTTTCTCTTTTGTATTATTATTCATATTGGCTTTATTTTCTTCTGTTCAATCTCCTCTTCTCTTCAGTCCCAGGTATGACGATAAACTAATGCAGTAAGGCATCTGATAGGGAGATTGGAGCTTTTGAAGAGCATGGAACCACCTCCTAATTGCTGTTGTTCCCAGATCCATCCTAACAGAGTAGTAGCACCTGTTAGGGTCACAGCTATGGATAAATAATGACTCCCTCCCCACCATCCAAACAAAAACAAAACACTACAGAGGATAAAGATACATTTTTATATGAAAAAATTACCAACAAAACCTATTTATAGAAAAAAATTACCAACAATACCTATTCATAGTAAAATTACCAGCAGTACCTATTATAGGATATAAACTCCTATATTTTATGGCCAATAAGTGAAGCGCAAACAAGAGATGTCTACAAATAAATCTCGTTAAATTCAGCAGATACAAAATTTTTTTTACAATTTTGTACAAGCACAGCTCCAAATTAAATAAGTGGTTTCTTAGATATGACAAGCAACATGATTGGACTCCAAATGTCCTGGAAATGGGTCAGGCTCGGGTTACTGAGTACATTCCCATGCAAAACTCAGATAGGATTCATGAGCTGAGCACCAGCTGTCAAATGGCAATAAAAGCAGCTCATCAGCAACCAGATCAGCAATGACAGTGAAGGATAGTTGGCAAAAGACAGTCAGTGAACCAGACCAGCCTTGATCAACAAGATAGACACATGTACTATGACAATGCCTCAGTCAGCAATGATTTTTCTACATACAATGTCATGACGAAAATAAGTCCTGTCTCCTCTCTCTTTGTTCGCTGTGTTTTAAAATTATTGCTATTGCACGCAATCAGTCACACACGTTTCACTAGCGTGGGCTTCACACACATATTGGTGTACCATACCACTTGATTTCCTCACTCGCAACAAAAACATTTCAAAACTTTGCTGACTCACTTGCGACAAATCATTTCAAACTATTGGTCTTTTGATAGCCACAACAAAGAACATTGAGTTTTAATATATAAATAGCATGTATGTGACTGTATAAATAGCATGTATGTGACTGTATAAATACCATGTATGTGACTGTATAAATGTTACTGTCATAATAAATAGCATGTATGTGACTGTATAAATGTTACTGTCATAATAAGCTTTGTCTTCTTCCTTTTCTATGAAGATCATTTCTTCACATTGCATAAAAAAATTGTGTTGTATTTTATTCTTTCTCCTAAAATCCTGGTAGACTGACCCCACTCTATTTATAGTAAAATGACCACCAATACAATATTGTAGTAGAACCACTAACAATACATTTTGTATGAAAATGACCAACAATACATTTTATCTGTAGTTGAAGGCATACGATTACATTCAAAGTATTTAGGTAAAGTAAATTTTGGCGGGTTATTTAGTCATTTTTGTATTTTTAATCTTTTTCAGCTTGGAGATTATTGCCAGTTGCAGGTGAAAATTGCTCAACTTCTCAGGAGGAGCTTCTGGCTGATAAGCCAGTGGAAGAATTGGAATCTCTTGAAAATGAAGACGATATTCCAGTTGATGAAGAGACTTCAGAAAAGGCAAATCAGGCCAAGTTACTGAAAAATCTGATGACAGTTTTGAAAGTCAGAGCCAAAGAAGGAAATATTAAAGCTCATTTTCTTTTAGGACAACTTTACTTTGAGCAAGTAAGTGAAGCCATTTCTTTCGCTGACATTGGACAGTAACCACTGCGACCAGAATTAATCATTTTTTTCATATTACTTATAGACGAAACATCCGAAATCACAAATTTTTTTTTTTTTTTTTTTTTTTTTAAATAAAGTGTTATAAAATTAACAATAATATGTAAATTTATTTTATAATATATGAATATTATTTTATAAAATTAACAATTCCATTGGTGTGAAGTTTCACTTAAACAGCTTCTTCCTGCAAACCACTGCCCTATGGAACAGATTCTCTGGTCACTAAAATATTAACCTGTTCAATTCTAGAGTCAACTGTTAACTTTCCCTCCTATCCATATAAACTATCCCTTATTATAAGCCCCTACCTCCAGTGGCTTCTGGGCCTTGTAAAGGGTTAACCTTACTGTAAAAAAACAAAACAAAAAAAAAATGTAAATTTATTGTAAATTGATACCTCTACAAAAGCCGAAACAAATATGTTTATACAACAGGACTTCTTAAAATTTTCAAAATTTGTACTTTGGAATGCTTAATTGATAATAATATGAAAAAGAAAAGAAAAGGCACTGCGACCAAAAATAATCACTTTTGTTTTTCTCAAATTTTTTTATATATATTACTATAGATTAAACACTCAAGGTCATGAAAAATAAATTCTTTTTTTTATTTTATAAAATTTAATAGTGGGTCTTGTCTTATATATAATTTCATTATAAACTGATCCCTCTAAAAAAGCCAAAATGACTTATTAAAATTTAAAAAATATGAAATTTTTTTTTTTAATTTAGAATTTGAAGTGCTTAATCAATAATAATATGGAAAAAAATAAGACACTGCCATCCGAAATAATTACTTATTTTTCTCAATTTTTTTTCTATCTTATATATATACACACACACAACATAACTATGTCCTATGTTACTATAGATTAACCACTCATGGTCATGAAAACTGAAAAAAATTTTTTTAGTTAAATTTTATAAAATTTAATAGGGGGTCTGATTTGGTATGTAAATTCATTAATCCTCCTAAAACAAATATGCTAATACATGATTTCTTAATTTTTTTTTTTTTTTTCTAAATTTGTAATTTTGAGTACTTAATCAATAGAAAAATATGAGCAAAGTAAAAAGAACTCCAGATATTTTCAACAACTGAAATAGCTAGATGTAAACCGTAAGTTCTATGCTAACAGTTTCTTCTATTGCACGTCTTGTTCATGAAACTCTCTTCCGGCTTCTTGCTTTCCAGTCAACTTTGATCTTCAAAAATTTAAATGTGATGTCAATCACTATCTTCTGTCCTAATTCTTGTTCTTTTATTCTCCTCTCTCCTTAACAATATATTTTTGTCATATCCTTTAATATTCAGTAACCCTCTTATGTCATAGGGAGTTTATTGCCTTACATGGGGGTGAAATGACTAAAAAGAAAGAAAAAAAAATGACAAAGTTATAGTGAATTAGGATTATTACTTCACATCAAAAAGTTACCATCAAATGATTGATTAATTTGTCTGTTTAACAGCATATCAACTACTTGTGGGTCATTTAATGCCGAAATTTAATTTTCTTGGGAATTTTGAAGTAATAAAAATGTTATTCTGCTTTCACAATTGAATACATGGTAGATGATACTCAGCTTTTGAACATATACATGTTGGTGTGGATATAATTACTAATGGCAGTAATATGTGTGTTTTATGTTGTAGTTTTGCTGAAGTTATATTTTGGAATACAGTTTGATTTAAGAAATTGGATGATTAATATCATGAAAACGTTCTTTCATGTTGATTAATGTATTGTTGGTAATTTATTGTATTTAAAAATGTATTGCTGGTATTTTTTACTGTAAAAATGTTTTTTATACTTTCATAGTGTTTTGTTTGGGGGGGTCACTATTTGGCCATATCTGGGACCCTAACAGGTGCTACCACTCTGGGTTAGAGTGGAGGAACAACAGAAATTAATAGGTGGATCCATGCTCCTCAAAACCTCCAATCTCTCGATGAAAGGCCTTGCTGCCAGATGTAGTTTATTGTCATACCCAGGACTAACCATCAAAAGAAGCAACTTTGAATTATTTGGCATTAATGTTTCACTATTAGCTTCATCAGAATTTTGGTGAATTGTAATAATGTGGAGTTACATTTCAGTTTTCAAATTATGTTGTTTCATTTTTTTTTTTTTTTTTTTTTGCTGTATGTTATGTGTATGAGGGTCAGCTGAAAAAGTTCATAGGCTGACCAAGATATAAATGTAGTAGATACAACAGCTGGTCAGCCAGCTGTTGTATTTTGGAACACTTACATGTCTTTTAGTCTATTGGTCTGTCTACTTACATTTATATCTTGGTCAGCCTATAGACATTTCAGCTGACCCTTGTATATCTTATGGCATTAGTGTTTGCCTGTGTCAGTTTGAATTTCTGGGATTGGGAATTATCATTATTTATTATTTTATTTATATCCAGACTATTGTCCTCATCTTTGTTGTTGTTATCACAATGTTTCAGTCATTGTATCCTCCGGCCTTCTTCAGGTGTATATCGGTATGGGTAGTCTATGGGGAATTCTGAACTGAACCCTTTATTTAATTTACGGGAGTAGACTGTTCTCATTCCATTGTAAATACCTAGAGAAATCTCATCTAGTTCTTATTTATTAGTATTGATCATCCTCTTCCATTGAGTTCAAGTACACACTGCCCAATCCAGATCTCACAAACAATGTCACTCAATCTAAGAACCGATGCTTTAATACACTAGGCCATAGTCCTATAGGACAATTCACTGTAGGGAACTTGGAGCTTTAAACCTAATCTGCCTGCTGCAATTGCAACTGCTGCTGCCTGTCTGGTTTTAACTGCTGCTGCTGCAGTTGAAGACTTGCTGTCATTTCTCTTTCTTTATTAACGGCTCCTATGTTGTATTTATTTCTATGCTAGGCCTACTAAGGACATATATGCTGATTCTTTCAGACATCTAAATCTCTCATTTTGTTTTCTTTGGTTGTGTAGATGTATATAATTTATGACATCTGTGTTTATGCTTAATTTTTGAAATGTTAACATAATTCAAGTGATATTAAAAATTGGCTTTATAAAGTGTTTTAATTGCACAATAAATACGACAAAGGTTGGAAATGAATGTGTGCTACCAGATCGCATCATCCGCAAATGCTTGGATTTTATATTTTTCAAGTTTTGATTTTATGAATATTGGTGATATGAAGGTGTGTTTCTTGGATATTTACTGTAAGGAACGAGAAGACCTACCTCCCACAAAGCGAATTTGCATGGCATGTCAGGTCCTGTTGAAAGATTGTGACTGGTAGTAAAAGAGAAATGGATTATTCCCAAATTCCCATATCACAGGCAGACGTACAAAGGAAACAAATAAAAAAGACTAAGAATTCAAACCAGCTTGAATTTATAAAGCTGGAAGTCTTGGGCAAATGAAAAGTAAGTCTCATATGCAAATTTTAGTTGCCCCCAACACGGGCATAAATAGCGAGTCTGGGAGGAAAACCAGAGAACGCATTGTTGGCATGATGGCACACGTGCGTACTAACAAGACTGAGAGAATAAGAGGTCACTAGCAACAGCTCAGTTGGTAGACCGGAGGATTTGACGAAAGAAAGCACTTTAATCCATTTCAGTCATCACAAACGATGGGCAAACTGAATTACCCACACTTATTAGTATTCCTTCTAGGTATTTTCTCTATAATAGATTGTGTTCTTTAGTTGTATCATCGATAACAGCTCAGTATTGGAAATCGGTGAGCCAAATTCCAATTCCAGTCAGGTTTGTTATATTCACTTACTTGCAAATACTCTTGGGAAAGGTATGAATCCACCTCTTTTCCTCTAGCTATGGGTTAATCAGTAGGACTTGTATCAATAAAACATTATCTCACCACCACCACCAAAAAATTGTCTTAACAATCTAAAAATATTTACCTGGCTTTAAATAACCTGTAAAGGGTAAGCTGTAAAAAAACAAACCAATCAATTGAAAAAGTTTAGGGGTTAAATATAAAGAGGAAGAGATCATCCTGTGACTCTTAGCATGTAGGAATTTTAAAGAATTATGGGGGTCTTTCCTCATCTCTTTTAGACATTATACAATCTTCAGTCATTTACTATTGTCTGTTAGTTTTTATTTTTACCCAGGGAACACACATACACAATAGTAATACTCTTGCACATTAATGCCAATATAGATAGTAACAAGAAAAACAAGTTAACATTTATATGGGTCATAGTGAGGGTGTGAGTGAATTAATGTTTTGGAAAATGGAATTGGTTCAAATTCTAGCAGAGGCAGCTTTTTCTTTACTTCATATTAATGCTCTTGTGAAAGGCTTGCCTTCAATTTTCTCTTTGCATTCACCCGCTGTTGTGATGCAATAGCAGACTAGGCTCTCTAGCCTTGATTAGGAAAAGAACAATTCAAAACCATAGAAAAAGCAACAAGAAATCACTTCAGTCTCTTTTCCCCAAATATCATGTGCCAATGGATAGTTTATAGGTATTAAAGAAAAAGAAGTCTTGGAGAGATGTGATCAACTACATCCTGTAGAGACATGGCACTTGAAAAGGAGTGTCAGGCCATCACCTTTACAGACTAAATGAAAGGGATTTTAATATTGTCTATATCCTAAATACAAAAGTTATCTTGAGCAAGATTTTCTGTTTACCAGATTGCCCAAGCCTGTAGGAAAGAGATGAAAAGAAAGAAAGAGACAAAGTTAATTAAAGGAAGCAAAAGCGAGAGAGAATGAAGAAGAAATAAAAAAGAGAGAAAAGAATGAAGAGAGGTTATTAGAGAAAGAAAGAATGAGGAGAGGTTATTAGAAAGTGAAATAATGAAGTGAGGTTATTAGAGAGAGAGAGAGAGAAATAATGACGAGAGTTTATTAGAGAGAGAGAAATAATGACGAGAGTTTATTAGAGAGAGAGAGAAATAATGACGAGAGTTTATTAGAGAGAGAAATAATGACGTGAGGTTATTAGAGAGAGAAATAATGACGAGAGGTTATTAGAGAGAGAAATAATGACGAGAGGTTATTAGAGAGAGAAATAATGACTAGAGGTTATTAGAGAGAGAGAAATAATGACTAGAGGTTAGAGAGAGAGAAATAATGATTTAGAGGTTATTAGAGAGAGAGAGAAATAATGACGAGAGGTTATTAGAGAGAGAGAGAAATAATGACGAGAGGTTATTAGAGAGAGAGAGAAATAATGACGAGAGGTTATTAGAGAGAGAGAGAAATAATGACGAGAGGTTATTAGAGAGAGAGAGAGAGAGAGAAATAATGACGAGAGGTTATTAGAGAGAGAGAGAGAGAGAAATAATGACGAGAGGTTATTAGAGAGAGAGAGAGAGAAATAATGAAGAGAGGTTATTAGAGAGAGAGAGAGAAATAATGAAGAGGGGTTATTAGAGAGAGAGAGAGAAATAATGAAGAGGGGTTATTAGAGAGAGAGAAATAATGAAGAGGGGTTATTAGAGAGAGAGAGAGAAATAATGAAGAGGGGTTATTAGAGAGAGAGAAATAATGAAGAGGGGTTATTAGAGAAAGAAAGAATGAAGTGAGGTTAGAGAGAATGATTATTAGAGAAAGAAAGAATGAAGTGAGGTTAGAGAGAATGATTATTAGAGAAAGAAAGAATGAAGTGAGGTTAGAGAGAAAGAATGGTTATTAGAGAGAAAGAAAAGGCGTGGTTATTAAAAGGAAAGAAAGGAGAGGTTAATAGAGAGAAAAAGAAAGAAGAAAGGGGTTCTTAGAAAGAATGAAGGAGAAAAAAAAAAAAAAAGAAAGATAGGGAGGGAGGGAGAGAAAAGAGGTTGAAGAAAGGAAATAACTTCTAAGAGCTTAAATTATTATTGTGATAAAAACAGGGTGGGAGTGCTGAAAAAATCTCAGTCCAGCCCACTCCCCAAACATCTTTTTTTTTTTTTTTTTTTTGTATAGAACTCCTTTGTAATATCCAAATTGAGATAACCTTGGGTTCACAGAAAATGACCCAGTACGAGGGTCAAAACAAAAAAAAACATCAAGTAAGGTAGATTCAGCTGGAGCACCTCTTTACTTATTAGGTCAATAGGTTATCAAAGGTTGTAAAGTGGGGAGAGTAGCAGCAAATGTGTGAAGTGTTTCTATAAAAGATAAAAACGATCCTGAAGCAGATACCTATTTTTTTTTTGTTGCTTTCTTTTTTTTAATCATTTCACCCGAAGTAAGGTAGTAGAGCCACTAAGATGCAGAGGGTAACTGAATGTAAAAGAATGAGAAAAAGAAAAACATTAACAAGAGAGAACAATAAAAGAACGGAAATTAAGAAGACAAAAGATAACGATTGACATTGTTGACTGGGAAGCAAGAAGCCAGAAGAGTTCCACAAGCAAGAAGTGTGAGAGAAGAAACTGTTAGCATAGAATTTATGGTTACATCTAGCCATTTCAACTGTAAAATGATGAGACCTAACTGCCAATCTAGTACTGCACTTAAATTTGTAAAATCAAAGTACCAAAGAAAAAAAGCTCATCAGAACAATTACCATAAAAATATTTCTAGGAAAGGTACAGGGAAGCCATGTTACAGTGGTGGGAAAGTGACTGAAGCTGAGATGCCAGGTCAGGAACAAAAACATTGTAGATTCTTCTTTAAATATCTGTTAGTATTAAATGGTTGTTTGGATTCTCCTTTATAATGATATTCATAATTTATGTCTGAAATCCCGAGATGGGAATCTTTTTATCCGTAAGTATTGTTTTGAGACTATTATACTCATCTTTGTTACATTTTATTAAAACACCTTCATGATATACAATTTTTTCAGACTTTCCTGAACCTTGTTGTGAAAAAATACAATATTTCAGTTGGTTCATTCTCCTTCCATCTTCAGTTGTTTAAACTCTGTTTAATATTTAATTAATATAATAATAATAATAATATCTGCTTAATATTTTAGTATTATTCAATATTTTTTGTAGGGACTCTTCGATATTTTATATTTTTTAACAAAATTTGAGTTGGCCCGTTCTCCTGCTATATTCAGTTGTTTAAACTCTGTTTAATATTTGTTTCCAACATTACTGGGGGTGGAGAAGGCTTTGGTATATTGTAGATCTCAATTTTGGTAGTATTACCTTTAATCTCTACTTGTTGAGTGCCTCTCAAGCCATGTATTGGCTGAAATTCAGTATTAAAAAAAAACCTCTCTTCAAATGTTTGACAAAATATATCCTGGTGTCCCAAAATACGAAAATTTAATACAGTGTGTGTCAGAAATAGCTCCCACATTATGGTAAGACATTAGTGGCAATGGTGTCTTCATCTAGATAAAGTGGGAGGTATTTCTGACACACACTGTATTTAAATAGGAGAGCTCTTTTTATTAAAACTTTTAGCAGCAACACAACATTTGGCACAATGGTGATTTTTCTAATCGTAGCTTAGATGTGGCACAAGGCCAAAAATATGGAGCACTCAGTTAGGGTCAAACTCACTGCTCAAGCATAACTGATCTAGCAAGACAAGCTTGCTAATCATTACACCACATCTAAGTACCCAATGATTTTCTAAGCGTATCTTATATGTGGCTCCAGGCCAAAGGTATGAGGCACCCAGTGAGGATCAAACTCACTACTCAGTCGTAATTGATCTAGTAAAATAAGCTTGCTAGGCATTACATCACACTCAAGTGCCCAATGATTTTTTAAGCATAGCTTAAATGTGGCACAAGGCCAAAAGTATGAGGCACCCAGTGAGGATCAAACTCACTTCTCAATCATAATAGATCTAGCAAGATATAGACAAACTCAAATCATATGAAGCAATTTATAACCTTGGATGTCTTTCATATCCATTACAATCTGTCCATCGTCAGTCAGTTATGTGCCATGTGTGATACACGCTTAGGTGATCATGTATCTTTCAATACATGACTGACGAGGCAGATTTTTTCCAGCAGTAGGTTGCCATTTCTTTCTGCAGTAGACCAGTTGCCATCCAAGGCTATAGAACCCTGTCTGTCCTGTTATTTACCCATAGATGGTGGGGGGAGAAGATTCATACCTTTCCCAAGGGTATTAGGGTATAAGTGAATGTAATGGATTCAACTGGATTTTGAACTCAGCTCTCCGATTTTTCAGTCCAAGGCAATATCCATTACTCCACCATCCATGTCCATTGAATTGTCGCTAAAGAGAATGCAATGACAGACCTTAGCTTAACCTTTTTGCATTTCAGGCAAATATCGCATGTAATTGGAAACTTCTTCAGAAGATGTATGAACTCTTGTTATACTAGCATCTCCAATTGCCAATGATATAATTTTACCACCATTTGGGTGGCTGAATTCTTCATACAATTCTCTAACAATTTACACATTCTTTGAATTTGTATGGTGAACAATACATCGGCACTATTTCCATCTGTAGATAATGGTTTAGTTACTAGGTTATATAGCAGTCACTGGATTTAGTTGTAATTAGCTTTATATTCTTACCAAGAAACCATGTCCTCAAACTTTAGATCCTTTCTTGCCTTTTTTCATTACAGATTTACTAAACAATATCAGGATATCAAACTCAACAATGTCTACATCAATGCTTATTCTCTGAGCAATACACAGAAGAATAACTTACTTCAGTGACAGCAATCATTTTCCCATTGCCACTTGGTTTCACTTGAATGTTTTTTTTTTTCTTAATCTTTTGAACCCTGACACACTGTTGAGTATGGATCTCCCACCCTGGGCTCCTGTTGTCCATCCCATAAAGCCACACATGAGAAAAATGTACATTTTGCTCACAAAAACTAGTGCACTTCATCCAACTTTAGGCAGCCTAGTATTAGATAAAACCTCCCATGGTTGGATGAAATTCCCTGTTGACCTAATATTAGATAAAATATTCCATGACTGGCTAAAATACCCAGGCCAAATTTTGGGTGAAGTTCAAGGTTGTAAGACTTGTCCTCAACCTTTTTTGCCCAATGCACCCTTTTCATCAGAAGTTAGAATGTCATTGCCCACCTTTTCCAAGATTGTCCTATTCAAAAGAGGCATTTCAAATAATATTCATTTATTATTAAAAATCTTCATTTTATATTAGTACATATACATTTACATGGATTATTATTAGAGAAGAGTTTCACAAATTTAATAGCAACAGAAAATGTTGATGGATTTTTAAACTTGAATACATGTACAGTAATTTGTTTTAATTCATAACAAATTATTAAATAAATAAACTGAAGAATACTTCAATAAACAAAAAGTTCAACAGAATGCCAGGTTATTGTAATTCAATAAACAAACAGTTTAATGAAAGGACAGGGTGTTTAAATTGATTTTATTCTGAAGAAGATTACAGTCAATAAGAAACTTGTGCAAAAGTAAGAGATTCCTCCCCTGAAATTCTGAAATTCCTCCATGGTGGTGGTGGTGGTGGTGGTGGGTTTGCTTTGGTTTGGTTTTTGTTTTACGGCATATCAACCTCAATGGGTTATTTAATGCTGACAAAATTTTTATTGCTGGTAATATGGTTTTTCTTCAAAAATCTATTTCTGGGAATATTTTTTCCTTGAGGAAATCTATAATTGGTCATATTTTTTTTCAAAGAATGCATAGCTGTTTGTATTACTGGTATTTTTATTTTTTTTTTTAAGTATTGCTGGTAATAATTTTTCCTTCAAAAATTATTGCTGGTAATAATTTTTTTATTACAAAGTATTTTTGGTATTAAAACCTATTTTTTCATAAATTTGGGTGTTGACTATTTGACCATAGCTGGGACCCTAATAGGGGCTACCACCCCGGGTCTGGGTGGACCTGGGAACACCAGCAATTAAGAGGTGGTTCAATGCTCCCCCAAACCTCCTGATCAGAGGCCTTGCTGCTGGACGTAGTTTATTATCTTACCCAGGACACGGATGTAGTTTATCGTCATACTCAGGACGAAGGTGGTGGTGGGGAATTTGCCTCTAATTGAGAAACCCTATTATAAGACCATCATGTTTATAAACAAAACGCACATCTCTGGCCAGTATGCTGGCCACCATGGTACATACACTTTCACACAGCAACCTCATAGCTTCAAAGAGTTAATGATGAAGGCACAGTTTTTTGGGTTTTTTATACTAAAGGTCACTCGATACAAGGCTCAAGAGCCAGTCAATGTAGAGATTTATATAATGTGGAGTGTGATATGAATACAAGAAGAGATCATGGGAAGAGAAGATTATAAGGATAATGATTAACCCTTGACTTAAAGAGGTTAGGATTTTACTGTTGAGAGAAGCACTTATGTGAGAGTTTCTTACAGTGACAGTTCTTGGGTAAAAGGTCTGAAGTGGAACTTTCTTCTTACATTTGGAATATAGAGGAAATGAGGTTGATTCGACTTTATGGATGTAGCATGGCAGGTAAACGTCTAAGCTGGTGGAACTAAAGAATGGAGCTTATCTCAACATTTGTCATGGAAACAATAGTGATAGGTTTGCAACGTTTTGTCTGTGGGACAGACTGAATGTGGTCTTCTTCTGCAGAAGCTAGAAGTGCAATATTAGCTTCTTGAAACAAATTGCTTTTAATTTTTTTTTTTTTTTTGATCTTTGGCCCTATGATATATTGATCTCCAAGTGAAGCATAGTAAGTTTTTACCCTCAGCTCAGGAATAATTTTTTCTCTTATTGGATTCCCAACTTCAATTTTTACTCCCAAAAATGGGTGCAACACACACTCTCTTTCTTTTTCTCTTTGCTAAATATGAATACAGGCTATTATTTAAAGAAGTAAGAGGGTACAAATGAAAAGAATTGAAATTGACAAATTTTTTCATTTCACCAATATCCTAGGTATGACGATAAACTACATCCAGCAGCAAGGTGTCTGATTGAGATATTGGAGGTTTTGAGGAACATGGAGCCACCTTTTAACTGCTGTTATTCCCAGGTCCAGACTGATGCGTGGTGGTAGCACCTGTTAGGGTCCCAGCTATGGGCAAATAGTGAACCCCCAAACAAAAATCAACAGTACATTTTTATAATTACCAACAATACATTTTTTATAGTAAAATGGCCAACAGTACATTTTATAGCAAAATTATAATCAATACAGCATTAAAAAAAAGTATAAAAATGCATATTTATAGTACAATTACCAGCAATACATCTTTTACAAAAATTACCAACAATGCATTGTATCATCTACAAACTATACATAGAAAAAGATACCTTTGCTCTGAAAGTATAAAATTACATCCAAAATCTCTATAGTTGAAGGCATAAAACTGTGTACAAGATATTTGGATTTCGGCATTAAATAGCTCACTCGTACAGATTGATAAGTCACTAAACAAAATCAACCAAGCATTTCACTGAAGCAGACATTAAACACATGAGAACATTATTGCCTAATTTATCTTCTGTCTTTCTTTCTTTTCTCACTGAAACCAAACAGAATTTCTGTGCTTTCCATCTTAGAGAGATATCAGATATACAAGGACTACATCATGAGAAGCAATTCTCATAATAAATTACTTCCTCAATTATCCACACCTTCTTGTGACTTTTTTCCAGGTTACCAGAAAATCAAGGCATAAAAAACTGTTGGGTTTACATTTTTAGACCATGGAGCCATAAACATTAACCTTTGATGACCTTTAAGTTTTCCCCAAAATATAGTTTGATGTTAATGCCTGTTTTTATGACTGCAATAATTTTTTTTAATCAAAATTCCCCCAAAATTTGGCTATTTAAAATCTTTTTTGAAAACATTTGCATTAAATGTGATCCAAGACTTCATTATGGTGTTGGTTCTCAAATAAGATACAATTTCTGCCTGAATCAAATAAGAATCAATTTCTGCTTGAATTTATCATTTTTTTTTATAGTTGGACTGATGTCCTCATCTCTCTCGTTATCATTACAATGTTTTAGCCATTGTGATTTCCTGCCTTTGTCCATCTAACTCTCAATCCAGGTAAACTTCAGGGAATTTCAGATTGAACCCTTTATTCAATCTACAGAGTAGATTGTTCTTGCTTTACTGTTCATGTCTAAGTATATCTCGTCTTGTGCTTATTTTAGGACTGCTCAGTTATTGTTTGCCCCGTTTCCACAAATTCTAAGTCCAATAGGACTGTAGCCTAGTGTTAGTTTGGGAATTTGGTGATATTGTAATTATGAGTTCAATCTCTGGGCTGGGTAGTACAGATTCAGAAGTCGCACGATAGACTAGCAATACTGAAAAGAATATCCTCAAACATGTTTAGATGAATGAGAATAATCTCCACTTGTAGATTAAATAAAGTGTTCAGTTCAAAATTCTTTGAAAGTTATCCAATCAATAGATGCCTAAAAAAAAGGCCAGAGAGCTCAGCAGGTGAAACATTCTGATAATAACAACAAAGATGCAGATAATAGTCCAAATGTAAATGAGGTAGGATTTCATATATACAATTTAAATTCTCTTATGGTCAAAGGCTGCATTTACTCCAGGGATCAACACCTTTTGGAGAGAACAGGCCAGACAGCTATGCAGTCTCTCAGTGGAGGGTCATGATATCAAATTCACTATAATAAATTGTTTCAGTCTTAGATCACTCTGTCCAGAAGGCTGCCTTGGTCTGGAGATTTAAAGAAAAAACAACAACGTTAATGTTATATAATTTAAACAAGATTCCTTATTTTACTGCAGGAATAACTGGATAACAATTAACACAATCAACAAAAAAATGCAAATTCCTTACGACAAATGAAATACAGTTAAAAATGGTGAATAATTTAATGAGATATGTGTTTCTGTTTATTGTTCAGTAACTTCTTCACATCAGGTGAAATATTTGTCGATGACATAAGTAAAACATCATCAAGCTGGTCACCACCCATCCTTGTTCTTAAATGACTTTTAGATTTCATTTTCAGAAAAATGTTATCCACAAGCAAATGTACTTCCAAATAATGATACCATTATTTTCCCATCCTGAGTATGACAATAAACTACATCCAGCAGCAAGGTCAAGAGGTTTTGGAAATGTTATAAAATAAAATAAGACATATCTTGGCTGATTTACAGGCAAATACTCAAGAGCGAGAACCGGATGTGAGCAGGATAAAGCCCCGTCACAAAATGACCATTATCTTTCTTTACAAATGTTCCTGACACACGTGTTCCGGTCGAAAAATAAAATAATATTTAAAGTGCTCTATTTTTCGTCCAATAAAAATGCTTCCCTCCTAATTATACTCGCTTCGTTTTTCAAGCCTGTTAAGCCATAAAACAACGCTATAAAAGGGGTCACATGAAAGTTCAACAAGCAGTCACCAGGTGGCCACAAAGGAGACCTGTCACTGTCAGGCCAAGCGTTCAGCAGCTGTCAGCAGGAGAGCACCAGCCTCAGTCAACATGTGTGAACTACTATGAGAGATCAACCTAGATCCGAAGCCGGCTTATGAACTTTACCACAAGGTAGCTGTCCAAAACCCACTCGTTCCTGTTGAAATAAACCACGTAAATCTATTTCTGCTGTTTTTGTATTTCTTTCTTGCAACCATACGCTTGTCTATAACAGAAACATCTCTTAATTGCTGTTGTTCCCAGGTCCACCCTGACCCAGTGTGGTAGCACCTGTTAGGGTCACAGCTAGGGGCAAATATTTAACTCCAAACTAGAGTCCAAACACTATAAAAGTATAAAAATAGATTTTTATAGTAAAATTACTCACAATATATTTTTGAAAAACAAAAAATATCAGCAATACTCAAGAAAAACCCTCTTTACAAAAATACGTCAATGAAACCTGATCTACCAACTGATTTCTTATGAAGAACACATATTCTATTCATATAAACCTATCCTAAAATCTTGTCGACATTAAGTAACCCACTGAGGTTGATATGCTGTAAAACAAAATAGACCACACCAAACCATTATCTTCACGTTATTCAATAGGCTTTTATATTTTCCACTTGGCAAAACATTTCTTTTTGTAGTCAGCAAAGGATTCAGAATGAAATTTTGATTTTTCAAAAATTATAAGTCAGTTAACTTCAGCTGATATTCTTTTGCCACTTGCTTCACATGTGTTTCATGAGGAGTACCAAATAATTTAAATTAATATCCATATTGACAGAAGTCAGCAAAATGGGAGGAAAACTCACTTTTCAAATCCTGAATAATATATTTCACAAAAATATCTGCTATTATATCGCACTTGTAATTTTGGAGATTTGGAAAATGGGAATAGTTTCCATTCTGAAGTCGTGATTTGCACAGTCGAAGTTTTCTTTCAAAAGCAGGAATTTGACCAAGCATCTCAAATACAGGATGTCCATAAAGTTCGTGTGCACTTTAACAAATTTATAACTTTATTTGTATTTGCGATAGAAATAATCTGTAAAAAATGTTATAAAGTTTAATGTACCTAGTTTTAAGTATAGCTAAAATAACTAATGTGATTTCAGGCATTACTGTAAATCAGTTGGCAAATGTTTTCCATGAACTGCAAAATCGTATAACCCTTTGTATTGCTAATGATGGAGGACATTTGGAAACTTAAATAAAATTTCAATAAAACCTTAAAACATATAGATTTACTTCTTTCTAATCCTTTTTACAAATTATTTCTATCGCAAAGACAAATAAATTTATAGATTTTTAAATTGCACACGAACTTTATGGACACCTTGTGTGTGTGAAAAGAATGAGAAAACTTAAGATCACTAAATATATAAAATACTTAAGGAAAATATATATATACACACACACACACACACACACACACACACACACACAAGGGTTGGCTGGACAGTCTATATACAGGCCAAGATATAAATGTAAGTAGACACACCAGTTGTTAGACTAAAAGACATGGAAGTGTCCCAGAATGCAACAGCTTTCTCAAGTGGATATTGTATATTGAAGTATGTATGAACAAAAAAAGTACATAAATTCAGTTTGACCATTACAACTGACATCACAGTAATTTGACCAAGCATCTCAAATATAAGCTTGTTCTTTCCTTGAAGCTCAAGATTCAAAGGGTTCATGTCAGTCATGATGTCCACTAAAAATGCTAAGTTGACAATCCACTTTGGATCCTGAAGGTAAGAATTATCTTGATCTTTGCTCTCCAGTTAAGCTGGCAGGCCAGATAAAAATCCTTTGTGGGCTGGATGTGGCCCAGATACTAGCGATTGCCAACCACTGATTTAGTCCATGCAGACAAACTGGCTATAAAATCCTATTCTATGTAAGATTGGTTTTCAGTTAGCATGTATATATCTAATAGTGATATTTTTTTAAAAAAAAACTGTCTCCCTAACGAGTAGCATTTTCTTTTACAGGAACTCTACAAGGAAGCAAAGGAATACTTTGAGAAAGTAGAGAACCATGATTTGCAGGGACTTTACCAATTGGGTGTCATGTATTATGATGGCTTAGGAATAACACCTCACCCTGTAAGTTATTTTTTTTTTTTTTTTTTTCATATATGACCTGCTATTATTGCATATCCTCTCACAATGAATGTCTTTTTTATTGAGAATTGACAACAAAAATGTTGAAAACTTTATTCATGCAAATAATCAGTCTGATAAGTAAAGAGCATTTAACATTTTTGTTGTCAGTTCTTGAGAAAAAAAAATATAAGTCCAGATGCTCACAAATAATTTTAATGAATTTATGTGGTGAGAGCAGATGAAAGTAACACCTGGAAAATGCATTTTTTTCAAAATTTACAAAATTCTTGCTTGTAGATCTCACTTCCAGCTACTTGCTACCCAGTCAACTTTGATCTTCAAAAATTTAAATACAATGTCAATCATTACCCTCTTTCTTCTTAATTCTTGTTCTTTTATTGTTCTCTCTCCTTAATATTAGTTTTTCTCATATTCTCTAACACACAGTAACCTCTTGTGTTCTAGTGGCTTTATTGCCTTACTTGGGGTGAAATAATTAAAAATAAAAATGTGAATTATAAGTGAATTAAATGATTGAATTAATCTGGCAATTACATGAAATTGAAATGTTTGCTCATAATTTTGTCTGGATTAAAAGAAATGTCAGAAATTTAGGTGTGTGTGTGTGTATGTGCATGCTAAGGTGCCTACAGGTTGGGTTCTTACTAACTGGGTGGGTGGAGTTGACATTTTTTTTCAATATACAATAAAATAGGTATTTCCAATTTTCATTTCAGAAAATTTTGATACCCAAGTAAAAAAAAAATAATGTGATGAAACGTGTATGTAATTTTATTTTATCGTCAATTGTATTTTTTTGCTCTTTTTGCTCACAAATCTTTTGGTTAAGTCACTTCAACCAATTCTCTTATCCACTGGGAGTTCAATACCTGGCCAGAGCAGAGGTGAACAAAAATTTGGAGAGTTGAGTTACTAAAGGGAAATAACTGAAACTTAAATATCAAGAAAAGACATGGAACTAGAACAATCTATCCAAAGGTTCAGTTCGAAATTATTATTATAATTATTATTATTATTAGGAGATAAGATTTACACTATTTACATTGTTCGGGCTGTTGTCCTCATCTTTATTGTTCCATTCATGATGTTTCGGCTGTTGTAATCTCTGGTCTTCTTCAGGATTTGTCTATATTTCTGAGATGAGGTATTGTAACTATTTACACTATTTACTTGTTTGGACTTTTGCCATCTTTATTGTCCCATTTATGATGTTTCAGCCGTTTTAAGCTCCAGTCTTCTTCAGGATATGTCTATACTTCTGAGATAAGTTATTGTAACTATTTACACTATATTGTTTGAACTGTTGTCTGCATCTTTATTGTCAAATTCATGACATTTCAGCCATGGTATGTTCCCTAAATGAAAAATAATTGAAACTGGAGCATCCAGAAAAGGCATAGCACATGGAACTATAACAATTTACTCCAGTGGACAAAATAAAGGGTTTGGTTTGGAATTCCAACATATACCACCTGAAGAAGTCCGAAGCTTATAATGGCCAAAACATTGCGAATATGACAATAAAGATGAGGAAAACAGTCTGAACAATGTAAATAGTTACAATACCTCATCTCAGAAATATTGATAGATGTTCAAGATTAGTTCATATTACTTAGATGACCATGATCTTTGCCTACACAATCCCTCCAAGTGATTTTCTGATCAAATTGTAAGCCTCTAAATGAAATAATCCAAAAAGTGACTTGACCCAAAGAGTCGTGAGTTCAATACTTAGCCAAATCAGAGGTGAATAAAAACTTGGAGAGTTGAGTTACTAAAGGGAAATAACTGAAATTGTAATATCCAGAAAAGGCATGGCACAATCTACCCTGGTAGATGAAATAAAGGGTTCAGTTCCAACGTATATCACCTGAAGAAGACTGGATTATACAATGGTTGAAACATTGTGAATATGACAATAAAGATTATCAATGACAATTCAATGAAAATAGTGAAAAATAATTAACAAAACATAAAATATTTAATTTTTTTTTATTATGAGCCACCATAGTTACAAATGAAAGCTATTCATCCGCGAGATTTCAACATGAATTTGAGTCACTGTCCATCTGTCGCTAATACAAATATCACCTCACCCACCTACTTTGACTCCTACTGAGTGAGGTGAGACACCCATGTTGTAAAAATGTATTTTTTCATGTTCTTTTAAATAAATTTTGGCAATTTCTATGGCATATATTGAGCAGACATTAAAGTAACTATGATTTTTATTTTTAATAGATTTTGTTTATTATATTGAGATAGTAGCTGTTTGGATTTTTGCCAACTCAAGGGAAAATTTTGACATTTTAAAAACATTTTTTTTGACCATCCTTCTGTAGAACCACATTTCTGTTGCTTCAAGTCTCTTCTTCATCTGTAAAAAGACTGTCCAGCATTCACTACCACATAGTAGGACTGATATTACATAACAGTTCAATTTCTGTTTCTTAATACTTTGCTTAGATTTTGGAAGGTATCTTTTGCTATCCCAATGTGCTTTTGGATTCCACTGTTGCACTTTTCATAGCCACTATTCCTGTAGCTCAGTGTTTTTCAAATCATGCAACGGGCCTCATAGATGCAGCAGAAGAGGATAGCAGGTGAGGCACAATGATTGAAAGACAATCAAAGATTTAGAAACAGTTTGAAAAAAATTCATATGCCAAAAATAAATATGATTTCAAAATTTAAAATATTATTATGGATTACTAGTAATTGCATGCATGAGTCCCAATATAAATAGTTATAAATAATTATTGACCAATTTTATCATAGTGATATTTTTGCATTATATCAAGTATTAAGTATTAACTTGGGTTTGCAAATTGGAGGAGAAAGTTATCAATGATAATGTTTGGACTTTGAATCCGTGGTTATCTCCCTTTAACACTATTTCTGTTTTCTTATTTTTAAATGTACTTTTTATCACATAAAATTGGGTGAGGTACAAGAAAATTTTCATTCCAAAAATGCAGCCCAGAGAAAAAAGTTTGGTAACCAGTGGTCTTGCTGTACAGCTTAAATCTTTGGTGATTAGCCTTCTATTCTTGATCCAAACATATTACTGTTGTAAATTGTTTAAACAGTTCTACCATGTAAGGAAGTAGTTTGACATTAAGGAAAAAATATAGGCCCTTGAATTATTAGGTTGTCACACATGAAATGACACACTTTATAAGAAATGAATAAAACACTTCTGAAATGTTACTAAACTAATTTATTTAGTTGAAATAGGCACCATCTTGATGAATGACTGCTCTCCAACATACCTCTAAATTCTTCAACTCTGGCACAATCAAGGCACTTAAGAGGTTCAACAGTAGGTGTTACATTATCATGCAATTTAAAATATCGCATGAAAACTCTTCTAGACCCACATGTCTTATCACAAATATTATATTTCAGTTGCTGGACATCTACCGTTTTATAGTCAATTGCCACCATCCACTGGTGGTGCTTAGACCAGCCTCCTTAGACCAGCCATTGACAAACACACTCTACCATAATCTGTACGTTTTATATATATATATATATATATATATATATATATGTGTGTGTGTAAATATATAGAAAAATAGGAAAGAACATGTTTTCCGAAGGTGACTGATATGTGGATACAAATTGTTAACTCTTACACCTCCTTATCAAAATGGTCGCTCCAGCCGTTTCCATAGTAATTAATTTTGCGAATGGACATGCTTATAAAGATGCACAAATTTCAAGATTGGTTATTCCTAAATTTTCACTTGAGGATGAAACAGGGCTTGATACTTTAATTCAATTTAATTTTAATAATTATATTGAGGTTTTTGGCTCTTGTTTTTGAAACATGAGAACTCATATTTTTTTAAAAATAATTATATATATATATATAAAGAAAGATTACTTCACTTTTAAATAATAATTTTATCCCAACTTTGAAGTTTCCTGGTAAGATTTCTGTTCTTTAGGGGTTCAGTTTTTAATTATATATTTCTAAGTGCTGCATCCATGACTCTCCACAACTTCTCATCCATTGTAGCTTTTAGTAAGATTTTTCTTGTCACTGTCTCACCCAGTCATTATTCTGCCATCTAACTCATTAGCTAGATTACCTGCTGCTTTCATCTGTCCCTCCCTCCTATCAATATGTCTTGTGAATGTCAGATTCTCCATGCTCTAGAAATTTTAACTCTTTTTGATTCTAAGTATAAGCTAACTTTTTCTTTCTATTTTCCTTCAAATTTCTTTGTTATATGATCAGTCCATGAGATTCTCAGCATCCTTCTGTAAAACTTCATATTTCTGCTGCCTCAAATCTTTTCTTAATCTGTGAGAAAATTGTCCAACATTCACAGCCATATAAGAGGACTGATATTACATAACAGTTTAGTACTCGTTTCTTTGTTTTTAACAGAATTATCCTAAAATGTTATGTCCATTGACTTCTGAAGTGTTTTTTGCCTAATTCAGAGCTTTTTAAATTTTTTTACCTGATAGACCCGCCTGTAATAAAATTTAATTTTTATTCACCTATTAAACGAATTAAATATAAAACTTAGAAAAACATTGACAATTTATATAAGAATCTGCTAACAATAAATGCAAACACACCTTTTAATGAATGCTTGAATTATTTTTTTAAATGGAAAGGACAGGTTTTGAACAGGTCATTCATGAACAACATATCAGTGGCCAATACATGCATTCAGGTTTTCTGCTCAATGCACAATATCCGATTGCTTGTTTACATAATCTAGCAATTGATGTTTTCTTGTTAGCAGCAAACACTCTACTTCTTGAATACTAGTGTCTTTTGACCCTCTTTCTTTAGGTTTCTTAAAGACATATGTCAAATAATATTTAACATAATAGTCTCTGTTGAACTGAGAAGTCATGAAAATGCAGCTACCATATTCTTCCATTGAGCACGTTCAGTGCAGGTGGGTAATTTTCCCATTTTCATCTAATATTTCAATACAATCCACTTAACCCCCTTCTTAGGGTTGTTGCCTTACACCCATATCCTGTTGAAACACCAGGTGTTATATGATCACTGAAGTTAAGCAATGTTGAGCCTGGTCAATACCTAGATGGGTGACTGCTTAGGAATGCTAAGTGCTGTAAGCTTGGATGTGCAGGTAGTATAATGGATAACAGTTTGGAATTGGAAAGCTCCAAATCCACTTGGGTTTGTTATAGTCATTTATGCACAAAAATATGAATCCACCTCTTCTCCCCCCCCCAACTATGGGTTAATTAATACGACTTGTATCAGTAAATTATTATCTCAAAAAAAAATTTTTCCCATCTAAAAATTTTTCGGCTTTAAAGAACCTGCAAAGGTTTGATAAGCTATAAAAAACAATCACTAAATCTTATGCTTGTTCTTTTTGGTAATAGTAATATTAACCGTTTTCATGTAAGGAAACATTTGGCATTCATTGATCAAACAGCCAGTGCAACCTTTGGTTGAAATTTACAAAATCTTTCTCTGAAAACAACCTTTTTAGGAAACGGGGTATCCTGTATTGATGGGGGTAGTGTTCTTTCCTTGCCTTGCCTTTCGTTTCAGCTCGTGTGGAATTTCAGGCTCATGATCTTATCATGATTCTCTCATTGCATTACATCTGCTGTCTACTTTAGTTGTTGCTGCTACTGAATGTCCTCAAGTGATGGAGTTCCTGTTATCTGGTACAGTTCTTTGTTTATGAATCTGTAGCACCAGATGACAAGGTTCGATGAAGGATGGTCCTCACTAAAACCTACAGGATGGTCCTCACTAAGACCTACAGGCTTCACTCACTCAAAGCCATTTTTAATCATTCATCTGAGAAAGTAGTTGTATACTGCTGACAGTTCAGATGCTTCTAAAAGAGTTTGTCACCATGCATGTTGATCTGACAATGCTATTTACAAACAAGATTATGATTAATGTTTTGATTTCATAGCAACTTGCAATGTTGTGTGACACAATACTCCTAGAACAGCCTATTCTATATCGTTGTGCAAATTAATTAAAACAACTGCTTTAGTTTCCTTTCTTTCACCATACGGTCAGTTTTAGACTCCACTGGAGTGACAGGGTGTAACCAATTTCTATTTTTTCCCCAGATGAGGTCATTTACAGTGGTGTGCAGTAATATGAATCTATTTTCAGGGTTTATGATAAAATTTGTTAAAAAAATATTGTATCATCTGCGATTGCATCAGAATTTTATCATGCCCAGACACTATTGTCTCAACTGTTGATTAGTTGTCCTATGGCCATTGTCTGCAATGGACTCCAAGGAAGTGTACGGAAATTGTAATGCTGCATGAACACCCTTGCAAGCTTTACCAATGAGCAAATCAAAGTACTATCGACTGGACTGGAAACTCTACTGATTTAAATCTAATCGAGAATCTGTGGTCAATTCGCAAGGAACAACTTCGTGGAATGGACATACGAAGTACTAACATATGCACTGGGTCATGTTTTATTGGAAAAATATGAAGAAAAAGTAAATAATAATGGAATTTGTTTTGTTTCAATTAATTTGCATAAGGTTGTATGTTCAATTTCCTTATCTTCTATTATAAATTTGTTATAACTGATCCCTACATCTAGGTATTTGAAACTCTTAATTGCTGTTGCTCCCTGGTCCACCCTGACCCAGGGTGGTAGCACCTGTTAGGATCCCAACTATGGGCAAATAGTGAACCCCCAAACAAAAACAAAACACTATGAAAGTATAAAAATACAAGCAATACAAAAAAATTCTCAACAATACCTATTTATAGTAAGAATTACCAAAAATACATTTTATAGCAAAATGACCAAAATACATTTTATCTGTAGGCATACAATTGCAGTCAAAATATATTTGGTTGAAGCCCTAACTTTGTGTTCAAAATATTAGATTTCAGCATTAAAAATATATATATATATATATATATATATATATAGAAAACTAGACTCGTTTCGAAAAACCCTCGAATTTTTGATTTGCTAATCAAATCAATCTGCAGGCGAGGATAATAAGATAAAGAAAAAAAAGGTTTTAAAAAAGAAAGAGCTACAAACATGGACTTCTAGGTAAATTGACAAAAAAATCACACAGATGCAGGTCTGAAGCCCAAATTTCAAAAAAACCCCGAAAATTCTAAGGAACGCTAGGCGGGGTAACAACTAACTAACAAAAGAGCTCAATACAACTAAAAGATAAGAGCAGACCTAGATACACCTAGTGAACTAGACAAACCTACCTTTAATGAAAAGAGCCAAACTTTTCCCTGACGTAATCCGTTTAGGGGTGAAACCTAGGTAGGTTTGTCTGGCTATACTAAGGTGTATCTATATATATATATATATATATATATATATAAAAAGAAAGAATAGCAAGATATATAATCCGTGTTCTTATAGATATTTTTATTTTTACAAAATAGTGCTCAATGTAAATTTACAGAAAGATATAATATTATAAATTAATTGATTTAAAATATAGAACTGTGTAGTGGAAAACCATATTTTAAATCAATTAATTTATCATATATATATATATATATATATATATATATATATATATATATATATATATTTCAGCATAGAGGTTGATATGCTGCTAAACAAAATCAACAAACCAACCTAGGTATTTGAATTGTTTAGTATTTACTAATTCCATGTCATTAATTTTTATGATGGATCTGACTAGGTGCCATCATTGTTTTCACTCCAAGTCCAGATCATAGTTTCAGATTTATTCTATTTCTTGGAAAACTTGGTAGAGGATGTTAATTTTTTTTTTTTAATCAAAATCATTCTTATCCTAACTATGAATATCTATGACATTGGCATAGCCTACCACAGCCTCTGCACATTGTATGCTGTTTTCTATTATTAGATTTATTTGACATATTGTATGAAATGAAAAGACACTCATGTGGCATGAGGGCTTGCCACTAAAAGTCTAGTGTAAAAAGATACTATCATGTAACAATAATTTGCCACAATGAGTGCAACGAAAAAAAGACACTATTGTTGCACAAGAGCTTGCTACGAAGATTTTAGGTTTATAGTAATATTAGCCATTTCCTTATAAGAAAACATTTGGCATTCATTGACTGAGCAGCTAGTACTGCATTTGGTTGAAATTTATAAAATCTTTCTTTTAAAACAACTTTTCATGAAAGTAGATTTCGCAAGTCCAGTAGCTTTTATTGCTCTTTCCAATATTAATGAGGGTTTTCCTTTCTAACCTTTTGTTTGAAGTGATGTGGAATGTCAACATCTCAATTATGTGACTATTTTCTCATCGAGTTACATGTGTTACACATTTTAGTTGTTTCTGCTCTCCAAGTGATGTGGTTTCTGTTATTTGGTACAGTTCTTTGTGATGCTGTAGCACCAGTTCACAAGGTTCAAAGAAGGATGGTTTTTGTGAAGACCCTCTGGCTTCACTCACTCAAGAAAGACACTATTGTGGCAAACATTATTTAACATATGTCTTTAACAGATCTGAAGAAGGAGTGTAAAAAATGCTAATATCCAACAATTTTTGTTCTCCTGCTATAAAGGAATTAATAAATGCAGACTAGTAAATTCTACCATGGTTCACTTTGAGAAGTTTTTGTGGTTTAATTCTATTGTGGCAAACATTATTTAACATATGTCTTTTAAAATTAGGTTGTTACTTAAATAATGTGTCTGTATATATATATATATATATATATATATATATATATATATATATATATATATATAAAATTTTCCAACTTATTCAAGATGATCTTTGCCCTCTCTAACCTAACTTTCTTTCCTCAAGTAACAAGGTGCCTCAGAGGTTTCACATATGATTTCATTTTTCATTACTCTTTGGACTGTCATAACTAAAACTCCTTTCTCACATTCCAAACATCTTATGTATTGAGCTGGATCTTTTCTAATTGCTCTCTTTAGCTTTAAATTGAAATGATGATCCCTCTTCCTGTCATGACCTCCTGATCCAGTTTTCCTCTCTACTGTTCCTTTTTTAAACTTATTTGCCATTCTCTTGATGGTTCTTAAATGGACTTTGAAGATGGAAACCAGAGTATGAATATTGGTACCATTAATGAAAGCCTGAATGATCTTTTTCCTCTCACCATTGCTCAGTTGGGAAGACATAGTGGGGCTATTTCTAGAAATAACAGTTGAATAGTGTTTATAGCAATCCTCTTGAGGCGACAGAATTTGCCTACAGCATGCAAAGGGAGAGAGTTCTACAGCGACAATTTTCACATCCAGCATGCTAAAAGTTAATGGATTAAACAGGGTGTCTATTTATGGTAAAAATTAACAATTTAACCCATAGTTAGGAAGAGATGGGATGTGTTTTTGCTTTTCCCATGGGCATAGTTTTAAATTAACACAATATTATAATATATAGAAAAGTCTGAAATTTTTTTTTTTTTTTTTTTTTTAAGCATTTCACCCAAAGCAAGATGGGAGTGCATCTAGCACACAAGGGACAACAGTGAGCAAAAGTAAGGGAAAAACTGGGTATGGGGGGAATTGGTAAGGATAAAGAGGAACGGGAATTGAGGCATCAGAAGATGTTGATTACATTTAAATTTTTGAAAATTATAGTTATCAGGGAAGCAAATAAGAGGAAGGGAGTTCTGCTGTCAGGAAGTTGTTTAAGTTTTCAAAGAACAATTTTGTGGAAAAATTGATGGTTCCGGTGGCAAGAGTAAGGTATTTACCTTGGTTGTTGTTCTGGTCAACTTAAAAGCCGTTATCCTTTCTTTTTTTTTTTTTTTTTACCAATTTTTTATAGTTACAAAGTCTTGTGACTTGTTATCATGTGATCACTGAAGTGGTTATAAAGGAAATGTTTTTTTTTTTTTTTTTTTTTACCAATTTTTTTTTAGTTACAAGGTCTTATGACTTGTTATGTGATCACTGAAGTGGTTATAAAGGAAATGTTTTTTCCTATTTTTTTTACCCTTTGTTATACTACGCAAGTTTTATGACAGAGAAGCTATGTCGCAGAAGTAGATATTTTTTTCGCAACATAAGGTAAGTACCTTTGTTGCTTTCCCCGGCCTGCACCATCATGAATTTTTTTCTTGGGTTGAGATTTTCTCAACAATTTTTTTTCTTTTACAGAATAAAGGATTTAAATGTCTGATTAAAGTTGCCAGTAGCAAATCCAATGTGCACAAACATTTGATTCATGTTGCACAGTACTGCATTGGGTTAGCATATTTTCAAGGTTTTGGCATTCAACAGTCATATGAAGATGCAGAAAGGTAGGTGCAACAATATATAAGTAGTCAATAAGGTTGTTATTAGATAATTTGACATGACTTCATTTCTATTATTGGTATGTATTGTTTTCATTTTTGATCATTGCTTTAGTTTCAAAGTTTATGTCATGCTCTACATATTATATCTTTCGATGTTCCAAGCTCTTCCCAAAGTTTATAGACCTTTACTCCAAAACTTTAAAGTTTTTTTGTGACGTACGGTAGCTGTTAATAATTAAGTATAACTCAAGATTTCAATCCTAAGATAAAACAGCATTTAATTACAACCACAAACAAATACTTAAGAAGAACAAAGAAGCAAAAGTCAACCAACAATATATAACCATTTCAGTGAATACCTTGTTAATAGCATGGCTCAGCTTAATGTCCAATAAATCTTAAATCAAAACCCCAAATCATCAATGCACAATAATTCACACTAATTTGACTAGATAGTTCCACTCAATAGTCACTTCAGTCAGTAGCCTGACACTGTTATTTATACACCTGGCAGAAAATATATATTCATAAGTCCAGAGTGTTACGCTTGAACCTCAGTGTTTATTGTTACTCATTTTCTTCCTATATGACATTTTTGAAGATTGTAGTTATCAGGGAGGTAAGAAACAGAAGTGAGTTCCACAGGGGGGACATGCAAGGAAAAAAGCTGTTAGAGTAGAAATGATGTTTACATCTAGCTCATTCAACAGTAAACCTGTGAGACCTAATTGCCAATCTAGTAACATGCTAGCTTGAAGCATCAAGGTTATGTCATATTCTACATATGATATCTTTAAATGTTCCTAGCTTTTCTCAATGTTTATAGACCTTTACCACAAAGCTAATTGAATGAAACTTATGTAATGCTCTACATATGATATCTTTTGATGATCCTAGGCCATCTAAAAGTTTTTCAGTGCTGGGAATAGAATTGTGGACATGTCCCATTGGTTATGGTCAAGCAATTGGCAAGCAAATCTGTGATACTGAACAGGATATTTACCGTTGTCCATCTTTATTCACCAAGACAAAACATATACTCACTAACACATTTTTTTTTTAAAATTAAGATCTGAAGCCAGGAGAGCCATACCTGGTATAGCATCAGGGCATTTATTACTATTATTATTACTACTATTTACAAATGCAGATCAGGGGGTGGGAAGACACACCCTACTCAAACCAGAATTACAATTTTTTAAATCTCTAGATAAAGAAATTGTATAAAAAAACTTCAAAGTAATCATAAATTAACTTTAAAAAACAATTATTTATTTTTAATCTAAGCATGTTTGGTTGAATAATCTCGACATATTATGTTTATTTATTTTTATTGTGATCCTCTCCAGTTCCTTTATTGACTTCTTAATGTTGATATTAAATCAACTTCTTATCCTTTGTAATGGGGTTGTGTCAACAAGCTTCAGACAGATTTAATGTCCCTTTAGCACTATTTGTAACATTTCTAAGCATAACGAATAGTTAACGTAATAACCAAATTTAAAAATTCACTCTATATTCTGTATATTACTTTGGTTTAAATATGGAATGTAACTACAGTAGACGTAATCTTGATTTTTCATTAACAAGCCGCCTCACTTGCAAGAACTTGGAGTGGTGTAGTCTGTTTAGTTGCTGACATTTCGACAGTGGAATACTTACCTATATATATATATATATATATATATAATATATATATATATATATATATATGAGTTACCCACCAACTAATCTGTTTGATCCACATAACTTTTACCTGCAGAGTTAGTAAGGTGAGGGAATAGAATAAAATGATTGATTTTTTTTTTCTTTTAAGTTTTAACTTAGTATATATTCCATTGCCCACTATTAAAACAATACAAGATTTTTGAGCAATTATTTTAGAGTCACATAAGTTACCAAAATCCAAAGTAATCCAGGCTACACACAATATGTATGTGTAAATGTTGAAAATTTAGATTTACACAATAATCTAACAGGTTCAAAAATAAAAATACATCCAAACAACATTATGGGAAAAGCCATTGTTAATGCTTACAATTGGAATTTCACATTAGTCTTGAATCAGTAATCATTTAATGAAAAATATGGGAGATTCTAAAAACATCTCCATTTCAGGGACCAAATGTGCTGGGTTGGGTTAGGGAGATGGGAGGACAAGAAAAGATTGAGTCACTTAGAGGGTAGGAAGAATCCAGTGAGATGCTACAGTGACCAATCCTTATTTTTAAACCCTTGTGTAGTTTGCCTGATATAGTAGTCAGGTACAACTTCTCATTTCATGACCAGCTCATTGGAAGATAACCTGAATGAATTGTTATTTTATTATTTTAAAAGTTAATATGGACTCTTGGATATTCCATAAACCACAACAATCTAGCAGTCATTGATTTTATTAACTTTTCTAATGTGTTGAGTTTAACAAGAGATGTTCTTTGCTTGAATATTGTTCTCCATTTTTATAGGCATCTCTTTTAATGATGGACCACAAGTTTTCTATTGGATTAATATCTGGTGAGGCTGGGGTCACATTACTTGCAGCAGTTTTTATTGCTTCCCAGAGATCTTCTTTGCTTCGATATTGTTTTCCATTCACATTTACCCAGACTAAATAATGTTTTTGTCAATGAATCATATGTTTATATATATATATACATACACACACACACACATGAATTGTCGTTTAAATTACTCAAAAATGAAAATAATACTGACATCTCATTTTAACAGGTATATTTAACAAAATTACACAAAAATATCTTGAAATACCAAAGAGCAAATTTATTCAATAAAATCGTTATTGACTTTAACCACGCCCTCCAGATGACTTCGGAATCTTCTGCATCTCCCCTGGACTGTCTCCTTGTTTAAGTTAGTGAATGCTGCCATTATCCTAGCCTTAATTTCATCTTTTGTATTACAAGGAATTTTTGTTGGTCTCTCACTCAACTATGCCCCAGACATAATAATCAAAAGGGGTTGCAGTCTGGGGAGTTAGGTGGCCAGATGTAAGGATATGATGTGATCACAGAAATTGTCTGACAGCCATGACTAGGTTCTTCTGCTTGTGTGGCATGGTGCAGAGTCCTGTTGCCAGAAATAGGGTCTTCCATCAGTCACCCTCTTGACCCAGGGCAGCACTACCTCCTCAAAGAACTTGATGTAGCCCTCTGTGTTGAGCCTGAGGCCCTCACCAACAAATTCAGGAGTTCTTATCAAAATGATCAGAGTAAATTTTCTTAGCTGCCATACCTTTGTAATCACAATTAGACTCATCCAATTCTTTCTGAATCCTCTGCACTGTCCTAAGATTGACACCCAAACACTCAGAAATGTGTGTATTGGAGCTTATGGTGCTAACACCAAGTAGTACAGTATGCTGTTTCCAAATTTCTGGCTGAGTGAATTGTGTCATGGTGCTCTTTTTCTCACTTATGGTACCCAACTGACCCTACTATACTGTGTAGTTGACAAAATCAAAAACAATGTTCATGCATGAAAATAAAAGTATAAAATAGTGGCAATTTACCTATCACTCCCTCTATATGTAGGGAGAGAGAATAAATACAACCAACTTCAGTTAGAATTTTACATCCAAAAAAAGGGGACACTTTTTAAAATTATTATTATTGAATGCACAGCATAACTAATCATATTCAGTTATCTTTTTTTAATTTATTTGCTGAGAGTTCATCCAAGACAAGGCCCAAGGGCCACTCAAGTTAGATGGTTACTAAGTGAGATTGTAAAGGATGAGGAAGATGGAAATAAGACAGTATTATGAGGACGAGTAGATATCAGTTGGCCCTGAACTCAGAGACGAACATTGTAGTTGCCACAAAAACATTCTCCTAGGAGTTTGTTCCACAATGAAACAGTTCTGATGAAAGATCTAAGTGGAACTTCCTTTTTATCAAAGGAACAGCAATGTATGGGGATGGTTTGCCACCATGAACACAACATAACAGGGCTTAGCTTTGCAGTTCTGAGCTGGTAGTACTAACGAATGTAACTCATTCAAACATCTGCCATAGTAATAATAGCAATATCAAAGCGAAAGGCTGACGAAATTTCATCTACGGGATGGTAAAGGTTGCAGGGTGAAGAAGAATTCATCAGCCACAAGACTGTGTAAGTGCTTTTGAACTCAGCCCAGATATGGCGGCAATGTTCTTAGACTGATCTGACTCTTGTGAAGATAGAGCATGGCAGTAATGGATGCAAGGAATCGACCATTCTTCTTGCATCTTTTGAGATAACACAAATATATGCAGGTGCAAGTTTAGAGTCTCTTCATGATGAAATGTTAGGAGTCATTTTAAATGATGTCTCTTCCCCCATTGAGCTGTAAGAGTTAGATCAGATGAGAGATCAGCTGCCAGGTACTGGTCATCAAGATATTTGATGGTGCACTCATACACTGTGGCATCATCAGCACCTTTTGCTTTTATCACTGTTGTTCATAAGTGTCTCATATTGTAATAGCAGTAGTTTCATTAGGAAAATTGATATGTTGTATGAACCAGGGTGAAAATTAACTGTGGAAAACTCAGAAATTAGAGCACTTTCTATACATTTTCACATTAATAAATTTTTATTTTATTTTTTTTAGGCATTTCACCCCAAACAAGGCAGGCATGCCACTAGCATGCAAGGGGTTACAGAAAGTGAAAGTAAGAGTAAAGAGGAATGTTTGAGGAAAGGATAAAGAGAAGGATGGCGATCAGGATCAAGGCATCAGATTACATTTAAATTTTTGAAGATTATAGCTATCAGGGAAGCAAGTAAGAGGAAGGGAGTTTTACTGTCGGGAAGTGTGATAGAAGAAGCTGTTGGAGTAGAAGAGATGGTTACATTTAATTGTTTTGACATTAAAAGGGTGGGACTGAGATGCCAATCTAGTAGCACGCTTAAATTCATGCAATTGGGGTACCAGTGAAAATAGCTCATCAGAGCAGTTGCCATGAAAATATTTGTAGAAGCCACATCATGTCTGTGAGAAAGTGACTGGAGTCGAGATGCCAGGTCAGGACCTATCACATTGCATATCCATCTTTGGATTTTGTTGAGAACCTCAAAATGAACAGTGGGGGAACCAGACCATATACGGCAGCAGTATTCAATGCAAGGACAATGGTAGATTTGTAGATTTGAAGGATAGACTCAGACAAGAAAAACCTTATGGTATGACACAGAGAAAACCAACTTTCCTTGCGGTAGATGAAGCTATTGATTCATTATAGTTGTTCCACTTCAGGTCAGTGAGAAACATGAGACTAAGAAAGTGCAGAGAAACACTCATTATTGTGTTCAGACATTTTTTGGCCAAACCACGTTGAAACACCAGTTCCCACCAAAATTAACCAAGTCGTGCCTTGTCAGTAACTAGATGGCTGACCACTTGGGAATACCAACTGAAGTAAGCATGAATGTGCAGGTGGTGTAATGGATGATGGCTTGGAATCTTTAATCAGAGAGCAGAGTTCAAATTCGCATTGGGTTTGTTATATTCACTTACATGCAAAATACCCTAAAGGTATGAATCCACCTCTTTTCCCCTCCCAGTTATGGATTAATTAGTAAGACTTTTATCACTAAATTATTATTTTTCTCAAAAAGAAAAAAAAAATTCTTGCAATCAAAAAATATTTTCTGGCTTTAAATAACCTGCAAAATCAATTAATCAGGGAAATACTGATTAGCAACACAGGCATATCTTTTAGATTTATTTACATTCTCTGAAATATGAATGTATAAAAACTACTGTGACCACAAAGTGGAGGCTCAGTTTATATATTGATTGTAATACAGAATTGATCCCCCACTTTATATCCACATAATTTTTTATCAAATTCTGATTAGATATGAATCCACCTCTTCTCCCCCCATCTATAGGTTAATTAATAAGTCTTGTATCACTAAACCATTATCTTAAAAAATATTCTTATAATCTGAAAGAAATTTTTTGATTTAAATAAACTGCAATGGGTTGATAAACCTTAAAAAACAATCACTTTGGCATTTTTTACAGTCTATCATGTAAATGACTGCTTCAGGTTTTAGGTTGTTTTTATTTTGTTTTGTATGATTTAAATCGTATTCTTTTTGAAATTCTTTTCATTATTGAGTTGTTAGTGAGTATCATGTATCTAATATATTTTATTCCTACAACTTTTTTCTTGAAAATTATAAGAGAAAAAAAAATTGTCACATTTTTACCTGAATTATTCAAAGAAGAAAAAGTCAAATGTTTTATTTTTAAAATTCTGTTAGATGGTGGCTCCTGGCAGCAGACAATGGTCACCCCCAGGCTTGTGTGAAGGCCCAGTCAATGTTGGGAATGTTTTATTCTGTACCTGACTACCAGAATTTCGAGCGGGCCTTTTTCTGGCACACCGAAGCTTGTGGCAACGGTAACCTCGAATCACAAGGTACAGCAGCAAACAATATTATTTTGCTTTACAATTTCATATTTGTGATATGTTAATCAAAGGCAGTAATTTGATTCCTGGTGTTAAAGATACTAATAAATAAATATATATATATATGTAATATTGGGCAGCATATATTTTATATTATAAAGAGGTAATCATACAATGAATCAATTAGTAATATTACTGTAATTAATGGCAAATTCTCTTCAATAACAGACTTAATATAAGCATTAATATATTAACAATCCATTGAATGATGCAATCCTTATCTATAAAATTGTCGTCAGATGGATCTGGTGTATTTTTAGAGCAGCAAGTACTTTCGAAAATTTCATGTTCTCATCATTAGGCTGTGATGTTTTCATTAGAAATACAACTCCAAGATGAAATAAATGTGTTGCAGACCAAAAGATGATTTTTTTTTTTTAAGAATGTGTTATTTATTAAAGGTTATGTAATATTGGAACATACAAGTTGCAACACTAGAGCTCCAATATTTCAAGTGAGAATTTTTTGTATGAATTTTGTTATGTGATAAATCCACAAATTCTTTTGTTGTAAGTGTTTTCCAGTTAACGTGGCATGAACTAAGTATACAGTTCAGTTAATTGCACGTTCCAAAATTATATAACCTTTAATAAATAACACATTCTTAAAAAACATCTTTTGGTCAACAATACATTTATTTTGTCTTGGAGTTTTATTTCTAAATAGAAAAAATTACAGCCTGACAATAAGAACATGAAGTTTTCGAAAGTACTTGCTACTCTAAAAATAACACCAGATCGATTTGAAAACAATTTTATACATAAGAATTATGCCATTCAATGGATTGTTAGTAAGTAATTACTTATATTAAGTCTGTTATTGAAGAGAATTCACCATTAATTACATTAATATTACTAATTGATTCATTGTATGATTACCTCTTTACCTCTGATTACCTCCTCCTCAATATTAAGTATTGTAATAAAAATAAATTTTAAAACTCTCCCTTCCCTCTCTAAACTCCACCATGTCTCTCACACTATTCCTCACCACCCTCTATGTCAACTTATATAAGCTTAATACTGCCCATCAAAAGTGTAAATTTTAAATTCATTTTCCATTTTACCTTTGAAAGTGAGGTCTGAAGATCTAGAGAAAAATAAAATTCTCTGGTGAAATAAATTATAACTAATGGAGCCTTAAAGTGGTCTGTTTTTCTTTAAATTAAATTATTTGCTCTGAATTAACATTGAGCTCTCAGGATTTCATCCTCCTTGGAATTATCTGTACGGATTACCAAGATTTTTGTTAAAAATATATATATATATATATATATATATATATATATATATAAAACAAACTTTGGTTCATCACATTAAACAAGGAAAAAAGTTCATATAAGCATATGTCCACAAATCCTTCATTTTTGAGTTATTTAAAGTTTATGGTAGATGCTGTTAAATGTACAATACAAGATACAATCTCAAAATACTTATTACCATAGTTTGTGATGCAACAGATTCTGTCTCAGCAATGCGACAATAAACAGCAGCAAAGGTTGGATGACTCAGCTGCCTTCAATCTAGAAATGCAATCTGATACAGCCATGCAGCTTTGTGTCCATTACCATTCATGTGGCCATATGTAAAAATCGTATCTACCTGTTCCCGATATTAATATCCTGCCATTGTTAAATGGAACATTTCTCAGTTAACTCACTACTGCACATGTTAAACATTGAAAACAGACTAGTCACAAATGTACACGAATGACAAATGTAACCTTGTCTACATGACAACACAGTACCATCTACTGTAAATCTTCTTTAAACTTAATAACTCAAAAACTAAGGATTTATAGGCATATATTTATATGGATTTTTGTCCTTGTTTTGATGTGAGAAACCTGCCCTTAAGTTTGTAAAAGTATTTTTGATACGCCATGTATATTCAAATGCTATTTTTAGTGGATACTTTCGTGTACTTGAATAGATGTTCTGTTTATTTGAATAGCATTTTTTAGTCTACTGGCCAGCATACTTGTGAAAACTTAATAAGAAAAATTGTGCCCTCTGACAGGATTTGAACGTGCATCATCCTTTGTAGGAGTACCCACTGTCTTATCCAGCGTGCTTTTACTGATCAGATACAGAGAGCTTCACACTGAAGTAAGGTCCTCCTTACCTTAAAGAGCAATCACTCATTCAGATTTTAACAAAAGCCATATCTGATTTGTATCAGAAATGTAAACTAAGAAATTTCTAAAGATTTAATGAATTTCTTTTTTGTAATCTGACTGAATCCACAGCCCAGTAGATGAAATAAATTTTCAAATAAATGGAGCATCTACTCAAATATTGGTATCCACTAAAAATAATGTTTGAAGTAATAAAAAATTTATCGAATTTAAAACAAAAACAAAAACATCAATTCTTATATATATATATATATATATATATATATACACACACACACACACACAAGTATAGGACTGGTGTATACAGAATAAATTCCAATAACCAAAAAATACTATTCTTAATAGTGTTCAATACAGTGTAGAAGTTCAACACCATCACTTGATAAGACACCAGTAGTGTTGAAACAAAATGGCTATTTTTGTAGTGATTTTATAACATATTTATGTTATAATTTTCAAATAAATTATATATATATATATATATATATATATATATATATATATACACACACACCCACACTACAGTTCAAAATTTATAAACCGCACCCAGAATTAGCATGAGATGAACTTGACAAAAGAGGGAAATAAAAAATGAAAAAGACCTCTTAGAATCATTGAAAAAAGAATCATTTATCAAACTTATACTTTGAAAACTTTTCCAACGAATACTAAAAAAAAAAAGTTAAAAATAAAGTATAAACAGAAAATATATTAAATAATTGTCAAACTTAATCCATTTCCTTATATGTTGTCATTTTTTATGTTAAGATATGTTTCAAGAGCAGATATGATCAATCAAGAAACATTGTTGAGGATTATGTGTTTAAAAACAGTAATTTGAACTTTGCTAACCAGATGCTTCTATGTAGCTAAATGGCACAGCACGTCAGATCAAATAATGGTTTCTGTATAGGAATACAGATTCAATTCCCTGTTTTGTTTTCTCCAAAATTTCTCAAACATTCATGCCAGTAAATCTAATTAGTACTGTTTTATTAAAAACTGAATATTTACTTAAATAAATTGTATCCATATAAATAATGTATAAATAGAAATATATATATATATATATATATATATATATATATGCATGCACACTTATATACCTCCAAATACCAATATATAACTATAATTAAAATAAAAATATGCACATATGTAGCTTCAAATATAATACAAATGTACACAGAAATATCATGACATATCAACATATACAAATATATATATAATATATACACACACACATTGCATTTATGTACATATATAAAGGTTTCCATAAAAATATCTATCTACATATCACAATGTTTGCTATTGTATTCATACAAAAACTCACACAGATAAATGTACATTCGTACACATTTTTCATATATATATATACATATAGGCAAAGTTATCTCAGCCAACACATTCCATTTCTGGGGCAGATGCAAGGATTTTATTTTGTAACAAGTATTTATATACAAGAGCAAAAATTTTAAAACAAAACCAAGAAATTACAAAAAAAAATGAAGAGAATTCCTGGCTAAAATTCCTTGAACACCCCTCCTGCCCTCCACCCCCCAAAACAGCCACACCATATGGATTACCAAAAATACATAAACCAGACATCCCAATGAAACCCATTATATCAGTAGTAGGCATAGATTAGCCACAGCACACTAACCAAAATTTTAACCCTGCTTCTTGATACAATTAGCATATAAAAAAACTTTGTTAATCTTATAAATAAATTAAAAACAGACATCAAAAACAAATATATGACTAGTTTAGATATAAAATCTTTATACACAAATGTTCCTGTAAAGAAATGTCTAGATTTACTAAAGCATACATAACAAAACTAAAATTACCTACTCCCACACATAAAATCATAAAAATGTGCCATCAATGTTTTTTCACCTTTGACAACAATTTTTATAAATATGATTTACTGATGGGTTCACCCCTCAGTGACATTTTGGTTTGACTATTTTTGGAATTTCTGGAAAGTGGTCCTGTAAAAAATATTTTACAAAATTCTTTTTATTTCAGATACACAAATGATTTTCTATTAATATATCCACAAAACATAATTTTACCCGATCTTGTCAACAAACTAAATAACATCGAACACACAATATACTTTACCTTTGAATCTGAGTCTAACAACACTTTACCCTTCCTGGATATCCTGCCGAATAGAAATAATAACAAACAGTAGTTTGAGGTTTGCAGAAAATCTACCAACAAGAATGACCTGGTTAGTTTTTATTCCCACCATTGTAACAAGATCAGATTTGGAATAATTATAGAATTCTATTTAAGAGCACTAAGAATCTGCAACCCCCAATACATACCCAAAAAAAGAAATATACATAGAAAACACTTTCAAAAACCTCAAATATCCTTATTATTTCATCTACAATGCTAAGAGAAAGGTCTACAAAAATATGACCACAAAAAAAGATAACATTATTAACAACAATAAACTAGATAAAAACAGATACATAATACTGCTTACTAACACCATAACTTTCAGTATCCAAAACAATCTATCCAATCTAAACATCAAAATAATTACAAGCACATCCAAAACTATTATGGATCTGATCAGAACCAAAAATACCCATAACAATAATAATTCTGAAGCAGGTATATATAAAATAAATTGCCAGAACTGTTCCTCACAATATGCTGGGGAAACTTACAGCAATGAAAAAAAAAAAACGTATCTATGAACACAAACAATTTATCAAATACATTAGTTATACACAGAAATAAATTAAACCACAACTTTCATATAAAGAATACAACACTTATTAAAAGTAACTTACTTAGAAGGAAAATTCTCGAAATTGCCGCTATCAAATCTTATCAAAATATAAATCTGTGCTCTGGATTTTTTCTTCAAAGAATTACTACTTTCCCAAGCCAAGATACAGGACTACAAAAATGTTAATAATTGAAAGAAAACAATTAAATCCTTAACTTCATGTTATTCAAAATATGTAACATATAAATTAATCCAAAACTAAGATAATTTAAATACTAATTTGCATCAAAAAAAAATATTACATCACTTACATACTTTCATTTATTAGCCATTGAATTGTGTCACTTTATGTCTTCCATAGTTTGCCTGACTTTTCCGCTAACCTAATGGATATTTATGAGGGTTCCTATATTTAAAAATTCTGAAAAACCAATAAAATTTTGGCTGTTGTATACAAATGCGTGTCACGAAATAAAATCTTTGCATTTGCCATGATAAAATTCCTCAGAGGATGAAGCATGTCAGCTAAGATAAGTTTTAATTTTACAGATATAGTATAGCTGAAATTTTTATATACACACGCACACACACATATATATATATATATATATAAACATCAATTTATATATATATATACACACACATCTCTCTCTCTCTCTCTCTATATATATATATATATATATATATATATATATATACACACACACACATCTCTCTCTCTATATATATATATATATATATATATATATATATATACACTCTCTCTCTCTATATATATATATATATATATATATATATACACATCTCTCTCTATATATATATATATATATATATATATATATATATATCTCTCTCTCTATATATATATATATATATATATATATATACACACACACACACATCTCTCTCATATATATATATATATATATATATATATATATATGCACGCATATGTGAATATAACTTCCAATAGATCCAATGTATATAATTTAACTGTAATTTATACACAAATAACATCATGTATACACATAATTGTAAATACATACATATGCACATTCATGGGAGGGGAGAAAAAACATTTCTTTATTATTAATATATATATATATATATATATGTGTATGTATTGTCATAAATAATAACATTTTTTGTTTATGAACTTTATTTATCAAATTATTTCCTTATGTTGCCAACAATAAAAATTACTTATGACTCAACTTTTATATATAATTTCAGTGTGAATTTCTGGGATGAGGAGTTATCCTTATTTACAATATCTATCTACATGTGGATAAGTGTCCTAATTTTGTTGTATCCGGCCTTCATGATAACCTCCAGGAAACTGAGTTGTTGTGCCTTCTCTGGCTGACATTCTCAGCTGACGTGAAGTGGAAAGACTATATTGAATCCAATGCTAGGTCAGCTGCTAAGAAAGTTGCAAGTTAAATTTTCTTTCCAGAATCTATCATATATATCTATGTCTACTGCTCGTCCATGCTTAGAATATTGCTGATACATATACAGGATGATTGAAAAGTAACTCTCTATTTTATGTACAAGTAGCCACCCTGAGACTTTTTTTTTCTTTGGGGAGGGTTAAAGGAGCAAGTCTATTTTACCAAATCAAGATTTTGAAAGAACTTAAAGGGTGAATACAAGAAGTTATATCTTCCATACCACAAAAGATTCTGATGAAATCAGCTGTTTCAATTCTTGGGTGACACGAGAAGCTGGTAGAGAAATCTGTTGCCCATATTGAATTTTTTGAATAAAACCTCATGCTAAACACTTTCCTCTCATATCCATTTCTTGTAAGAATCCTAGTTATATATATATATATATATATATATATATATATATATATATATATATATAGTACAGTAGGACATTACAGTATGAGTTTAATTAGTTTCAGACCAAGCTTATATTGCAAATTACATGTATTAGAAAGTGTTTTTTCCCCCCCACTGAAATTAATGAAAGATTAATTAATCCATTTCAGTTTCTCCAAAACATCCAAAATGTCTATTTTAGAATTTCAAAACATAGAAAATGGACAGTAAGAAATTAAATCACAAAAAGTTCATGAAATAAGAGCTTGATAAGAGAGAATGAAAGATATAAACAGCTTTTATTAAACTATAAACACTTCATAAGAAAGTTTTGGGAGTTTTCACTCAGAACTTAAGGACTTTTGTGGAATTTGATTTGCTTTCAGCACTTGCATGTCATTTTTTTAGAAACTTATCGATAGAAATCTGTTTCGTCCTTGATTTTAAAATGTCACACACAACTTGCACTTAATTTATGTGGATGGCATTTTTCCACAAAGTTGTGCACTTCTTTTATCTCTATACTAAATAGTAAATATATTTATGTCTATATTTATTTTTTTAATACTAAAAACAAATCATAAATTATTATATATCTACAGTAGCGTCCATAAAATAAGGAACGGAAACAACAAAGACATAAATATATGTATTACTTAAAAAGTAATGCATGATTAGCAATGAAATTTTTACTGAATAAAGATTAGGGTGTAATGCATAAATATTATACAAAGTTACAAAAATTTACATAATAGTTTTTTTTAAATTAAAGATTAAATGGATCAAAGGAAATAAGTTACTGGACAAAAGTTAAGGAATTATGTTAATTTTAACTTACATTGTTAAAAAACTTTTAATTTACATTGTTAAAAAACTCGATAGAGCTTTTCAACAATTAGTAAAAGTTCATTTATCATTAGGACTTTATTTTTAAGTAATATAGCAAATTCTACACGCGAAGCGCTCTCTTTTGAAGAAAAAAAACTCATTATCGCTAACTATCAAGAAAAAAGTCAATTTCAGAAATTTCTGATATTGTTCATAGGTCTAAAAGTGTTGTTCATTGTGTAATTAGCAGGTATAAAACTGATAAAACGTTAGATACAAAACCAAAAACCGGCAGACCTCCAAAAACATCGCAAAGAGAAGATCGAAGAATTGTTAGAATATCTACAAAAAAACGTTTTGAAACTGCTACATCAGTTGCCCGTAAATTTAATGAAGAGACAAATAATAAGATCTCAAGGAAAACGGTTGCTCGCAGGTTACAAAAATGCAGGATTGCATGCCCGTATTCCAGCTTTGAAGCCTCTCATTTCAAAGCGAAACCAAAGGGCACACCTGGAGTATGCAAGAAAACATGTTGTTTGGACTGACGCACAATGGGATACAGTTCATTTCAGTGACGAGTCCAAGTTTACTATATTTGGTTCTGAGGGCAAAACTTACGTACGCCGTAGAACAGGTGAAAGCCTGTCTTCTCAATGTGTCAAGAAAACTGTTAAGTTTGGTGGTGGCAGTGTGATGGTGTGGGGAATGATTTCATCTGCAGGAGTTGGCCCTATCATCCGCATACATGGCAATATCAATGCTGACATTTACAAAAGGCTTCTTCAGCAGCATGTGGTACCAAGATTACACCATAATCTTTATGAATCTCCTATTTTCATGCAGAACAATGCACCTTGCTACAAGGCTCAGAAGGTTATGGCTTTATTTGAATAAGGAATCGCCCTAATGAAGTGGCCAGCCCAGAGCGCCGACCTTAAATTTTTCTGCTGGAGTCTCTTGCATCAATGGTCCCAAATTCTGCTTCTGGAGATCCCCATATATTTTTTTTGGCTTTCTCAGCAATAATCATTTTTGTCAGAGTATCGCTTGCAAGCTACTTCTCATTACTCCAAAGCAGCTTTTCCACCTCTTCATGGATATTCATCCTTCGCCTGGACAGCCTGGAGACACACCCTTTGCTGGTGTAACACCCTTTATCTCATCCTTCTGCTTTGGGATGGTGCAGATTATTGATGCCGTTCGGTCATATTGCCCTGCCAAGTCCACTACATGGACTCCTCTCTCGTATTTTTCTATTATTTCTCTCTTCACTTCTAATCTAATTAGCTTTTTCTTATTATTACATATCTTTAATACTTACTTTCTTCAAATCCAGAGTTAAATAAATCCAAAAAATGCACATTTCACAGAACCAATTATGAGCATATTCAGGTGCTGAAATTGGTAACTAAAGGGAAAAGAGTGGTAGTAATCAATAGTTTTGGTATGTGACGTAATCCATGATAAGTACTTTGAAGAATTTTCTTCAATAAAATGAAGAAATATTCTGGACATCATGCATTCATAAATGTGCTTCACCTTGCCTTTAATCATGTTGTATCTTGGAAATAGATGACGTCAGCTTAGAATGGTTCCCTTAGATGTGGCAGAAGGCAAAAAGTATGAGCCACCCAGTGAGGATCGAACTCACTAGTCAGTCGTAATTGTTCTAGCGAGACAAGCTTGTTAACCATTACACTACCTCGAAGTACCCTGAGATATTCTAAGCACAGCTTAGATGTGGCACAAGGCTGAATGTATGGGGCACCCAGTGAGGATCAAACTCACTACTCAGTCGTAAATGTTCTAGCAAGACAAGCTTGCTAACCATTACACCACACCAAGGTATCCCTGACTGCTTCTGTATTTATGACGGTTACTCATACTGCAAATTTTTATTTGTTCTATGATACAAAAATGCTCACGAATAGCAGCTCATAAAGCAAGTTGCTCATATAATGGTGCACTCATACTACAAGGTTCTACTGTATTTTAAAATGGGGAGTTACTTTTCAATCACCTCATGGCTGCTTATTTTCCATGTATACTCATTTGCTAGAGTTTTCATCTAATCCCTCTTGTAGATCCCAACTCAGGCACATTTGTGTTTGTTCAACACTCGCAGAACAAACCTGTAATTTATATTGCAACTATGCTGAGCAGACTTTAGTTACAGTTTCTCAGAAAGAGTACATAATCTGGTAAGATCAACAGTTTGAATGCTCAGTCACAAAGGCTTGTGACTTCATTCTAGCACAACCATTTGATGGTTTCTGAAATAGTTCTGTCCAGCCAATTTCACTTTCAGAGCTTGGGAAAACCCATGTCATGGTTTTCAGTTCAGTTCACAAGAGTGCCATATGCTGGGTCATCTGTCCAAGCCAATATTTTTGAGAAGTCACCTCTTCCACAAATTGTCCATTTACAAAATGTGACAGATATTAAGGCTGTCTATAGAAATACAATGCTAATCAATTACAAGCATATTCAGATGCACACAGGGGTTGTATGCAGGTGAAACTTGTGATCACATTTGGGACCTTTTAGCCTGAAAGGGACAAATAAATAGTTTAAAAAATTGTCCTGCTAATTGTGATAATTTTAAATTCAAAAAATGATTTCCTGGATTCACTCTTAATTTTACTCAGTACTTCATTGGCCAATAAATTACCCTTCAAGGTTACATTAAAATTCCAGCAGGTGTTTCTCCAGTTTCCTTTGTTTAACAGCAAGTTTGAACTCCTCTATAGGGATGTTGGCATCAAGTGTATTTAAGTTTGTCCTTGAAGTGTAACCAAGGACAGCCCACATTACACTTACTATGAAAAAGTTGGCTATACATGAGGATTTTTGGCATCCAATCATCACTCATTCTGAAGACATGACCAGCCCATCTGAACTGTGATTGCATCAGAAAGGATTCAATACCACCAACACCACATTTGATGAAAAGATCAGGGTTAGAGATTTTGTCCTGCCATGTATAACCACATATTGAATGAAGACAGTGTTTATGCAAAGCATCAAATTGATTTTTATATATATATATATATATACACACACACACACACAAGTATAGGATTGGTGTATATGGAATAAATTCCAATAACCAACAAATACTATTCTTAAAAGAGTGCTCAATACAGAGTAGAGCAAATATAATTATTTATTTGAAAATTATAACATAAATATGTTATAAAATCACTACAAAAATAGCCATTTTGTTTCAACACTTCTGGTGTCTTATCAAGTGATGGTACATTCAACACCATCACTTGATAAGACACCAGAAATGTTGAAACAAAATGGCTATTTTTGTAGTGATTTTATAACATTTATGTTGTAATTTTCGAAAATATATATATATATATATATATAGGATTAATGCAAATAAAATTTATCACTTAGTTGATTGATGCTATATTCAATACCTCAACTTTGGATTTTTGTAGGCAGACGATTTTGTAATCGTTTTGTACACTCATCAGGTTTTAGCAGTTCTTTACAGATTTTTCTCATTTTTGTTATTTTTATATTATGTTAAAAATTGATTTATTATATATAACAGAAAAACTTCACAAAGAATGAGATTACTATTGGAAACACAAATAAAAATATATTACCAATTTTGTTTTCATGCAAAACACAATTAAAATGGCTAAAGTAGAAGCCAAAATGCCTCTAGATAATAAAAGGTCTACAGAGAAAAGAGAATTTCTCTACACAGTCCTTAAAAATAAAATTTTTACTCACAGAAGAAAAAGCAGATAAAAAAAACCTTAGAAAATATTCTGTGTCGATCATATTTAAAGAAATGTCCATAAAAGAAGGATTCCTGCATATATATATATATATATATTGATGCATGTTTCATTAAATAATATAAACAAGTTTTGTCTATTTATTTTATGTAAATTCTTTTCATAACGTCTAATAAGCTTAATATCATTATCATTAAAAGAAGAAAGAAAATCACAATATTAATACATATTTTTTAATCAAATGGCTTCCCATACTTAATACTTCTCGTTTTCACTCTAACGTGGTAATGTGTAATGTCATGAGCTGTGGTGCGATTTTTGTTTCCAGCGTCTCATATGCACGAGTTTGTTGTTGCTTGGAAATCTTCCATGTAAACAAAAACAAATTATCATTATTGTTTTGTCCGTGTATTGTTTAATATATTGTAATGTAATTGTCATCTTTGATAATGGCTTATGTAAGCCAAAAGCTTAGATAGGATTAAAAAATATGTATCAATATTGTGATTTTCTTTCTTTTAATGATAATGCCATTAAGCTTATCAGACGATATGAAAAGAATTTACACAAAATAAATAGACAAAACTTGTCTATATTATTTAATGAAACATGCACCAATGAAAAAATGCTGCCTATATATATATATATATATATATATATATATATATATAGTAAAGATAATAAATCTGTATATAATCCAAGTGGATCCTAGTAATGTAAAATATTAAAACTGATCCACAAAAAGAGCTCAATGTATTTATTATTACAGGGCAAAATTTATACAAAATAAAATCCAAAATTACCTCATCTGATGAGGTAATTTTTGATCTTATTGTGTGTATATATGTTTTTTTCTCGTTTTCTTCTATTTCCTGTGTCATTCTTATATTTGCATGCTTATATATTTAGTTATATTTATGTGTTTGTGCATAATGATGCAAATGTATTTGTCATGTCATTTGTATAATCCTTCTCCATATCCACCTTTTCATCTGAATTCTGACTTTCCTGTATCTAATGTTTGTAACATTTATAGATACTTACATCAGCATTGAATTTACTGGATAAATTGGTGCTTAGCTAAGAACAGTAATAATATATATATTCCCTCCACCCAGTTCCATAATTTTGTAATATTTTAAACCTAATTCTTGGTAAAAATTTAGAATTTGAAATTTGTAATTTTTAATTTTACCATGAAATTAGAACTTCATTATTGATTTCTAGTTTAATCTAACATTAACTTTAATCAACTAACAGTTTGTTTTTCGAATAGACTGTCACTTTTTTGAATTTTCATATACTTGTATTCTGATTGGTCATCATAGGTTACATAAGAAGGTTTCCCCTATTGTGGGGATTTGATTTGTGTGCCTCTGTAGAAGACTCCCTTAAGAGTTGCTTATTTTATATATATATATATATATATATATATGCATGTTTCATTAAATAATATAGACAACTTTTGTCTATTTTAAGTAAGTTCCTTTCATATTGTCTGATAAGCTTAATACAATTATCATTGAAAGACAAAAGGAAATCACCATATTGATACATGTTTAAATCCGATCTAAGCTTTCAGCTTACATAAGTCATTATCAAAGATGATAATTACATTTCAACATATCAAACAACACATGGAAGAAACAATAATGATAGTCTGTTTTTGTTGCATGAAAAATTTCAAAGCAACAACAAACTCGTGTATACAAGATGCGGAAGTGAAAATCACATCACTGCTCGTCACACATGACCATGCGAGAGTAAAAACGAGAAGTATTAAGTATATATAGGTATATATATATATATATATATATATATATGTGTGTGTGTGTGTTTCTTTTATTATGTTATTTTTAGTGGGTACATATGTATGAGTTGCTGCCCCTGTGAAATTATTAACAAGCCAAGATTAAGAAGTTCTACTAGTTAATAACTAGTTAACAGTAGTTAATAATTTTATTGTTTAAGAAAAATCATAAAACAGATAGAAATTTAAATGCTTGCACCTGCTAAAAATAACGTTTATACTAATAAGAAATGTCAGATTAAGAAAATTTATTTAAAAAGTATAGTGTGTGTGTAAGACTGACATCATTGTTACAAATAAATAGCCTCACTTGGCTGGTATAATGTGTTTAGTTCTCACTGGGTGCTCCAATATAATGGCCTTTTGTCAGACAGCAAAGCTTCATAAGTAATTATATTTGTAAGGATGTGGGCACGAAAAACCTATATTTTTGATCTTTACTTACAAGTGTGAAAACAGAAGCTATAGTTGGAAGGCTGTCTTATAACTGAAAAGATAGAAGACAGGCATGAAACGAAACTTACATGAGTGGATTTCTTAACATGAGCTGTAAACATCTGTCATAGGATAATGATTTTCAGGTTTTAGTTTTTTCCTTTATGTTGTGGAGTAGCTGAACACCCCCACAAGATGGACTGCTCTAAGACTATTTAAACAGCACTCTCTCTTAATGAGGGAGAGGAGTTGACAATTAACTGTTTATTACACTAGTCTGTGTTCTCAACCATGTAACCATATTATTCTCTGGAATAAGCAACTACTTATTTTCTATATATGTGTCAATCTTTCCTATTTGTGACAACACTTTTTTAAATTCATATGTATGCTTTTAGTATATAATTATAGTATTGTGATAACATCACTTGCATGGCTGAGTGATTAGAATGACAGCATTCCAACCATGAGTCACAGGCTTGAATCTCACCATGGTCAATTTGTCAATGAGGTGACTTTCTTGATAATATCGGGCCTGGGGAGACAATCCCAGCATGTGACATTGAGAAGTTCCCGAAAAAGCCACACCACAAATCGACCTAAGCCATAAATGTAAAATTGAGTAGATGAAACTTTTCAGAAGCTGTCAATAGTTGGTTAGCACAAAATCACAAGTCACAGTTTGAGCATACTGGCCTTGATCTCACCAGATAATACAATCTCTCCCAGAAATTATAACTAAGATCCATTCAATATAGTTGCTTTATGTAAATAGTCCATGGTTAAAAATGTAGTTAACAGAAATGCTCAACAAACTGAACTGACAAAGTTTCCAATCAACAATAACAAAAGAAAAGAACAGGACAAAAATAATACAAAGAAAACAATGCAAGACAAAAGCAGGCAAAAAAGTTCACAAACTAAGAATGAGATTAACAGACAAAAAGGGATACAGACAAGTGAATGCAGCGTTTCAAGACAAGAAAGAAGAGAAATATGGTGGATGAAACCTATAAGTGGGCTATCTTATTGGCTAGAAAGAAATCCCAGCATGCATTTGTACAGTTTGTCTATAAATATGAGGAGGTGGGTGTTTTTACAGTTATTCCCTATTGCATTGGAAAAAACACAGTATAAACCACAGGTTGGTTCTGTAGGTGTGGAAAAAAATACAAATGTGCCTGAGAGGTGTCTGCAAAAGGGATTAGCTAGCCAGATCTTATGTACATTGTGTACTACCCATGAAAAATGAAAAACATTATTTATGTGATACACATTTTTAGTCTAACTCCTATCACTGGTCTAAATCATTCCCAAATGGTGTGGCGTGCCTTGTAGGTGTGGCAGAAGAAGATAGCAGGTGAGGCAGAGGAGGATAGCAGGCGGAATGATTAAAAGACAAAGATTTAGAAACAGTTTCAAAAAATTCATATGCCAAAAATAAATATGATCTTAAAATTTAAAATATTATTATGGATTACTTGTAATTGCATGCATGAGTCTCAATATAAATAGTTATAAATAATTATTGACCAATTCTAACATTGTGATATTTTTGTATTGTATTAAGAATATAGTAACTAGGGTCTGCAAATTGGAGGAGAGAGTTATCAATGATAATGTTCTGACTTTGAATCTACGATTATCTCCCTTTAACCCCCCTCTCTCTTTCTCTTCCTCTCTGTTTTTTTTTTTATTTTTAAATGTACTTTTTATTACGTAAAATTTGGTAAGGCACAAATAAATTTTCATTTCGAAAATGCAGCCAGAGAAAAAAAGTTTGGGAACCACTGGATAACTGTCATATCTTGGCTGGAGCTGCCCAATCGTCACTTTCCAGCCTTGAAAGAGGCCCAAATCATTTATGTTGTCTTGTGGAAGGTGGGGTGAACTTTACTCCAGCCTGCAGTTTCTTTCTCAAAGACCCAACATTACAAGTCTTTCACTACTCTCAGACTATTTCCCTAGCAAACGTTCCACTAGTTCAGGCTTTCACAACTCGGACACACAATGCTGCTTCCAGTTCCTCAGTGATCTAAATGTAAAGAAAAGTTCTACCTAACTCAGATAGCTTTTTCCTAAGAACTACTTACTTTGTGGAACAGACTCCTATGGGGGTGCTTCCCTGAACACTACAATCTTAATCTCCCCACGTTGAGAGTCAATCATTATCCGCCTACATTATTTTCAAAATCTTCACTTCCTACCACCTCCTTTCATTCATAATAACCATTTTAACAATAGCCTACTTGAGGAGAACTTTAGTATAAAAGAAACACACACAATGCTATATTAGTAATTATTACTACTTCTCTCATATTAATACAGTTACTCCACACTTAAGAACTATGTTCCTTTCCAACACCATGACCACTATTTTTTCAAGCATGCTATGTGTGTAATGGGTTTTGTGTCACCCATCTTAGATAGATTTAATGTTAATTTTGCCCCATTTGTAATATTACTAATTTATTTCTAAATGTTTATACCCTACAATAAAGTACTGAACAATAAATAAATAAACACTTTCAAAAACCAGCTCTATATTCAGGAATTACTTTAGTTTGCATCCTGTAAATACAGGTCAAATAAATTTTTATTTATTTTTCATTTTATTTATTAATATTTCATTTTAGTTCATTTTGAAGAAAGCGAAAAACATAACAATCAAAATTTTCAATAAGCAATAACTAAAAGAAAGAAAAGAACAAGGCAAATACAAAGCAAAGAATATATGCAAAACAAAAGTAGGCAAAGCAACAGTAATAAGGCAAAAAGTTTACAAGCTAAGAATGGGGTTAACACACAAAAGGGGATACAAACAAGTGATTGCAGCATTCTGACTTCAAGACACAAAAGAACAGAAATATGGTGGATGAGACCGAGAAGTGGTCTATCTTATTGCCTCAGAAGAAATCCCAGCATGCATCTGTACAGTTTGTCTATAAATTTTCGAACAACATACAATTCTGACTTTTTTTTTTTTTTTTTGAGTTTTTATGCCTGGTCATAAATTGGGTATATACAGAAAGAGTCTAATTTCTTGAAAAATAGATTCTATAAATTACAAATAGCAGTAACGCTGTTCAGTCAATGAATGCTGAATGTTTTCTTTATAAGGAAATGGCTATAATTAGTAACTGATTTTATCATTGTGATATTTTTGCATTATGTCAAGTATTAAGAATACAGTAACTAGGGTCTGCGAATTGGAGGAGAGAGTTATCAATGATAATGTTCAGACTTCGAATCCATGGTTATCTCCCTTTAACCCTCTCTCTGTCATGATTGCCATTAAATATAAAGCTTGGAATTAGACCGACTAGACCAGTGCTTATCAGCCAGGGAGTTCTTGGAACTTTAAGGACAGGGTTGCTAGATTGTATTTTTGATGCCAAATTTCTTAAATCTGGCATTTTTAATGTTGGTTTGGTGCCAGAGAATTCATTTGGCATCTTTGGCATTTTCTTGGCTTTTTTCCATAATAAAATATATAATAAACAATATATTACAGCTATGATAAAAATCTTTTTTTTTCATCCTCAGTGATGTGCCTGAATTATGGGAGATTTCAGCCATTTTATCATCATATCCTTAATCCAAAAGGGGAACAGCTCCCAGAAATTTATTGTTTTTAAAAAAAAAAAAAAAGGAATAATGATTTTTTTTTTTTTTTTTGCAAATCTATGCCAATTTCAGCAGCATATCAAAAGGAAGAAATTTCTCTTTCATAATTCTCTATAATATAAATAAATAATGACCATTTTTCTTGGTCTTTCACATATTCAATCCTTTTCTCTGATGTTTCTTTCATAAGTTAATATTAAGTTCTTTAATTGACAGATACACATACTAAAAAAATGGATGATTAATAAAATGGTTATTATTCTATCATTAGATTTAATAAGTCAGGTAAAAAAAAAAAAACTTTTCAACTAAAAAATTTAAATTTCATGAAATTTACCTCAAAACGTTTTCACTCATAAAGTATTATTAAAATTCTCAAAAGAAAACACTAAAAAAAGATTTTCCAGCAAATCAGATTTGTTTGACTATTTCAGAATTTACAGCTAAAAAAAAAAAAAAATTCACCATACAAATGTTTAAAATTGCAAGAAATAATAAAGTGGTTTCATTATAAAATGCCTAAAATCCCAATATATATTAATAAATAAAATTTTGTATGTTTATTCGGCTTTTTTACTGGTATTTATATAAAAATTTTAATTTGGCTTTTTATACACATTATTTCACTTTAAATAAAAATCTTAATCTTGCAACTTTGCCTAGGAATTCACAAGAGGTTGCTAGGGGTTCTGTGAGAAACAGTAATAAATAGGCTAATGCATTTATGAGTAATTTTTGTTTAATTTTAATATACACATGCAGCATATTTTTGGAAAATCCTTGGTTATCAAGGATTTAATTATAAATAATAATAAAATTATCATTTATGTTTATTTTTTGTGTGTTTTTTTTTTTTTTTTTTGGGAATGAAAACCTTGATGTGAGGTCTCCTAAACAAGCAATATATGATATATATATATATATAGTGAACATAGAAGTCAACACTTAGAGGTGACAGTCTGTTTCATGCTAGACGCAATTTTCAGGCCACGGGTGCTGTTATTTTTCTCGGCTATTTATATATACAAGTCAGAGGTGCATTGTGGGTAGTCTATTTTGGAAGTTATTTTACCGGAAGTCATTTATTTATTTGTTTATTTATTTATTTGGGTTAAATTATTTTGCTTGTTTTTATTTATTTTTTATTTTTATTTTTAGCTGAGAAAAATAACAGCACTCGTAGCCTGACGATTACGTCTAGCATGAAGCAGACTGTCGCCTCTAAGTGTTGACTTCTCTGTTCACTTTTATATTTACACACGCTATATCTCTGATATTGAGCACTTTATCCCATAAATATAGCACACCTTAAGACTATATTTCTTTATATATATATATATATTTTGCATTGCTGCTAAATGGGGGTCAGTTTTTTGTTAAAAAATATATTATGTTTGCTATGTTATCTATGATAAAATTATAAAAGAGATAGATATTAATAATGGTATATAATCATTTTTATGCAGTGGTAATGTTCTCAGCTGACATGAAATGGAAAGACTTTATTGAATCAATTGCTATGTCAGCTGCTAAGAAAGTCAGTTCACTGTGTTGAGTGAGACAATTTTTCTCTCCTGAATCTATCTTACATATCTATAAGTCTACTGTTCATCCATACTTAGAATATTGCTGCGACATATGGTTTGGTGCCCATGTTATTTACATTCAGCTCCTTGATGAAATCCAAAGAAGAATCAGCAATATTATTGGTCTTGATCTGGCAGCTCGGCTTCAGTCACTTTCCCATCGTAAGGTTGCCTCTCTGCACCTTTTCTATAAACACTTTCATGGTAATCGGATCAACTCTACACTATGGTACCTAGACTTTTTGAATTTAAGTGCAATAGTAGACTGACATCAAGATCTCTTCAATTTACAGTTGAGCTGGTTAGATGTAACCATAAATTCTATGCTAACAGTTCCTTTTCTCATACTTCTCCCCTGTGGAACTCCCATCTGGCTCCATGCTTTCCAGCCAACTTTAATCTGCAAAAATTTAAATGCAATATCAATCACTATCTACTATCCTCCTGATTACTCTTTCCTTTTCCCACTCATTATTACTGTTTCTGTTTCTAATTCTTCCACACCCTGTAACCCTTTGTATCTTAGTGGCTTTACTGCCTTGATTGTGGAAAGCCCTTTCTGGCTCTATGGTTTCCAGCCAACTTTAATCTGCAAAAATTTAAATGCAATGTCTGTTGCTATCTACTGTCCTCCTGATTACTCTTTCCTTTTCCCACTCATTATTAATGTTTCTGTTCTTAATTCTTCCATAGCTTGTAACCCCTTGAGTCTTGGTGGCTTTAATGCTTTCCTTGTGGAACTCTTCCGACTCCATGCTTTCCAGCATACTTTAATCTGCCAAAATTTAAATGCAATGTCAATCGCTATCTACTGTCCTCCTGATTAATCTTTCCTCTTCCTGCTCATTATTAATGTTTCTGTTCTTAATTCTTCCACACCCTGTAACCCCTTGTGTCTTAGTGGCTTTACTGCCTTGTTTGCGGAAATCCTTTCCAGCTCCATGCTTTCTAGCCGACTCTAATTTGCAAACATTGAAATGCAATGTCAATCGCTATCTACTGTCTTCCTGATTACTCTTTCCTCTTCCTGCTCATTATTAATGTTTCTGTTCTTAATTCTTCCATAGCTTGTAACCCTTTGTATCTTAGTGGCTTTAATACCTTAAAAAAAAAGGGGGAGGGCTTTAGACATGAAAACTCTTTCAAGTGTTTCACAAGGGTAAAAAGGTCAAGAAACACTGATCCAGACTGAAAGATTGATTTGCATTATAAACAAATGTTTTGCTGTACTAGAACCATTTTTCTTGTTTGTTTTTTTTTTTATCAACAGGAGCTCTTGGAGTGATGTACAAATTTGGCATTGGGGTGCATAAAAACAAAGAATCTGCCTTTATTTGCCTAAAAGAAGCTGCTAATCGAGGGAATGTCTATGCAATGGGAATTCTTGTCTGTCATTATTATGACTGCAAAATGTTTACAAATGCTGTCCACTTAGGATCCAAGTAAGTGTTCTATTTACACATCATTTTTATTTCAGCACATAAGTGATCATAGCTCTCCACAGCTTTCTATCTTGTGTGGCTCTCTTCAGTTTTTCTCCCTTTGCTATGGCCCTCACTTTGCCATTCATTCACACAAGTTCATTAGGTGAATTGCCTTCCTCTATCTCTCTTGCCCACAAAATGCCCTGGGAGTGTTAAGCTTTCCAAGCCTTTCTTCCTCGCTATCTGTCCAAGGAATTCCATCAGTGCCCTTGACTTGAACAGCAGTTTTTGGCCAAGACCAACAAACCCCAATTCCTGCCCTTTGCAACTTTTCCTCTTTCCAAAAGTAAAATCCCACTAGAAAGGAACATGTCTTTAAGACGTCAAGGCTATTCAAGAAAAAAACAAAGAGGCAGTTGCTCATTATACCAACAAAGGAGTTTCAGGAATGCTTCCATCAATGGATAAAGTGTGTAGCATAAGAAGGGAAACTACTTCAAAAGAGATTAAATGCCAAATTGATATGCATTATAGTTTTCTTTTTATATCACCAATCCTGATACATTTAGATCAAATTTTGTGTGTGTATATATATATATATACACACACACCAGGTGTAACAACAAAATTGTTAGATTAAGCTCTGAACCATTGTATCTTAGAAATGATTAAAGATATCTTACTGGAATTCTTCAAGGGTTTTATAAAACTATTGGACTCTATGAACAATAAGAATGTATAATTACTCTCCAAGCTTAACAAAAGAATTGTGATGAAATCGGTCATAAACGAAAATGACATGTTCATCATTAATTAATCATAGCTAAGGATAGGAAGTTCATGAAGGATTGAAATTATGTTCAAATACATATAATTCCAAGTTCATTTTCCACTTTATTCAAGATGATCTTCGCTCTCTCTAACCTTCTAACTATCCTTCCTGGAGTAACAAGGTGCCTCACAGGTTTCATGTATGATTTCATTTTCAAGTCTTTTATTCACTGCTTTTTGGAACGTCATAGGTGAAACTCCTCTCCCATGTGCCAAATGTCTTATGGATTGAGTTGGATCTTTTCTTTAAATTGAAATGAGGATCCCTCTTCCTGTTGTGAGCTCCTGATCCAGTTTTCCTCTCTATTGTTTCCTCTTTTATTAAACTTATTCACTGTTCTCTTGATGGTTATTGAATGGATTTTGAAAATGGAAGCTAGAGTATGAAGGTTGGTACAATTACTGAAGGCTTGAATGATCTTTTTCCTCTCATCATTGCTCAGTTGAAAAGACATAGTATTGCTGACACAAAATGATTTTAACCTGTTCTCTTTCTAGCTGAATAACTTAAAGAGTTGCCAGCATTTCCCTGAAGATCTGTTTAGGTGAAACCTAGGTAGGTTTGCCTGGCTCCTTAGGATTATCTTAGGTTTTGCTCTACTTAGTGTATTGAGCACTTTACGTAGTTGTCTTTTTACTCGTTTTGAGTTTTTTTTTTCTTTGGACTTGGAACTTGAACACTGGACGATTGTTTTCGCCTTGGTTTAATGTTCTTGGTTCTTTCTTTTCTTATTTCCCATTGGTACCGATTTGTTCTACTACAAGTTAGGCTATCTGAGGTTTTTCCAAGTGAGTACCACCATTTATATATATATATATATAACCAATGTGTGATTGGTAGGGATAATTCCATGGAGGATATAAATCCAGAGAGAGCTCAATGTAAATTACAGAGCATAATAATAATAATAAATCAAAAAAGAAAACCTTAAAGATCCATTTCAGTTATAATTTATTTCATGAATATCTCAAAATCTTCATCTCTTCAGACCAAAAGCTTTTAATAAATAGAAACAATTTCCCCAGACTGATTCACAGGGGGGAAGGGAAAGCAAAACATAAGAGGAGGAAGTAGTAAAATGACAGATGCTCAAGTTCTTTTTAAAATGTGAAATAGGGAGGGAGACAGATATATATATATAAATAATAGAGAGAAAGATTGCCCACATGTTTCTTACAGAATCTAGATGTAGTTGCCTGTAGACGGAATGATATTTGTATATTATTTATTCACTTTTTACAGCTTATCAACCTTTTGCAGGCCATTTAAAGCCAGAATTTTTACATTATTCAGACTAGTGTCCTCATCTTTGTCACCATATTTATTACAACATTTTGGCCCTTTAGTATCTGTCTATATTTCTGAGATGAGGTATTATGTACCCTATTTACATTATTCGGACTATTGTCCTCATCTCTGTCGTCATATTTATTACGTTTCACCCATTGTATGCTCCGGCCTTCTTTAGGTGGTCGGAATGTTGAACTGAACCCTTTATTTCGCTCACTGGGGTAGACTGTTCGAGTTTATAAAAGAATGATTCATAACCAAATATGCAATTATATATTTAGAATTGTTTGTGTACAAATAGATTTTAAAGTTCACTTGACTCAGATTTATAAAAGAATCGTTTTCTGTACCTCTGTTATTGATTCAGTGAAATGATATTTGAGGGGAGGGAGTGAGATTTTGTAGAAATTTAATTTTTATTTTGAGAATCCAATCTCCCATTTGTCATTTCCCAAAGTTTAATTAATTCAAAAGAACATACCATATTTGCCTCTAAGATTTTATATAATTTAATGATAAGTTTAACTTTCAGAAAAAAAAAGTTTTCTTAATTTTTCAAATAATTTGTGCATTTATTTTCCATAACCTTCAGATTATCAAGGAGTCAAATGGAACAATTCCCTTCCAGGCTTTCCTCTGGGCAGATTGGGTTTATTTTGCTTTGTGCATCTCCCAATAGCATGTAACAGGTTATGCCAAGTTACATCATGTTTTTTGTTGTTTTACATTATTATGTATTATATTATAATAATAATAATAATACTATTAGAAAACATTTAGAATATTATTATTATTATTATAATGAAAAAGCTGCTTGTCTGACAGAATTATTATACGAGATGAATATTTTTTTTCTCTCTACCAGGGTAAATGAAATCACTGATTTTGAGAAAGTGGCCCAGGACACAGATTGTCTGTATCGATTCATTCTAAAGGGCGTGTCAGTGGCTATCTTTTACCTGGGAAGGTGTTTCGAACGTGGAGCTGGAATAAGAAAAAGCCTCGAAAATGCACAAAAATGTTATCTAAAGGTGAGTTAAGCAATTTCTCTCCTCAGATGCATGAATGGATTTGACAGAAAAAAATTTTTTTTCAACATCTCAGCCCTTTTTAGGCTTTGAGCAAAATGGTCTATCAAAATGAACACAAGATGTTCTACATCCATGAAAGAAAGCTTCAATACACATGAAATTTTATATATATATATATATATATATATATATATATATATATATATATATATATATATATGCCTTGGTGCTCCTGATATACATTTAAATATTTTTGAGAGAATACAAAGAAGAATCTGCAATATTATTGGTCCTGACCAGGCATCTCGGCTTCAGTTGCTTCCCTGTGCCTTTTCTATAAATACTTTCATGGTAATTGTTCTGATGAACTTTCAGTGTCATATTTCTTACCACCGCTGTATGGAATGGCATACACACAGCTTTTAGTTATGTTCTCTTACTTGGAAAAGGCGTCTGCAAAGTGTTGAACCACTTTTAAGGGTCCTCCTGATGTTACATGGAACACAGACCTTTTGTATTTTTTTTCTGATGATAATAATAAGACCAGAGCTGTTTTGGGAGATTTTCTATCCTCTTGTATTCTCCTATCCTAGGTTTTGCTGCCATGTACCCAGGGTAGTTTTTTAGGTTGTAGGGTACTTATACTATTTCTTGTTCATATGTCTTTGTAACACTGTATGGGTGAAAGTTGAGGTATCTGGTGAATGTTGGTATACGGAGGTCTAGAACCCTGTTCAGGTTATTATTACATTCAAGAAGGCAAGGTTGCCGTTGTTTTATCTCTTCATTGTGAACTGTATCGATGGTCCAGTTGTAGCATTCTGATATGTCTGATCCATTCCAAAATGTACAGAAAGTTAGCATCAAATCATATTGGTTCCTCCTTAGTGAACAATCTTGGATTGGATTGTTTCCATCTTGATATCAGTGCAAGGCTTGATATTGGGTTGTTTCAGCTGTTGTAGTTTGGGTGATTGGAATTTCAAATTGAACCCTTTATTTTGTTCTAGTTTTACATGCCATGCCTCTTCTGGATATCTTAGTCATCTCCCTTTTAAGGTTTTGTTCACTACTGCAGTAGCCTGGTATTGAACCCACAACTCTTTGCTTCAAGTCACTGGATTACTTCAGTCAACACATTTATCATCTGGGCTGTGTCCTTGAGGACATCAGTGTATGAATTTGGGGGATTTATTTTCTGAATAATTTTTATTTTTTTTATACCAGAGCTCAGAATGCAATTTTGTTTATTAGTTCCTAAATTCATTCACTGATGTCCACAAGGACACATGGCCCAGTGGATAACAGCATTGGTTGGGTCCAGTGTCTTGACCCAAAATACTGAGAGTTCAATACCTGGCTACTAATATTTAGCTATCCCCCCAGACGGCGCTGACTGTAACTTAATACAGCTACTTCAATACCTGGCTACTGCAGTGGTGAACAAAAAACTTGGAGAGTTGATTTAAAGGGAGATAACTGAGACTTCTGGAAGAGGCAAGGCACATGGAACAATCTACACTGGTTCAGGTTGAAAATTCCAATCAGCAGGAATGCACAACATCTGAAACGTTGTGAATATAACAATAAACATGAGAATGACAGTGTAAATAATTACAATACCTCATCTGAGAAATATAGACAGATAACTGTTATTGCTTTTTCTCATATTGATGGGAGTTTCCCTACTAGCTTTTTGATTAAGGTAATGTGGAAAGCCAATATCTTGATTACATCCTTATTTTTCTTTTTAATTACATGTGCTCTCCATTGTAATTGTTACTGCTGTTGGAAGTCCTCAAGTGGTGTGGTTTCTCTTGTCTGGTACAGTCCTTTGTGTTTTTGTAGTGCCAGTCTACAAGGTCCGACAAAGGATTTCAAGTTCCTCAGCACCAGTTTATTCCCTTGAAGCCATTTTCAATCATTTACCCAAGAAAACTGTTGTATATACGACTGATAGTTTAGACATTTCTAAACAAGTCAGATGCCATACATGACATCCATATATAAATAATTGGAAACCTTTTACTAAATTAACAATTTACACAAGGCTATGCCTTGAACAAAGGCAATTCTGTACCTATAAATCACCTGCATAGAGAACCTTTTCTTTTTTTTTTTCAAATGATGTTCAACCTATAAAAGGCTCGGGAGCCAATCGAGGTAGAGGGTTACAGAGTAAGATGCAAAGTCTACGTGGATATATGGTGCAAATAAGTTAACCCTAGATTTAAACTAGTTAAGATTGTAGCAATTGGTGAAGCATCTTATTGGGAGTTGGTTTCAAAAACAGTTTGTGGGAAGAAGTTGCTCTCAGGTGGCAGGTGAATCTCTATGAGAGTGTGTTTGTGGTATATCCTATGCAAGACATTGTGTTTTCAGTGGGCAAATATATTCATGCCCATCCTTGGTCTTGTACAGTGGGTTGGAAGTTTTGAATTTTTTATAGTAAATAATGAATCTGATGTATTTGTTTTTATCGACTGGTTTTATATATTCTATTTATTGCTGTTTCGTCATTTTTGTAATTGTGGTTCATTTGATTTTGGTAATTTATGTTAATAGTATTATTGTCAATATTATGTTTATGACATTGGTCCTTATTAAAATTGTTGTTTAAATGAAATTTGATTTGCTTGTTGACTATGTAATTAGGGGACCCTTTATTGATAAAGATTTGTTTTATATTATTTAAGTCTTTAAGGGAAGTTATTTTGGGTGAGGAAATGTGTTTAGCTCTTTGGATAAAATTATTAATGACAGCAATTTTATATTTTTCAGGGGTGTTGTAGTTTAGAAAGCAAGTGTTAGAACTAGCAGACTTTTCTGATGGTACTCTGGTTTGATAGGTTGCAAGTGAGTCTCTGTGGAAGTGTGGTTGTGGTATATGCTATGTAAGATGTCTTGTGTTTTTTTCTTTTTTTTTACAGAGAAACATTCTCTGAGTGGCTAATATACAACATTAGTCTTGTAGGGTTTGGAAGCTTGGGATATATTATTATTATTATAAATGATGGCAGTTTTATATTTTTTAGTTTTTTTATATTTTCACTGTTCTAGTTTAGAAGGCAAGAGTTAGAAATAGACTTTTTATGTGGAAATGTGATGAAATCATTGCTGTTATTATATTTGAGAATATCTCGCAATATTTAGTGCATGTTGAACTTTAAAATGGAATTGTTCTGTAATGTCATTAGCAGATTTGGTTTGGATGAAGATGTTATCAGTATATCTAACATAAATGGTGGAGTTATTTATTTTATTCAATATTTTGGTTTCATTTGGTTTGTTTTACAGCATATCAACCTCAATGGGTTATTTAATGCCGACAAGATTTTTGTTGCTGGTAACATTTTTTTCCTTCATAAATCTATTTTTGGTTAATATTTTTTCTTCAAAAATATATTGCTGGCAATGATTTTTTTTACAGAAAGTATTTCTGGTATTAAAATCTATTTTTACACTTTCATAGTGTTTTGACCCTAGCTTGGGGGGGGGTAACTATTTACCCATAGCTGGGACCCTAAGAGGTGGTTCCACACTCCTCAAAACATCCTGACCAGAACCCTTGCTGTTGGACATAGTTTATTATCTTACCCAGGACATAAATGTAGTTTATCATCTCAATATTTTGCTTTGTAAGTTAGTCCTATAAAAGTTCAAAAATGAAGTGAGCTGCCTATAGCGACACTGTCAGTCTGGGTATAAATATTACCAAGGTGGTTGTGGACGCTAACAAAAGTTATTTTTTTTTTGTTTTTTAATATTGTCGGGTTAATTTTCACGGGTGGCAGAGAAAAGTAGTGATGTCATTTAAAATAATGCTGATTGTTTCAGCAACAAATTTTTGACGTCTAAGATTTTATCCTGAGGTTTGTTGAGGTGAAGAATTTGTAAAAATTCATTAGTAGAACTGATACTTGGTTATTAAAAATGATATATCCCAAACTTTCAACTCCCTATACAAGACCAAAATTGTGTATAAATATACTTACCATTTGGATAATGTTTCTCTATAAATAAAAAACACAAAATGTCTCACATAGGATACACCACAATCACACTCTCACGGAGTCTCACCTTCTCACCTGGCCAGAGTGCCATCAAGAAACACATTAATAAGCAGCATAAGGATCATAGTAACATTTGACAGCTTTTCATAGACAAAAGAAAATACTAGCAAAATGAAATTGTGAAAACAAACTTATGATCATCTAAGCAACACTCAGACAACAAAAACAAACATCTATAAATAAAAGCAATTATAATTTAAGAGCCAGTGTCTTCAAATGTACATAGATAAAAAAAAAAATAAAATACACTACCTTGGCTTCATCGTAACTCTCACTAGTTTTACAAAACTCATGATTTATTTCTGATGATGACTTAAGTCAAAAGCTTGGAACATATTTTTTCCAAAATGAATTTTGGACAATATCTGACAGAATTTTCTACTTGTCTGAGAAGAATTATTCATAATTTGGAAAAGTCAATCAGTAAAATTAATTGACACAAAATGGCTGCTGTCTTTAATAATATTCGCCTTACAAATATACAAATCTGTCAATGGTCTATAAAATAGAGGGAATTGTGTTCAAATTCCTGTCAAATTAGTCTACTCTTGTGAAAGGCATGAATACATTTCTCCCTGCATTTAATCACATTGACAGAGAGCTTAAGATCTCTTCTTACTGGCATGCCACAGTAATTGACAAAGAAAAGTGAGTGAGCATTTAGGCAAACCACTCCCCCTTATCTACCAAGGCAGTAACAGCTGAAAATCATGGTATGTGTATGACTGGAACACTTTATGATTGATATATGAACATACACGTATAAACAAAAGTATATTTCTGATCATGATGTCCTGATTTTTGCCATTTGGGAGGAAAGAAAAAAAAAAATCTTTGCCAGCTGACAAATGGTGGAATTTGAATGTTGCTGATTTTAGTTGAATTTATCTAAAATAGACGTCAACTCTCCTCAAATAACGGACAAAATGGTCAAAGGTTTTGAAGTAAAATGATGTGTCAATTCAAATTAGGTTACATTAGGTTTATCAGTCTTACTATATCTCAAAATACCTAATGTCATATCTATACACACACACACATATATATATATATATATATATATATATATATATTCTGGCACTTAAAAGAAACCAATAAAAACACCTATTGTAAAATGGAAATTAATAATAAAAGCTAGAATATGTAGGTCATTAAATGACTCATGTCCTTTGTGCATACATGATAAACTATATATTACTAGGTTTATAAAAAATAAAAATTTACTTAAAGAAATGAAATAGCTATTCTTTGCCAACATTGTCAAAAATTTTCCTTAAATGTTAAAAAAAAAAAAAAGGCTGATAAATGAAATATACATATTTATATTTGATATTTAATAATAATTTTTAAATAATTTAAGTAATTCTATTACATTTGTTTTAAAAGAAGTATAATCTATTAGTAATTAAAATTAAGAATAATATTTTAAAATTATTGTTCAATATGACATATTCATATACACACAACCCTTTTAAAAAAATCTTTATGCATACAACTACAAATTTAACAGCGAAACAAAAATGTCAAAAAACTTTGTCGTTAAAAAAGAGCAGACGATATACGTTGAATGGATGTCATCATTCATTTGAAAAAGGCACCCTTACTCTACAGCGAATAAACATCTTTTTGAAAGCAACTAATATGTTGATACAATAGTTGTCATTGAAAAAGAATACCCTACTACCCCTTGTTAAAATGATTGGATTTCCTCGTATCCTTAGAAACTAATACTATGAATGTATGTGCTTATAAAACTCAGTAAATTTTAAAATAAGTTATTCCAAAATACACTTGAAAATGAAACGTGTCTTGGGACTTTAATTAAATCTAGAATTTGAAGTTTTTAGTTTCTGTTTTTAAAACATGGTAATTCCTGTGTAGCGATGAAACCATATTTTTAAATTAGTAAATTTTATATATATATATACATACATACATACATACATACATACATACATACATATATATATATAAGCCTGTTTCATTGAATAATATACATATATTATGTCTATTTATTTTTAGAATAATCCTTTCTAGTTCTCTAATTAGTTTCTTGCTGTTGAAATACATCAAGGTGCAGTAGTTTTTGTTAACCAAATTACTTTTGATCTGAGATCATCCTCAGGAGTGAATTGCAAAAACAAACTTAATGCAACTTTGATTGTTGTGATGGTGAGCTTGGGTTAACAAAACTGATTAAATTACTGGAAAGGATTGTTATATAAATAGACATAATATGTTTATATTATTCAATGAAACATTGAATGAAGATATACTGCCTATATATATATATATATATATATATATATATATATATATATATATCCATATATCCAGGTATGATGTGAACGAATAGAATACAATTCCAATGTTTGTAATATTTAATTTAAGAGTGCTCAATACAGAGTAGAGCAATATTATTTATTTTAGGATATTACATAAAAAACTTGTAAAAATCGCTACACAATTGCAGTCGTGTTTCAATGTATATCAATGAAGTTGTGTAGCAATTTTTATGAGTTTTTGGTGGAATATCATACATATAAACTTTATTATAGGATATTACATTCAAACATGTAGCAAAACCCTACACAAATGCACTCATGTTTCAATGTTTATCAACACATCGAAACATGAGTGCATTTATGTAGCGGTTTTCTACATATTTGAATGTAATATCCTATAATAAATAATATTGCTCTACTATTGGATTGTATTGTTGCCTTCTTTTAAATTAATGTTACAAACACTGGAATTTATATTCAATTTGTTCTCATTTCACATTATATATATATATATATAAAAAGAGAGAAACCGCAAACAATTAAAGGAATCATTGAAACAATTATAACATGGAAAGAAATTCACATATTTTTTACGGACCTCATCAAGTATACGCAAAGTTAGCGAAGTGAGGAAGTGAGGTGGGAGAGAGGATATGAGTGTGTCATATGTATCATTTTAGTTTCCTATTTTAACCCCAGTGTGTCGGCTGGATGGTGCTCAAATCTAACGCGTCTCGTCTCTAGATAAAGGTGGTTAAGGGGTTAGCGATAAGGACTACATTAAGGAAGACGTTCCAACAACCCCAATAAATTACACGACAGGTTTCATTCAAATTCTAGATATTCTGCAGATTGCGTATGCATATGTGTGTGTGTATGTATATGTATGTATGTACGTATGCATATATGGGTGTGTGTATGTATGTGTATATGTGTATACGTATGGATGTGTAGATATATATGTGTGCGTATGAGTATATATGGATATGCAGATGTCCTTGTGTGTATATGTATATATGTAAGTATAAGTATACATAGAGATAGGTATGGAGACATGTGGATGTGCGTTTTCTCTGCAGGTGTATATGTGTAAAGATGGAAATATACATATATCGTTTCGTGTGTAGGTGTACATAGAAACTCATAGGCATATAAGACGATATAGGTATATGGTTACAAATAGGGGTTTAAGGCATGTGTAGATAAGAAAATGTAAAAGAAGGGCCTAATTTTCTGCTAGTCAAACGAATAAATGTCAACCTAACAAGCTATAAGATAAAAGTTTTAGTGGAAAAAGTACTAAATATAAATGGGATTACTCTTTCAATGTTCTGTCTATGGGTTTTTTCCAATCGACTGCTTCATAGAAAATACTCAAAACTCCACCGAATTTCAAATTAATTTCTTCGTAGAGTGTTTTTAAAATTTAGATATTTATCAAACCTTAACCTCCCAAATATGCACGTTAAAGTAACGCGAACTGACAGCGTCTAAGAATTTGAATGAAACCTGTCGTGTAATTTATTGGGGTTGTTGGAACGTCTTCCTTAATGTAGTCCTTATCGCTAACCTCTTAACCACCTTTATCTAGAGACGAGACGCGTTAGATTTGAGCAACATCCAGCCAACACACTGGGGTTAAAAAAGGAAACTAAAATGATACATATGACACACTCATATCCTCTCTCCCACCTCACTTCCTCACTTCGCTAACTTTGCGTATACTTGATGAGGTCCGTAAAAAACGTGTGAATTTCTTTCCATTTTTCATTTCAGCTTTTGGAAGTAAAGTCTGATGATCCAGAACCCTGTTAAAGGGGTTATGGTGAAATAGCTTATTACATGGAATCTTAACGTGGTCTGTTTTTTATTCAAAGATATCTGCTCTGAATTTTACATTGAGCTCTCTGGATATCATCCTCCTCAGGTCTACCCATACGGATTACCTAAATTTGCATAAACTATATATATATATATATATATATATATATATATATATGTGTATGTATCTATTTGTAGTGATGAATGTGTGTACACTTCTGTATGTATGTATTTTTATATATATATATATATATTATATTTGTGTACTCATGCATATGTAAGGATATATGCGATATTTATATATATTTATGGGTTTTCTTTTTTATATTTTTATACATTAGCTGGTTTCATTTTAAGTATTGCATTTTGCCTGGACATTTGAATTTGGCGCTTTTTTTTTGTGTGTGTATGCGTATATATATTTATTTTTTCTGTCCATTTCTATACATTGTCTTTTTTGTTCGTTGCCAAATATTTGTTTTCCTATTCTACCTCTATTAAATTTTATCTATTGAACCCTCTTTTTATCTATATATCTTTGCCCATGTAAGTAATATTTTAATAGTCTGTTTGAATTTGTTTACTAACACTTTCAAACTTGAATCTTTATATGTGTGTATATTTATTAATGTATGTGTGTATGATCATTTATATATGCCTTTCAATGTATGTTGTCTGGGTTTTTTTTAGGGTCGTGGGCATCGATTTCCTGTTTCGTTAGTGTTTTTGCATTTTTATATATCACCACTTCAAATATATCTAAGTTGTAATGAAATTTTACATCCACATCAGATTTTAACCTTTGAGTTTTGGCCTTTCAATTAAATTAAAATAAATAATAAAATATGAATTTTTCCTTAGTTTTTTCTTTAAATAATTCTATATTTTAAATTTAATACAGATTAAATTTAAAAATTGGTAATTTTTAATTTTATAGTAATATTAATTATTTAGAATGATTTCTATTTTAGTCTAATCCTAACATTAAAGCATTAATTATTATAACCAAAGTTCGTTGTCAGGTTTTTGGAATTCTCATTTACTTGTATTTGATTGATTTGAACCTTTTAAAACTCTTTATTCTACATTCAACACCATCACTTGATAAGACATCAGAAGTGTTGAAACAAAATGGCTTTGTATATCCATATGAAAAGTGATTTTGTAAAATATTTGTTATAATTTTCAAATAAATTATATAGATATATATATATATATATATATATATAAAATGTGTGTAAAAGATATTACACATTGAGTGCTGGTGTTAATGAATTAGTGTTCAATGTAATATAACAGAGTTATTACATATATATTAATAAATACACATTTTTTTTTTCCCCTCACTGGTAACACTTCATGCACAGTGCAATCTTCAGGTGCTGACCAGTCCATCATTTTAATAAATATTATCTGGGTAATGCAATGTTACCACAGTCCATATATTATATGGGGGACTACCTTTTTTTTTTTTAAGAAGAGTAGAATTCTTTCATATCTATTTGTATAAATAGGTAATTAAATTTTATTTTTGAGGTTGTTTTTGTATTTTCCATTGATTTACTCCTCACTTCTTCCTTAGCTCTGAACTAATTCTTTCTAGTATTGTTTTACTTATTTTACCTCGTTCTCTTTTGGTAGGATTTATGTGTCTGCATGCTGCGGTTGTCCTGAAATTATCCTTATGGTCTTTTATAGTGTGATGAATGCGTGTGTCTTAGTGATGCAATTTATTTGGTCCTTTAGATCTAACCTTTGGGCAAATGTCTTTTAGCTTTTACATATTAATATCATATTCTCTATCTTTAGTTATGTTGTTCTTGAATAGTTTTTGGGAGCTTAGTTTGTATGAATTTCTAGCTTTTTTTCTGCTGCAATAAACATGTTAGGTGAATTGTTTATTTTGTTATGTTCTTTTAGTTTTTTTTTCTGGAGGGCATCTAATTGTTTATGAAATTTTGTGTTTTTTTTACTAAGTTAGTCAAGTCTTTCTCAAAGTCTTCTAGTTCTTTGTGTTGTGGGGGGGGGGCATTGTTTTTGTTTTAAGTCATATTTTCCCTTCATTGTACTATTTGTGTTGTTGGTTTAAAAATAAATGCACTTTCCATCTCTTTCTTTTTTTGGAGGTGGGGTGGCAATTGTTTAGGTTCCATATTAATATTGTGTTCTGTATGTTTAGTTATGTTGTCCATGAGTAGTTTGTGTAAACTTCTAGTTTTGCCTGCTGCAATAAGTAAGTTTTCTATTAATTTTGTAGATGAATGGTGATGAGATGGGTCTTTTTTTTTTTCTTTTTTTTTTTTTTTTTTAAGGAAATAGAATCTAAACTTTTCTATAGGTTTGCAGGTGAAATTGATTGTATATTCTATCCTGTCAACAGTGTAGTGTTGTGTCATGTGGGTGTATTAATACGACATTGTCAATGTATTGGAAATAATTATTCTGAAGTGGGGGCCCAGATTCTAAAAAGTTCTAGGAAGAGGCATGCCAGTATTTCACCAAGTGGTGAGCCCATTGGTAGGCCAAATTTCTATTGAAATATAAGCATTCCTTTTGAAAAACATGAAAAAAATGTTAGGGTCCCAACTTCAAATGTTTCTATTTCCTCAGGAAACACCCATTTTGAAAAATCACTGTGAAACGGTTTCATAATGGGTAAAGAATCAAAAAATATTATATGGTGTGTGTGTGTGCGCATCAAGTAATTGGAACGTATATCTGAAAGAAAACAATGTTCTACTGAATGTGTTACTCACCAGTTATTTTAGAATACTAACTGAGGTCAAAATCCATTGTTTTTCACAATGTATTCTCAAGAGAGAGATTTATTTTCTGCTAGTGTTTCAAAAGATATGTTCCTAAGTTCAATTTCAGCCAAAACAATAAATTCCAAAAACCACTACATGATGTCACATGTTAAACTTTTTCAATGTCTTTTTTTTTTTTTTTTCAGAGCTTCAATGTTGAACCCCAAATATACTGTGATCTTGTCTACCGAAAACATCATTTGAATTTATGAACAACAAAAGAAAGCAATATGAGAAACAGGAAAGAAAAAAAACATTTTTTCTCCTGGTTAAAAAGGAAGGAGAAAGAAACCATAGTTTAAAAAAAGAAAAAAGAAAAAGAAAAAAGAAAAAGAAAAAACTTTGGTTTTATTGCCTGACACCCCCCCCCACCTCCATTCAACTTTTCAATTTTAATCATTTGTAGGCAACAGTGCCCCTGAAGATGCAGGTTTGTCCACAGAAAGTTTGAAATTAAGTGAAAGAGAAGTAATTATTTAAATTCAAATTAACTTTATTCTTGCCAATCTTGGAATTTGCATTTCATTGTCTTAATGGTAAAGAGATAATTTTCAAGCTCGGAATAATGGTTTTGAGCTGATTTTTCAGTTCACTAACCTACAGGCGGGTGGGGTGTTGATTGTGTTTGTTCCGTTCTCTATGTCTAGGAATATGTGTTCTTATTTAAAGTACTGCTCAGTCATTGTCCACCCTGTTTCCGCTAAGTTTAAACTACCTGACCCAGGGATTGAACTACTAATTACTATGACACTAAATTCATGAAAACCATTACTTTGATCTATTGCCCCCTGATTTGTAAAATAAAGGGTTCAGTTTGAAACTCCCTGAATGTTACCCAGATTGACAGACATCTTAAAGAGGACACAACAGTTTAAAAGTTGTTATAACAACAACAACAAATACGAGGATATTAGTCCCGATGGAAATAACAAGCAAGCATTTTAAATAGATGCTGCTGCTGCTTCTGAAGGTCGTGCAAGCACATCAGACTTATTTTAATGATACTGTGGAAACAAAAGACATTTTGTCTGCTAGCCACACAGATGATGCTAGACCAATTGAAATATGATACTATATTTTGATGCTTATGAGATGCTTCGCTACATTCGACTGTTATCTATTCTACATATCTTCATAATATGTCGCTCTTGCTCCCTCCCTGTGTACACCCTTACAACAACCTCATTTATTAATCCTCTACCTTGTGTGGCTTTTTGGCTTTGTATTGGGCGAACAATAGTTAAAAAAAAAAATTTCTGAAATCAGTTTAAAAACTGTTAAGACAAGTCAAATATTGAGACTTGCTGTCACATGATCTCCAGCAATCACCACCAACTGTGTCTGGTGTGAAATTTCAATAGATAAACATGTTCAGGTACAAGGGGAACCTTCAAGATCTGTCTCTGAGATGAGATATTTACACTGCATCATTTGAACTTTTGTCTTCATCTTTATTGCCATATTCACAATGTTTCAGCCATTGTATACATTGGAATTTTGAAGCATAGGATATGGAGCTAGAACAATCTCCCTCCCCGTGGACTAAATAAAGGGATGTTGTTTGAAATTACCTGAAGAAGCTCAGAGAAATGCAACGGCCGAAATGTTGTGAATGCAATAAAGATGACAACAGTTTGAACAATGTAAATAGTGTAAAAAGTGAACCTTATTATTATTAATAATCTCAATTTGAGCTGATGGCATTTATTTGTGTTCATTGTACTGGATTTTAATCATCATTTACGGTTTCCTTTTTAAAATCAAGTCACCACAAGTAAAGCTAAGATACAAGTGGTTACTGGAAGTGAAAGAGAATGAGAAGATTTTGAAGGAACTGGAAACCCAATCCTAAACAGGAAAGAACAGGTAAACCTCTTCTTATGGTCAAAAGAATGGAAAGGAGTGTAAACCAGACAATAGACGAATCTATTTCTATTGACTTAATTCCTGTTCTTCTATTAGCCTCTCTTCTTAATGTTTGTTTTTTTTTTTTTTTTCTTGGATTCTTTCACATCGAGTAACCCTTTGCATCTTAGTGGCTATGTTGCCTTGCTTGGAGTGAAATGATTAAAAAAAAGAAATATGGCAATTTAATGGATAATTTGCTAATAGTGTATAAGAGAATGAGATTACTGGTTGACTCTTAAAATGCTCTTCTTACATTTTCATCTCAACCCCATCTTCAATCAAATAAGTGTGGCTACCATTAGTGGTAATATTAGCCGTTTCCTTATAAGGAAACATTTGGCATTCATTGACTGAGCAACCAGTACTGTTTTCAGTTGAAATTATAAAATCTTGCTCTTACAATTTTCTCAAGAAAATAGGTTTCTCAAGTCCAGTAGCTGTTATCACTCTTTCCAGTACTGAATTGTGGCTTCCTTCTATTTGATGTGTGGAACGTCAACATCTTGAAGAGAAAATAATGACATAATCAAGTTACATGGTAGTCATCAAGTAATGTGGTTTCTGTTATTTGCTACAGTTCTTTGTGATTCTGTAGCACCAGTCCACAATGCTTGAAGAAGGACAATCTTTGCCAAGACCCTCAGAATAAAATCAAATACATAGAGTTAAACCGTGTAGGCTATATAAGGGAGTGAATTTTTAAAAAAACGTCTATTGAAATGTCTGTCAGAATTTTGGTAAAGAGATAGCAACATTGAAGAGACAAGATTTATGCAAAGGAATAGGTATGCAATTGACAGTAGCAGAATTATAACATGATACTAAGATCAATGGTGAAAAAAAGGCTTTGAGCAAGTAAATTATTGTTGTCTTTTTCTACAGTTCCTTGTGATTGTGTAGTGCCAGTTCACAATGTTTAAGGAAGAATAACCCTCAGGATTTACTCAAAGCCTTTTTTTCACCATTGATCTTAAATAACCCTAAACTGCCAGTTGGAGACCTAAGTCCAGATAAAGTCAACCCATGGAAACAGAATAAAATCAAATACATAGAAAGAGTTAAACCTTGTAGGCTATATAAGGGAGAGAATTTAAAAAAGAAAAGTCTATTGGAATGTCTGTCAGAGTCTTGGCAAAGAGGTAGCAACACTGAAGAGCCAAGATTTATGCAATGAACTAGCATCATGTTATAATTCTGCTTCTTTCTTCATTAGTCGGTAAGTTAGCACATGCATTACACCCTGTTGTTGCCTCAGATAAATAGTAGACCATGCAGTTTTGACTGCTAGGAAAGACATAATAGACCATGCAGTTTTGACTGCTAGGAAAGACATAATAGACCATGCAGTTTTGACTGCTAGGAAAGACATAAGAAAAAGATATATCAGAGACATTGTTCAGTTTTAGCAAGGGGGGAAATAAAAAAAGGGGAAGATGGTGGAGGTGATAATGCTTTCATTTCACATCTGTTTTACCAAAATAGAAAACCTTGTCAATTTTAAATCTTTTCATTTTGTACCCTCTTTCTTCTTTAAATAACAACATGCATTATGATTGTTATTGCAATATTTTCTTATTAAAGACATTAAGCTCAGATATTTGACAATACAAAATTGGAATTCACAAGGAGCTTATTCAATCATTAACTTAAGAATTCATTAGAAAATTCAAATGGGGAAGAAAACAGTGACATTTACATGAGTGCTCTTACGTAGATTATGTCTAGTAAAATGATGTCATAAGAAATGTAAACTCATTTAAGGGTAGGTGAATTATTATTGTCAAGGCACAGAATCACAAATGCAGAGGTTTCACAGTTCTTTCCTTGCGCAACTCAAATCTAGGCACAAGGTTAAATTAATAGAGCACCCAGTAAGATTTGCAAGATTAGATTTCTGATTATGCTGGATAAGCAATACAAGTAAAACAATTTTATCCTGAAGAAAAAAAAAAAAAAACCCTGCAAAAATGTAAATAATCTAAAAAATTCAGGAAAATGAATTATCTTCTTTTTCAATGTAGATGGCTAATTAACATTTTTGCTGAGAATTAAAGTGTAGTATCTGTGCAAAGTGGAGTAGGTGAGTTGAAATATTCTTGGCCTGACCAAGAAGGGAATACCCAAAAAACTTGTTCAGATTTAAGGAAGTGGGTGAAACCAAGAACTTTTCAGCAACCTTTTAGAAGATTATCTATGTATATATTTCTAAAGATTTAATGAATTTATTTTTAATCTGATATTTTTTGACACGCACAGGAAATGTTGTAAAGTGCACATTGTAATAACAGCAATTGTAAGTATAGACATAGGAATCAACAATGCATGGTGACTGTCGTAATTCTATTACCATATATATATATATATATATATATATATATATATATATATATATGTGTGTGTGTGTGTATTTGAGCAGCAATCCCACTTTTATACAAGTTTCATTAAAGATGACTGACCAGGTACTGTAATTAAGCTTTTTATTTAATTTTTCTTGTGTTCATAGAAGTGTTTTCTTTTCTGGATATAAAGTTTGTAAAAACTGTCATCCACTACATGCCTATTTAGATGACTCTTGTTACACTTATCTGACCATAGCTCGATTAGGACTCATTTAAACACACACAGAAACCTGCCATCCGCAACATACTAGTAGAAAATACAAGTATAATAGCTTCATTCATATTTTAAAAATAGACAAAAATAATGGAAGCACTCAATAACATTAACTATGAACACTGCCACAACATGCTGACCGTGTTTTGAAAATAAAACATTCCCATAACTTTAAATACACAAAAAAAAAAACAAAAACAAACACACATTTAGTTAAAAATAAAAATCACCCTAAAGAATAGCTGAAAGCACTCTGATATACAGAACTTTGAAAGTTTTTACACACTTTATGCCCTGAAAAGAAAACATTTATACAAACACAAATACTTTGTCAGTCATCTTTAACAAAACACACACACACATATATATATATATATATATATATATATATTATATATATAGCAATCCTTCTTTCATGCACATTTCATTGAAAATGACAGACAAGTTTTTTTTATACAATCTCTCATGCGATCTAATAATTTTTTTTCTTTTCAGATGATAAATTATATAAAAACTGTCTGAATGTTCTTTTTTGATCCGAGCACTTTCGGCTATACAATTAGCCATTTTCATGGATTATATTTTAACTGTGAAAATTAAAAATAGTTTGTTGTATGTATGTTTTTTATTTATATAGTTTTCACAACATCGCCCATGTGATGACGACGTGATCATATTTTAAACGGAACGCTGATCTCATATAAAAACTTCAGTTATCTGTTTGGATTAGTTGTGCTCTTATGTCCATCGTCTTTTTCATGTTGAATTTTATATGTTCTAATGTTAATTATGTTTTATAAATAAGTCCTGATGATGGTCTAAAATAGACCGAAACATCTGACGTTGACTTTATATTAACATTAATACATCATAATTACATATTAAGATTTTTGTTTGTTTTTTTCTGTATATTTTTTATATATATATATATATATATATATATATAGGGGCACCTCGAGGTGGTGTAATGGCTAGCAAGCTTGTCTTGCTAGAGCAATTACGATTGAGTAGTGAGTTCGTTCCTCACTGGGTACCCCCCTACTTTACACCTTGTGCCACATCTAAGCTACGCTTGGAAAATCACTATATATATATATATATATATATATAGAGAGAGAGAGAGAGAGGATAAAATAATAGAAAAGAAACACCAGCATTACATGATTTGGCCCTCAAAAAGGACTTCTGACAAATAATGGCTTCATTGAGAAAGTCTTTTATATATGGGTGGGAATAGAATACAACAAATGCTGGTTACAATTTTACTTGGAGAAATCCTGAAGATACAGAGACGCTTAGCTTTAGACTTTCGAGATGCATAACCAAGAAAAAAAACAAAACCCAACACACTCCAGTCACAACCTATCATCTCCTGACCACTAGATTACAATTAATCAGAAACCAAAGTTATCCCCCTTTAAACAATGATTTTTCATGAGCAAAAACAATTGAATTATCACCTCTTAGCAATATTTTCAGTTTGTCTTTTCTTAGAATTTCTAGAAACTTTATTAATGCATAACCGCAAAATAATATTAAATGATTTTGGAAATAAACCAGTCAAATTTACACATGAAACAGAAACAAGACAAACTTTACGTTTTATTGTTAGACTGTACTGATAAGGACCTCAAACTATATGACTACCAAAGGCTTATAGCCAAATCATGTTGAAACAGTAATTCCCATACAATCACCTAAGTTAAGCAATGTTGAGCCTAGTCAGTAACTAGAAAGATCTCTGCTTGGGAATACCAGGTGCTGTAAGCTTGGATGTGCAGGTGGTGTAATGGACAATGGCTCAGAATTGTTAATCAGACAGCAGAGTTCCAATTCCAGTTGGCTTTTTTATATTCACTTACACACAAATACACTTGAAAAATGTATGAATCCATCTCTTCTACCCCCAGCTATGGGTTAATTAGTAAAACTTGTACCACTAAACAATTATTATCTCCAAATATAAAATAAAATTGCATACAAAATATTTAGATTTCAGCACTAAATAACCCATAGAGGTTGATAATGCTACTAATAAAAAAAAACAAAAAAAACAAAGAATTTGTAGCTGTCGACATGATTTGTACGATGAAGAGAAAAACATTGAAAGATACTTTTACATTCTTCTTTATATCGCATACACACACACACACACACAAAAGGAAGACTACAATATAAAAAAAAAAAAAAAAAAAAAAAGTAAACTTGATAAACCTAAAACAAGAATTTATACTGTAGTCTGCAAGAAAAAGCCACAAGAAATACATAGGTGAGACTTCCAGGAATTTAAATAAAGGAATATATGTAAGAAGGATCTTTTATTACAAAACACAATAACTGTGTCAGTCATTCATTGTAATAAGTCTGACCATAAATTCAACTAAAAGAACGCAGTTTTAACTAAACAGGAAAATAATTTAAGGTAAAAATGTATTCAAAGTGCATTAATTTCCGAATCTTTGACTGTAAATTTACATCCAGGATCGTTCCTTTCTTTAAAAACAAAAGAAGACTAATGCTATTACAGTGTGGGACATTTAATAACAAAACCAACATATCTGAACATTGTTAGTGAGGTTATCCTTGTATCTTCAGTTTATGACCAGTACTTGTTGGATTTTTCCCCACCATATAGAATTATCAATAAAACCATTATTACACTATTTACATTATTTGGACTATTGTCCTCATCTTTGTCGCCATATTTATTACATTTCGGCCCTTCAGTATCTGTCTATATTTTTGAGATGAGGTATTATGTACACTATTTACATTATTCGCACTATTGTCCTCATCTTTGTCGCCATATTTATCACAACATTTCGGCTGTTGTACACTCCGGCCTTCTTCAGCTGGTTGGAATGTTAAACTGAACCCTTTATTTTGCTGACTGGAGTAGACTGAAGAAGGCCAGAGCGTACAATAGCTGAAACGTTGTGATAAATATGGCGACAAAGATGAGGACAATAGTGCGAATAATATAAATAGTGTACATAATACCTCATCTCAGAAATATAGACAGATACTAAACCATTATTAGTTTGAAGATTTTCTGAGGGACAAAATGCATGACAGTAATTTCGTCCCATCTACTGTGTGACTTATAGATTTCTATATCATATTTTTCATATCAAGTTTTAAAATGATTAATTTAAACTTCAAAACAAAGCTTTTTTTTAAACACCAATAATTAGAAATGTAGTAAAATGTAAACATATGAAAGTAAATTTATACATTTTCTTTGTTCTTGAAAATTGATAACAAAAATTAATAAACACTATTAGATTGATTAATTAGTTACACTGTTAACTTATTTATTGGAATAGTTGGCAAAACTTTATAAAATTGTAAATAAAAGATTTCCTTATAGTTGGTTCACATATTTTAATAATGTAGTAAATGTTTATAAATTTATGAATTGTTGTAATGTAAATACTAAATATTGTTTAATATTTTGGTTGTAAATTCTCAAGAACAAAAAAAAAAAAAATGTATAAATTCACTTTTATCACACGTTTAGGTTTTGTTCCAATTCTAATCATCACTTTAAAACAATAAACATTGTCGAAGAAGAGTGAAGGTAGTTAAAATAAAAGTAGTATTAAGAGGAACAAACATCTTATTGTGAGCACATTTATCCAGATTTTCTGAAGTTTCTTTCCTAACCTTTTGTTTATGGTAGTGTGGAAAATCAATATCTTGACTAAATTTTACTAATGACTCTTGTGGGTTTTTGTCATTCTGTAGCAACCATTTTATAAGATCTGATGAAGGATTGTCTCCTTTTAAGATTTAAAGAATTCATTCTCTTGAAATCATTTTTAATCATTGATCTAAGAAAATAATTGTATATAGATGATAATTTGGACATCTCTAAAGGAGCTGGATGCCATCCATATGAAAGTCTAGATCCGACAGAGCTATTTAAGAATGTGACTCAGGTTCTCAGTCAAACATTGTCGGCCAATAGAACCCCCCTTAAAAAGGATGTTGGTTCTTGCCCACAAGTGACTGGGAACAGTACAAAGCCAACCAGTCATTAACTTCACAAGGTAAAGATTATAAGCTAAATTTTGGTGCAAAATTTTGCTTATTTACAAGAGGCAAATTGAAACAGAAGAAAATGACGACTTTGCTTCCTAGGTTTATTTTTCAGGAACTTTCTGCTTAAAATATCATTGTTGCAAATTATTGTTTGAAGCTGTATATATTTTTTTTACTTACACTTTTCTATTTTGAAATTCTGTTGTCAAATTTTTTAATCTACATTCATAAATAAAGCAACAAGGTATATTTTTTAAATATTTTTTTTAATTTCTGAGACTTTTTTTTTTCCTTTTAAATTCATCCAGCCATTTTTCAGGCTTCATTTTATTTTATTTTTTTAAATTCCAACTGATCAAAAGATGTCCCAATGGAGGAAAAAAAGAGAAAAGGAGAAAAGGTTACAGTAAGGAGAAAAGGTGTGGGCAAGGACCGTAGCAGAGGGAAAGGGGGCAGCTGCAGAAAAAGTATTGGGGGCATTGATAGAGAGAGAGACACATTCAATGGCAAAATCCCTATTTGTTTTTTTCAGCCTCTCCTAAAAAAAAAAAAAAAAAAAAAACCCTAATAATCCCCCCCCCAAAGTTTATTTTATCTACACAAGGCCTAACAACTCCATAAGGTTAGTCTTTGCTTGTACAAGTTCTATACCCATACAAGGGTGCTTTACTTTCATTTCAGCTAATACAATTTGTCAGTTGATTAAATCTTTCTTGGATTTAAGGTAAATATGGAGATCACAATTAGCCAATTTTAATTCACTTGTAAAACCATTCTAGGGAACTGCAGTTTGGATGAAAAACTCTCAATGTGACCAACTTAAGGATTAAATGAAGAAAAAAGAATATATCCTGATAAAGCCGTTCCCATTTCAAAGGCTGCACTTGCCAAAATCATACTAAGAGCAGCTAATATTGTGGGACATTTCACTGATCCCAATAGGCATGAGTTACAAGAAACTTGTACAAGATTTAACTTAAAAACCAACCAATTGTCAAACTTCAACATTCTTCCTGGAAAAGTTTTAAAACAATTTTTGTTTTTCTAAGGAAAAAAAACAAAAAGGATGGAAAAATACATCTTTTGTTTTAAATGAAAGGTTTTGGTTAGTTTGTTCTCCAGCCCTCCCTCCTCCTCCTCAGGTATAGTTGACATTCAAGGGAGACTTAGTATTTGCTTAAAACAATTCTTCACCAAATGCCAGGCATCTGATGAGGGCTGGAAAACAAACCATCAGAAACCATTTCAAAAAGATGAAGATATTAGTTTTCATAAATCTGTGGAGCCTTCTCTCCAAACAATAGACAACACTTACCTGAAAAAGAAAGAAATACCTGTCTTCCCAAATCAGTCGATTGTCTGACTAAGGATCGAGAGTGAGAGCAAGAGAGAGATGAGATGAAGTTGTTTCACTTTGTTTCTTTTTCTGCATTTCCCCACAAATCATTATCAGTTTTTTTTTTTTTTTTGTTTTAGAAAAAAAGAATTGTCTGAGTGTAAAACTTTAAATGATTTTGGTTGTATTACCTCCACAAAAATAGAGAGAGAGGAAAAAAAAAAAAAAATGATTTCTTATATTTTTTTTCTTTATTCATAATATTTTCTCTTTCCGTTTCAACTATTAAAAAGAAGTTTGCATTTTGTTCTGTAATTTTTCACATTAGGAAAGAAATAAAGAAAAAAAAAAAGAATTTAACGATTGGAAAAAAAAAAAAAAAAAAAAAACCTCTCTCCCAATGTTGCTCTTCTCAGTGGATCTTTGTGCTGCCAGCTCACCCACCCTCTCTTGTCATCGTCCTTCTCCTAGTCTCATCGACGTCATCATCATAGTAGCCAAGGAGACAGACTGCAGCTACAGTAGTGATAGGAAACTGACCCTCACCTGTGAGATGAGTTAGAGGAACAGAGTGTTTGGGGGGTGGAGGGGATGAAGATGGCACAGTGGGGATGGGAGAGGGTGTGGCTAGGAGCTGGCATTGCAGCAGAGTAACAAGTCATGATAAGGGGTGTCTGGCTGAGCAACATGCTGGAATGTCGAATGGAAAGCTCGCTTCTGTGTCTCATCGACCAACTGCCGACGGAAGTCCAAAGCGGCTAAGCAGAATAACTTGCGGTCGATCGTTTCCATTTTTCCCATGCGTCCAAGAATATGAGGAAATCTGGAAGAACCTTGTTAAGGAAAAAGAACCAAAGGAGGTGGGGGGGGGTTAAACAAAACAAAGAAAATTGTAAATGTCTGATGAGTTGCAAGGAAACAAATACATACAGACCCAAAACCATAAAGAGAAATGAAAAAAAAAGAAAGATATTTTAAATCAGGAGGTTAAAATTATATCTACATTTTATATTTTATTGGATAAAGCATTGTCAATTATTCATTTTTAACTAAGATTTCTTTCACCTACACTTGAAAATGAGGAAGAGATTCTTTAGTTCAACCAGGAAATACTTACACATTTTCCAGTGTATAATTCATCTGGTTGTGTTCATATGTCAACATGTGCAGCAATAAAAATAGCAAAGATGAAGATGTTCGTCTGAGTAAGTTGAGGTACCTGTAGAATCCACAAGAGATTTATTAATGAGAGAGTTTGGTTTGTTTTACGGCATATCAACATCAATGGGTTATTTTATGCCGACAAAATTTGTTTTGCTGGTAATATTTTGTTTTTGTTAAAAATCTATTTCTGGTAATATTTTTCCTTCAAAAATATATTGCTAGTAATAATTTTTTTTTTTCTACAAAAATTTATTGCTGGTAATAATTTTTTACAAAGTATTTCTGGTATTAAAACTTATTTTTACACTTTTATAGTGTTTTTACCACACTTTTGGGGTAAACTATTTGCCCATAGCTGGGGCCCTAACAGGTACTACCACCCCAGGTCAGGGAACACCAGCAATTAGGAGGTGGTTCCATATGCTCCTCAAAACCTCCTGATCAGAGGCCTTGCTGATGAACGTAGTTCATCGTCATACCCAGGAGAGTATTAATGAGAAGGTTGATAATTCCTTTCAAATCTAGGCGGAAAGACAATAGCGAAATTTTTGAAAAGAATAAAAACAACAAAAGGATACAGAGCTTTAAGCCAAGAGTTAGTTGAGGCACTAATGAAGAAACAGCTGAGACTCCAGACTGCCATGGCAACTGGAGTCCTCTGGGTGAAGTTGGACAGCGACAGCATGACCCAGTCACGCACAAGGACCTGCTGGTTCTGCTGATGCAGATAATAAAACACCTACGTATGTGCAAACACAAAAAAAGAGAAAAGAAAAGAACGAAAGACATTTAAAAATTCACTGTAAATTACAAACAAGACATGAAAATGTGTCAGTAAAAGACTTAGGCAGAAGATCCACTAAACAGGTTTATGCATAAGATTTAAAAAATGTTGACGGGGATGATGAACAGATGGAGACTGAAAATTTATTAACACTATTTAGATCATTTGGACTATTGTCCTCATCTTTGTTGCCATATTTATCACAACGTTTCAGCTGTTATATGCTCTGGCCTTCTTCAGGTGGTTGGAATGTCAAACTGAACCCTTTATTTCGCTTGTTGGGGTAGACTGTTCTAGTTTCACATGCCATGTCTAATGGATGTCAGTTATCTCCTGTTAATTCACCTCTCCAAGTTTTCCACTGCCTAAACCAGGTATTGAACTCACGACTCTGGGTCTTGTCACTGGATCTAACCAATGCCTTTATATACTGTGCCATTTATCCTTAAGAACAACAAAGATGAGGACAATTGTCCGAATAATGTAAATAGTGTACATAATACCTCATCTCAGAAATATAGACAGATACTAAAAGTCTATTAATTTATTTTTATTTTTTTATCAATAGCAATATATGAAAAACAAAAGGGCTTGATAGTAATATGAAAAAAAAAAAAGGGGGCTCAATAGTAATATATGAAAAAAGTGGGGGTGATCAGTCGTAACATATGAAAAAAAAGAAAGGGCTTGATCATAATTTGGAGCTCTTTTCATATATTAGTAATTTCAAAATTTGTTTAAAATTTTATTTACATTTTCAGAAATCACATATGAGCATATTTGTTTGGGCTTACATATCAAACTGGATTAACTTTTACATAACTTAAAAAAAAAAAAAATTATGATTATTTTATTAATCAACTGGAGTGCTTAATCTATCGGGATATGAAATTTCATTTTAAAAAAAGAAAGATTACTTCTTATCACAGTGTCTATTGTCTCTAACTCCAGCATAAAAATGTATTGCATTTGTGCTGATGACGTGGCAAATGACATTACTATTTACTCCTAGTCAAAATCTTCACAGGCAACAGTGGAGGGTGGGAGAACAAAATAAAAATATATAAATAAATCTTACCCGAAAAACCACTTTTGCTATGAGCAGTGGGTGTGGCTGTTGACTGGAGATGAATTCCCCAATCACTTTGTTCATGATGTCTTGAGGTGGGAAAAAGTCAGCCAAAAACTCAGGAAGGATACGAGTCACTATGCTGGCTTCATATGGAAAACCCTTCCTGATCCTGATTAACAAAAAAAAAAAAAAAATATTATATATATATATATATATATATATATATATATGTATACACACACAAACACAAAAATTCAAAACTGTCTATATATTACATAGGAATAAAAGTCCAGAATATTTTTCAATGGGAGGCATAAAACACTTGATTTCATTTCACATTTAAAATTTATGATTATATATACAGGGTGCCCCACCCCCAGAAAAAAAATGAATTCAATCTTTAAATGACAATAAATGCAGTGTTTGACTTGCAAAGAAGATTAATGATTAAATTGAAGAAATGTTAATTGACTTGCAAACAAGATTAACAGTTTAAATTAAATACTGAATATTTATAAACATGCATTTAAACTGATGACAAAGTCAAAATGGAGTACATTTTTTTGACACCCTGTACACCTTTTTTTTTTTTTTTTTCATCCAACACAAAGTGATAATGCCACTAAGATGTAAGGGACTACTGGGAGTGAAAGAGAACGAGAAGAATGTCGGGACCTGGAAACCAAATCACAAAAAGGAAACACAGGTTAAACTCCTACTCTTGTTCAAAAGATGGGAAAGGAATGTGAACGAACATATATATATATATATATATATATATATATATACACAATTTTTTTTTTTTTTTTTTTTTCCTAAATTTAAAATTCCTAATGTCTCTTTCATGTGCATGTGTAGTCAGATCAACATAAATAAACTCAGTCTGATGAAGTTGTAAGGGATGAAATGAGTCACATGTCAACTTTTTCATTACCATATAAACAGAAAATATATTAAATAATTGTCGGACTTAATCCATTTCATAATATATTGTCATTGTTTACATTAAGATATGTTTTGTGAACAGAAATGATCGGATGAGAAAAATCATCAAAGTTATGTGTTTATAAACAGTAATTCAGAGTTTGCTAACCAGACACTTCTCTGTAGCTGAATGGTAATAGCATGTCAGGCTATATGACAGTTCCCATAAGGGTTACAGGTTTGATTTCTGTCAGAATAGCAGATATTTTCTATGAAATTTCTTGAACATTCAGGCCAGTAAATGTAATTAATACTGATTAATTGAAAATGTAGCATTTACTTAAATCATATCTATAAAAAAAATAATGTGTGTGTGTGTGTGTATATATATATATATATATATATATATATATATATATATATATATATATATATTCTGAAAGGTGATATTTCAATGTCTTTCTGTGATTTGTGTTTATGGAGGAAAATGAGATACATTTTTATCATTTGTTGTTCTTATTTCTATAAACAGCAAAAGAAATATGTTCCATTTATAGTAATGGTGCCATAGCTAAAAGTACTGGTCAGAAGTGGAGATTTTGATCTGAAATACCAAGAAAGTTCTGGGAGTCCTGTGGTCATCAATGATGATCATATTGAAATGCTGATTGAAAATAATCCAGGTTGCATGATACGGGACATGCCAGAGATCCTCCACTTTTCCATCTGCAATTTTCTGTTCAAATGCAGTAAAAACAACCCCCTTTTCTTTTTCTGATCCTAGGGAAAAGAAAATGAACCACAACTGACAAATCCAAAAATATTGCTGTGTATTGGATAAGATTGGAAAAACTGTGTCCATAAAATCAAATGCTGACCTGAGACAAGTACTGTTCCCAAATGAACCAATTAAAATGGTAGCAATTTATAAAATGTTCAGAACTGCCAATCAGAAGGGAGCTGTCTTCCATCAGGACAATGCCAGACCTCACAAGTCTTTACAGAGGCGGCAGAAATTGGTACAGCTTGGATAGGAATCCTATTACACCCACTGTACTCACCTGACCTTGCACCTTCTTGTAAGAAAGCTTCAATTCTCTGGAATAATGTAAAAATCATTTAGACCAGTTCACCCTCCGAGAATGATACCAAGTTCTGGGAGGATGGAACCATTAAGCTTCCCCAAAGATGGTGACATGTTATGGAACAAAATGGTACCTATGTAGTTGAATAAATCCATGTACAAATATCTAAATATTGCCTTTGAAATTAATTTTAAAAATACTAACCCAAATACAACTGTTTCCTAAATCTATTTGAAAACATAACAATTGGGTTCACATTACCTTTCAGGTGGTGCCGTTTTGAAATCTTTTTTTTAATACTATTGTTTACCCAATACAAGGACTAAGAGCCACTCAAGGTAGAGAGTAACTGAATGAGATTGTTGAAAGTTGGTAACAATTGATTTAGAATTAAAGAGGTTTAATGATTGAGGAAAGATCTTCTTGGGAGTTCTGGGAAAGAAGCTGCTGGAGTGGAATTCTTACTAATGGAATATGAAGGGAAAAAGTCGACCCAGTGTACATGGCATGGCAGGCACTAGCTGTGAAGGCCTGAACTAGTGGAACCAAGGAATATAGACTATAATCAAAATTACAAAATCATCTACTCACTGCCTGTGACTGATAGTCTTACCTGTCAAAAAGTACGGTGATTCTCTCCATGGCCAATATAAGAGTCTCAGGGTCCTGGTAGCCCACCACATAATCTTGCCCTGGGCTGGGGAAACCATATGAAGAGTCCCGAGGGGCAGGACTGTATTGTTCAAACTGTTTACCTAAAAGAAATCAAGCAGATTCCTTTTTTTCATTTTTTTTCTTTTTTTTTTTAAATATCTTCCACATGTTCTAAGATTTTTATTAGCATCGAAAGCTATTAAATAAAATGATAAAGAAATGATTGTTAGTTTGATGTATAAATTACTAAAATAAGTGATGAAAAATATTAACCAGAAGAAAGGACAATGAAATGATTGGTTAATTAGAGAGCATACCAATGCATTCAATTGGGTGTAATCAATTACATTCTTATTCTTACCTGAGTACATACAGGTGAGCATAAGGCCAAGAGCAGGTAGGGCTCTCTGGGGACTGGGTAAACATAATCTGAAAAAAAAAGTGGGGGGAGAGACAAAATTAATATTTAAGTTCAAATTTCTGATAATTTTTAAATCACAAGTTCACTTTATAAAAGAATTTCTGTTCATTACAGACTTACCAGTCATAAAAAAATATTTCTCTAGCCTTTAGTACTATATATATATATATATATATATATATATATATATATACACACACACATATACCCAAGTATATGATTGGTGTATACGGAATAAATTCCAATAACCAAAAATTACTATTCTTAAAAGAGTGCTCAATACAGAGTAGAGCAGATATAATTATTTATTTAAAAATTATAACAAATATATTATAAAATCAGTACAAAAATAGTCTTTTTGTTCCAACACCTCTGGTGTCTTATCAAATGATGATGTTAAATGTAAAATAAATGGTTTTGATTGGTTATTCTAGCTTTCGTAACAACATTTTGCCCTTGCAAAGGATCATTAATTAATTTGAAACTTTTAAAACCACCTGTTGTTTTGTGTTTTTTTAAATTGGTATCAAGTGATTGACATTGCATTTAAATTTTTGCAGATTAATGTTAGCTGGAAAGGTGTTGCACAAATGAGAAAAGAAACTGTTAGCATAGAACTTACGGCTACTGGCAATGCCAAATTTGAAATAGAATGTATAAATCCAGTTTCACATGTTTGGTTTTTATTAAAAATCTAAAGAATAACTTTTAAAACTATAAAATTTGCTAATGAAGTATGCAGAAATGTCAAGAGAAAGACTGTTCTTTTGTCACATCATTTGCTGGAAGGTATTTCTTGGTACCCCAACTACATGAAATTAAGTGTTAAATTAATTATCATCTAGGTCCCACCCTTTAACTGTAGAAATAGTCAAATGTAACTGCCACTCTTACTGCAAATTTTTTCTCGCACTTCTTGCCTGTGAAACTCCCTTCCATTTACTTGCTTCTCTGATAAGTACAATCTTCAAAAATTTAAATGCAACATCTATCGCCATCTTCTATTTTCTTGAATATCATTCAACTTTTATCTTTTCCTCAATCCCCCCCTACCCAGACTTTTTTCTCACTGTAACTACCTGCATACTAATGACATTCCTGCCTTGATTGGATATTCCTTCTTTCTTTTTCTAAGTACTGTAATTATTTGTGTATAATACAATGCACATCTCTAATAATTTTGGGCTATGAAATTATATAGAAGAAGATCAAAATATTTTACATAATATAGATATTTTAGAGTTTTACTAAGTTTTATCAACTAAAAATAATAATTTATAAAGTTTATCTTATATTTTGAAACAGAAAATTTACACAGTATTTACAGCAAAAGAGCAAACTTGTTCACACAAGAATTTAACGAGTATGTGACAAAAAAATAACCTCTCACTAGGAAAAACAAAATTATAAATAAAGCCATGTTTAAGCAACTATTTCTCTGAAGCAGCATAATTCTAAAAATACTGCATCACAAATGCATTGGATGACAGTGGTGATAACATCCTTTTTGAGGAAGAAGAAGATGGCTCTGCAGAAGAAAGACAAAGACTTTTTCTATCCTAACAATATAAATAAAACTCATGAGGTTGACCTTTGACACAGACAACAGCGAAGCAGACGAAAATGTGATTTATATGTAACAAAAGTTAGAAAAAAAAAACAAAAGTTAGAAAAAAAAACAAAAGTTAGAAACAAAAAACAAAAGTTAGAAACAAAAAACAAAAGTTAGAAACAAAAAACAAAAGTTAGAAACAAAAAACAAAAGTTAGAAACAAAAAACAAAAGTTAGAAACAAAAACAAAAGTTAGAAACAAAAAACAAAAGTTAAAAACAAAAAACAAAAAAAAGTTAAAAACAAAAGTTAAAAAAAAACCAAAAAAACAAAAGTTAAAAAAAAAAAACAAAATTGGAGAAAGTGCTTCCCTAGATCATGGAGACGAATGGGCCATTAATCTACCACACAGGCCTACAATGTATATTAGTAGAGACAAATGTGAAATGTTTGGGTAATCATGTCTCCTTTTGATTCATGATTGCCCAAGTGTATTTTTGTACCCAAGTGATTGTAACAAATCCGACTAGAATTTGAAGTTGGCTCTCAATGATTTTTAATTCTGAGCCATCAGCTATTACACCACCCACACATCATATATCCAAGATTACAGCACCTGCAGGTATTCACTAGTAGTCAGCCATTTAGGTACTGACCAGGATCAACAATGATTAATTTTGGTGAACCAGCATTTCAACCTGATATAGACATAAGCTACAAACATAATTTAATGTTTTAAATGACAGGGGGCAAAAAACTTCTTTATCTAACATATGATTTGAGTAAGAGACTCAAATGAAACATTCTGATTTTATGTTTTGGCTTTTTGACTATTTTCAGAAAATCAGAGAAGTACAGAAGATACACCTGATCAGATTATATTTTTTTAACTTTTTTTTTTTTTACATCGACAGAATCTTTATCAAAGGAAATATGAATGTCAAAAAATGGACAAAAGGATCATTCAGCAAAATGTATCAAATTATGTAAAATCTCCAAATTTTTTTTCATTTCAAAACACACCTAAGACTAGTGATTTTTTAAAAAGTCATTACACCCAAGAAAGGCAATAAAAACCACTAAGGTGCAAGGGGTTGTTCTTTTATATGCCATATCCCTTCAGGATGTAGGCGATTGTGGTCCTCCACATCTTCCTGTCCCTTGTAGCTATTAATAAGTTTTGTCATTTTGTTATTTCTCCCAAACCCTATTCTGCCATCCATTTGCTCAAGATCATCAAGTATGTTATGCACTGCTTCCTCTGTCCCTTAATCTGTCCTCTGAGTATAAGATTTTCCAAGCCCTCCTTCCTCATTACAGACTCCAGGAATTTCAACTGCCTCTTCCTGATATTAAGTATAAGTTTCCTTTTTGTTTCCATTTTCTCTAAAACTTTGTCATTGCTCCCAAGTTCAGTTCGTGGTATCCTGAGAATCTTTCTGTAGAACCACATTTCTGTTGCTTCAAGTCATTTCTTCATGTTTGAGGAGATTGTCCAGCATTAGCTGCCATACAGGAAGGTAGATATCATCTAACAGTCCAGTACTCTTTTCTTTGTTTTAAAAGAACAAGATTTATGGAAACAAAAGATGATAACATTACATTTAAAGTTTTAAAAGCACAGGAATTTTTTCAGGAGAATCTAAGAGGGTAACTTGGAAAATTACCCTAAAATTGGATAATCTGACAAGTGAATGTAATCTCCATAAAATCAGAGAAAGTATAAGTGAACATTTATTAGTATTAATGTTGTATCTCTTGATATTGAGTTCTTTAATTACAAAGATGGCTCACCTTAAAGGCATTAACTTCCAGAAATAACCTGGTTGACTTCTTTTTTTTTTCTTCCTTTGGGGTGAAATATATATATATATATATATATATATATATCAATTATACTTTATTTTCCATATTTCTGCTACACAGGCTTCTGGTCTCATGACCTTCTTCAGGCAAAAAGTGAATATTTCCACATATTAAAAGGAATTCATTTTCCTTATGTTTTTTCAATGTCTAACCATTGTCTTTTTTGTGTAGTAGTAACCCCAGTTGTGGTTACTACTACAATATGTGTAGCAAAAAAATATGAAAATAAAAAATATATATATATATATATATATATATATATATATATAAAAAAATCCACATTATAACCAAAAACGTTTGTAGTTTCTTTTCTTCTTTATAAATATATATATATATATATATATATATATATATATATATATATATATATATATAGAGAGAGAGAGAGGGATATTACAAATAAAATTTGTCACTTAGCTGATTGATGTTATATTCAGCACCTCAACTTCAGTGATTCATAGATGAACAGTTTTGTAACTGTTCAGTTCACTCATCAGGTTTTAGCAGTTGACTGCCACATTTCATTATCTTTATACTAAGTTTGATAAGCCTGCTTACTTGATTTCAAGCGTGGCCATTTAAAGTAAATACTGCTGACTTATTGATGTTCTGACACACAGGAAACAGTGAACACTGAAATGATTAACACTGTGCTGCAACAATGCCCTTTAACATGCAGTCACCTGCCTAAGGAACAAGGATAGAAGAAAATAACAATTAAAGATTTCAAAAACTGGTAAGGAGTGTGAGCCCTTGACTTACCTATCCACACTCAGTTTAATAATAGTTTCAGCATCAGCCTTTGAGAGAACATCAGTGAGTAAAAGCCGCTCCAGTCCTCGCAAGATTGACAGATACACAGAGATACACGTGCTCTCTTCATTGCTAGATGCTGCATTCACAGCCAACTGGAAAAAAAAAATCAATTCAAAAAGATGATGCTTACGCAAAGACAAGATAGTGTAGGATCAATTCTACAGATTTTTTTTTATCACAGTGCTTTTGGCTGATACATTCTTTGGCCTTCAAAAGATCGAACTGTAGATATTTAGAACAACACAATAGTGTTGAACAAAACTTGAAATCCCATCTACTTAAATCCATATGAAATCATAAAGGTGTGAGGTGGGGAGAATGAAGCATTTCTCTTGGATCTACTTGATTTTTTCCCACTAAATATAGATATTAAGACTAGAAAATCCTGAAAACTAAGTTTTTTGATTTGGTTCTGTTGACATGTCACAAAGCAAAATATGCCATTTTGGCAACCATCTTGGTATCATTTCTAGTGTTCTGGACAAGTTCAAGCTCCAAAATTTGGTACCAGAAAGTTATTGAAAATGAAGAGTCCAAAAAAGCTATTAAAAAGACTTCAAAACCAACCCAATTTGAATTATTAATGATTTCTTGTATATTTTATCTATCATGCCAAGGTGTAAGAAAAAGATCAGGTAGTATTTATGATGTAAATTAGTAATCTACACTTTTGCTTATACATAATAATAATAATAATAATTATACATAATATAATAAACCTCATCTGAGCCCAAAATGATGTTGAGTTTTTTCTTCATTCTTCCAAAATAAAACTAGTTCTTCCCAACAAAAACTCATGGTCTGAATGATCTGATATGAAATTTCCTATCCTGTGATTTACCAAATTCCTGTCATACAAGATCAAAGTGAGTTTCATCCTGTTGTAGAGTAGCTAGCACCCCTTCAGCACTCTACCAGATGACTTGGCTCATAGCTTTAAATAGTCTACGATTAAGGACATCGACATTTGATTAATAAGTTGATACTAAGCTGATTAATATTGGTACTGATCTTACTTTGTTTGGCTATACAGCATTTGACCCTCCTTTATTTCTTGTAAGTTGTCTTGTTAATTGTTTTGTAACTTAATGTTTTGTGTATTTTGTATGTATCCATTAGCACCAGATACTGGTACTGAATAAATATATTAAGCACTCATTCTTTGTGTATCATTCACCTTGACAATACAACAAACCCAAAAGTTGCCTTCAAATTGAACCAGATTATTGAAGGTAAACAAACATATTGGAAAAATAGGAAATTGCCATTTACTGGAACTAAATGACTATAAAGATATTGATAGTGATTTCTCAGGAATTCTACCATTTTGTTTTCCATCAGATACTCTGCAGTACAGACTAAACTAAATGAAACTCTCAACACACGATATAAAATTATTTCGCAAAACAGGTTGGACTGTAAGCTATTATATATTTATGCTGGTTTGGAAATAGCACTAAGCATTAGTCTATAACATAAATACTAGAGAGCAACATTTCAAAGTGTCTTGAAAACATACATGTAGATTGACAGGAGACAATGTAAGTTTTGTAAAGATACTTAAGTAAACCCACTGCAGTTGAAGTGTTAAAACTTTAAGGTTACAAAAAAAAAAAAAAAAAAATTAAAAAAAAATGTTATCAAGTCCTCATTAATCTTTAGGCCAGTGGTTCCCAACTGATTTTGGGCAATGCGCCACTTTGGTATTTCTAAAATTCTGGTGAGTAATATTTAATTCTTATATGTATACCAATTACACATGTATGTAGATACACACAAAATATTTTCATGTATGTATTAACAGGCATTAACATTAACACTCTCACTCAGACTCACTAGAAAACAATTCGCTGTTAATAACTCATTCTAGAATTACCCCCTTATTCTGTTGGTATAGTAAGCTAAAGGGTGCACATTCTATGCATGGCCCACCAAAATATTGCCACACACCACATTGCGAATCATTGGTTTAGGCAGAAAAAATAAACAAGACAGAGGATATTTCTTAGATTATAGAATGGTTGGTCCATTTTTCCATCTCAGCTGGTCCATTCTCCAGCCATCCTCAGGTGTATGTAGTTTGTTAATTAGGTTTCAAAACTTCATTTAACAATATCAGTGGTCATTGACATTACATACTAAAAAACATGGCAGTGATTGGAAAGTTGGAAAATTAACCAACTAAAAATCGTGTTCTTTTTGAACACAAAAAAAATAAAAATTTAGCATAGAATAAATATATTTTATTGCACAATGTCAGATTGGGTCATATTTTAGATCTTGATAAAACAATAAAAAAAACAATGAAATTAAAAACTTTTAATAAAACTATGTTTACAAAAGCTCCAGTCTTTTATTGGATAAGGAAGAGAGAAAACAATTATTCCTTTCCAGTTTTAAGTTAACAAATATTTGTACCTCAATTTCATATATATATATATAATATATATATATATATATATATATATATATATAGTTTATGCAAATTTAGGTAATCCGTATGGGTAGACCTGAGGAGGATGATATCCAGAGAGCTCAATGTAAAATTCAGAGCAGATATGTTTGAATAAAAAAGACAGACGTTAAGATTCCATGTAACAAGCTATTTCACCATAACCCCTTCATGACTTCATCAAGTATACATAAAGATAATGAAGTGAGGAAGTGAGGGTGGGAGATCCAGAAAGCTCAATGTAAAATTCAGAGTAAACATATCTGCTCTGAATTTTACATTGAGCTCTCTGGATCTCCCACCTCACTTGTTATCTTTATGTATACTTGATGAAGTCCGTGAAAACGCGTGAATTTTTCATTTCAGCTTTTTGGAAGTAAAGTCTGATGATCCAGAACCCTGTTAAAGGGGTTATGGTGAAATAACTTATTACATGGAATCTTAACGGTGGTCTGTCTTTTATTCAAATATATATATATATATATATATATATATATATTAAATATATTACAGGTATTTTTAATATGAAAATGTATTTTTATACTTTAGTAGTGTTTGTTTTTTGTTTGGGGGTTCACTATTTGCCCCTAACAGATGCTACCTGGGAACAAGAACAATTAAGAGTTGGTTCCATGCTCCTCAAAACCTCCAATCTCCCAATCAGACGCTTTGCTTATGGATGCAGTTTATCATCATACCCACCCAGGACAACAGTCTAACTGGAAAAGGAAAAAGAAATGAAAATAAGTGACTTTTTTACCTGTAAGATTTTTATAGGAATGTCTGTGTCGTGTAATTCCTCCTGATAATTTTCTAAAATGTAAAACGCCGTTGCCCACAATGTGAGCACAAACTGCTGGCTTGTAATGCTTGCTCTGTAATTAAAAACAAAACAACATTAGGTCTACTTTACTTCATTTGTTTTTTTTTTTATCATAATGATTTTGGGCTGATCTATTCTTCAGCCTTCAAATTATATTTTGCAAATTCAAAAAGAAAGATGTAGTATAAAAATGAGACTTGTATCCTGCATGAGCAGAGCACTTGCTATGTCAAGTAGAAATTTCCATATTATGACAAAATTTGCTATAATTATTCTATCTCTAATCTGTTTCTATTTTCACTTACCCACAAGTTATTTTGTCTACAGTTACTTAGAATAAAATTCCTGAAGTTTAATCTGAGAAACAAATATATCATCTTAAACCATTGATAAAATGGGGAAAAGAGGACAAAGATATTAATGAAAATGAGTGTTGAATAAAAAAAATACTTCACACATGACAGTTCAATTAATTTTTTTTTATATTTTTAAACTATTGCAAATCTGTCATTGATCTAAAAAAATTTTAAGTTTAAAAAAAAAAAAAAAAAGGAAAAAATATTTAAATAAGGATCAAAATAATTTAAAAAAAGGGTTAAAAATATTTCTAAAAGATTTAAAAAATAAAAAAGTAAAAAGATAAGAGCAAAAAATGCAAAATAAAAATTAAGCATATTAAGTAAAAAATAAAAATAAAAAAGTAAAAGTGTAAAATTAAAAAGTAAACAAATTAAAAAATAAAAAAGCAAAAAAATAAAATAATTACAAAAGATTTAAAAAATAAAGAAAAACCTTCAAATATTTGAAATTTACTAATTTGCTCATTCCATTGAAATGACATCAGATTTAATTTTATAATTTCACTTTATTTATATAAAATCAAAAATTTTACATTGATCTACAGTTTCTTATTCATGTTCAATACTTCCTGAATATCGACAAAACTAAAAGTAAAATTAAAACAACACCTGGCCGTCTGCCTTGTTATCATGTTAGAAATGAAAACAATTAAAATAAAGAAAACTAACTTTTAATATATACATATATTTAAAGGTTTAGTGATAAAGCCATTTGCTTTTAACAGATCATTTAACATAATATTTGGTTGGAAGGAAAGCTTTTGTAAGTTTTTAAATAAATTTAATTTTCTCCAAGAACTTTGCTTCCAACCAGATATTTTTAGTATGAACAAATGGGATTTCTATCATGACACCAGAAAAGTTCACTACACAGAACTGTACAGTTTGCTCATACTTCTGATGTAGAAATGTGTAACACAAAAATACATATGCATCATTCACACACACATATATATATATATTATATATATATATATATATATATTATCCACAGACAGACTGTTTCACAGCTCATCAATGTAGCTAGACATCCGATTGCCTCAAGCCAGGATTGAAATCCAACTGATTTGGCATCAGTTGTAGATTTTTCCCCTGGGCTATCAGCTCCTGTGTGTGGCTAAGTGAATAGAAAAATCCATTGCATTACACATTTTATCCTCCAAAAGGAAATTATTAGACTAAATATTTAGCCGAAATATATATATCAGATTCCATGGATAAAAACATCATTAGCCTGGAGAAGTCCTTTAGAAGGACAAAATACATAAGAGGTTTTTTGTTTGATGGTATGTTTGCGCATATATATATATATATATATATATATATATATATATATATACACACACACAGGGTGCAATAGGTAAATTGTCCCCATTTTATATTTTTAATTTCACATATGCACATTGTTTTTGATTTTGTCAACTGCACAGTATAGTAGGGTCAGTTGGGCACCGTCTGTGAGAAAAAGAGCACCATGGAGCAATTCAATATGCCAGAGATTTCGAAATACCATGCTGTACTGCTTGACATTCATGCTGGAAGCTTCACTATGAACATTTCAGAGTGTTTGGGTGCCAATCTGAGAATAGTGCAGAGGATTTGGAAAAAGTTAGAGGAGTCTAATGGTGATTACAAAGGTACAGCAGCTCAGAAAACTCACTCTGATCGTTCCGATAAGAAAAGAAGTCCTAAATTTGTTGGTGAGGGCCTCAAACACAACACAGAGGCCTACACCAAGTGCCTTGAGGAGGCAGTGCCACCCTGGGTTAAGAGGGTGGCTGTTGGAAGATCTTATGTCTGGCAACAGCCTGGAGAAGTCCTTTAGCCACACAAGCAGAAAAACCCAGTCATGGCTGTCAGAAAATTTCTGCGTCCACATCAACCATTAAATCAACCTAACTCCCTGGACTGCAACCCCCTTGATTATTATAAGCGAGGTGGAGTTGAGTGAGGGATCAACAAAACTCCTAACACCAGAGATAAACTGAAGGCAAGGATTATGGCATCATTCAAACAAGAAGACAGTCCAGAAGAGCTTCAAGAGATTCCGAAGTTGTCTTGAAGCCATGGCTTAAGTCAATGGTGAATAAATTTACTCTTTAGTATTTCAAGATATTTTTGTGTAATTTTGGTAAATATATCTGTTAAAATGAGATGTCAGTGTTATTTTTATTTTTGCGTAATTTAGACGACAATTTATCCATTGCAAAACACACACACGTGTGTGTGTGTGTGTATATATATATATATATATATATTGGGTAGTGCATGGTAGACCACACAATATACATAAAGGTTTTTTTTTTTTCCTCAAAAAAGGTGCTTTATGGACAACTACCAAACTCCAAGCTTTTAGTTGGACATCCACTCTTATGCCACAAAGACAAATTGAAAGTCAACTTGAAATGTCTCAACTTTGATCTGAATACATGGGAAGCCCAAGCATCAAACCGAAAGCAGTGGTGTAAGACACGTTTCATTAAGTTAAAGGGTTTTGAAGACAGTAGACTGAAGCACCATAATCAGCTTTGTCAAGTGCTAAAGCAGAAATGCTATCAAAATCCTGCTTTAACAAATTTCATCTGTCAGTGTGGCTTTGTCATCTGCAGCAAGGTTGGGATAGCATTGCACTTACGAAAGCACAAATGAAATATGTCTTTCCCTTACATGATTTTCTTCATAATAGTTCTTACTAGCATGCATAAGTGTAAAATGAAAGACACCATTCACTGCTAACCCTCATATATCGTCTCGATAAGAGAGTCCACCATATATATATATATATATATATATATATATATATATATATATATACACACAAATAATAATAAATATACATTTTGTTCCTCAGTGTTTGGATGGATGGATGTTGGATTTAACGGCATGTCAACTCCTATTTGGGTCAATTTATGCGAAGCCTTATTAATTTATGAATTTAAGTTGGTTATTTTGTATAAAAGATGAAAGGTTGTTGGGTTTCATAATTTTCTGTATTTTTTGGGATTGCTTTTTGTGACCGTTTCTGATTGTGTATTTTACTGTTTACATTCATAGATGCATATATGTCTATAAGCATATATATATATATACACTATTTATATTTTATTGAGGATTTTTATTTCCTTGAGAAAACTGTATATTTTTTCTGTGTCTGTATTTTGAATATTTCTTTTAAATCTTTTCCATTGAGATATTTCTGTCTTATTCTAGTTATGATTTTGCATTCTGATAGAATATGTCTTATTGTGATTAGGCTTCCATTTTACATTTGGTGGATTTGTCTTTTTTAATATGTGAGAATGAGTTAAATATGTGTGTCCTATATGTGTTCTGGTTATGACAACTTGTTTTTTTCAGAGTATTTCCAAGATCATTTCCCCATTTTCCTACTTTAGGTTTAATTTGAAATAATTTATTTCGGTTTGGTTTTTCCATAGATTTTGCCATTTGTTTCTTATGTATTTATATATTTTAGATTTTAAGTCTGTATATGTGTGGCGGTTACACACCTGGCCCAGTGTCGGATCCTTTAAATAGCGGTGACTTGTCGCTCCTCCTGGTCGCTCCTCCTGGGTCAAGCGTGCCGCTCAACCCTTTGGTCAGATGATCACCAGCCTCGCCTTTCCCGACTCGCTTCAATACCTGGTCACTAAAAGCAACTATACCCGATCTCCGGTCTGTCCACGCTGTGTTTAGATCTTACAGACGGGACCAGCAGGGATGGGCGATACAAGTTGAGTCCGGCGGGGGGTGGCAAAACACAAATAAAATAAAAACTCACGACACCAAACAAAATTGCTGATAAAAACAACCTTTTATATCTTAAAGTCCGTTACATAAAACAAAAAGTGTTCTCATTTCCCGACCCGCTCTGTGGACTATAACAAGCTTCTATCACACAATAGAAAAAGAATTACCTACTTTTCTAGAATCATGTATGTATGTCGGAGTGTGGTTCAGTTCGACACTGGGCTAATTTCATCGATCATTTTCAGTTGATTCTTCTCTCGACTTGAGTTGTTTTTCTTCTTCTTGTCTGCTTGGGCTGGTAGTTTTCCTGTTTCAACTTGGTGGAAGATTTCTTGTTTCAACTTAGTGGAAGATTTCCATTTCAACTTAGCCGCAACTCTCTGTCGTCTGAGGTGGTCTCTTCTCACTGCCGTCCGGAGCTGAACTTAACTTCTCATCGACTTTAGGCTTGTCTGCAGCTCAATTCTTCTCAGGCTTTCAGGCAATCTTCTTCTTCATCTACTTATTGGGCTGGAAGTCCTTCTTGTCTGAGGGTTCTTTCGCGCTGCCGTCCGGGATGAACTCATGTCTTGACTTGGGTGGAAGGATTTCTTGTCTGAGGATTCTTCTGCCCGCAAAGGGGTTATAGTGAATGGGCCTGATGGCGCGTTCAGGCTCTATCCCTGCCCGCGGTCCAACTCTCAACTCCAACTGCAACTCCAACTCAACTGATTTCTGTCGACTGGGGTCCTGCTTATATTGACGCCGCAACAAACTGGGGTGGGTCTGTCGGCGTCAAGGGTTTTCTCGATAATTCCAAAAGCTGCATTAATTCTGTCTTCTCCATTATCGCTATTGTTTTTCACCCCTACTTCCTCATAGTGCTTTTTTGGTGGGGGGGCGATATCCATCTCTCTCTGTCTCGTATGTCAGGTGACCGCTTTTCAACCAATCGTTCGGATCGAGCATTTCTTTCCCTTTTCTTCCAGGTCACGTGATCGTATTAGACCAATTGTTTTGATGAACATTTCTTTCCTTTTTCTTCCGCAGGTCACGTGATCGTATTCGACCAATTGTTATTGATCGAACATCCTCTCCCCTCTGTTTGCGGGCGTGGTTACATCGTTCTTGTTTAAAAAAACAAAATCAATTTTGCCTTTTTACGTCAACAAAATGACAATCTTTGGCTTTCTCACCTGGACTTTGTCAAACAGCCCGCTGCTAATTAGTCTTGACTTTAGAAAGGATCTTTTCCGCCTTCTTGGCGCCCTCTGTGAGCAAAAGCAATTGTCCCTCTTTTTACCTCTTTGTTTTACCTGATAGTCGAAAATCTTAATTATCTACATTGAAATGTCTCTACTTTAGCGTGGGTGTCCAATTCTTAACAGGTCTGTATATCATTCCACGGTCCTCCCTCAACCCAAAGACACTTTTCTCTGATTAAAAATTGTTTCATTGTTCCCAAAATTTCTCTTTATCCAAATTGATAAAGGTGTCTTTCCATGCAAAAGTGGGCTAGGTGTTCTGATGACATTCTTACCAAAATGAGCTGACCTAAATCTCTTTCTGACTCCTATCTCCACCCTCAATTGGGTCATCGTCATACATTTCTCTTTCTTTCTTTTCTTCCCTTCCTTCCTTTTTCCTTTCTTTCCTTCTTCTTTCCTTAGGATCGTCTAGTACACTCTTAGTGAATTATTTTCAACTCAGTTATTTTCTTAAAAAAAAAAAAAAATTAACAACCTGTTTCGTAAAAAAAATTAAATCATATTTCTATGAATATTTCTAATAATGCAAGGTGCCACATATGGAATTTTGAAGATTTTTGGTCAATTGTCATTTTAAAGATGATTTAGCAGCATTATCTGCCTTATCTCCTCCTTGATGCCAACATGGCTAGGAATCCAACAGAAGATGATATTTTGCTTTTTTTCCATTGAATGTAGTTTATATAGAAGACTTTGTATTAATGGATTTTCCAGTCTTTTCCCTTTTAGGAGGTTAATACCGATAATGAGTCTGAGAAAATAAATATAGTTTTCTCCTTTGTTTTTGATATGAAATTTAGTGCTAGTTTTATTGCGTAGGCTTCTGCACTGAAAATTGATGCTTCATTTGGCAAGTTTTTTTGATAATTGTTTTTTTTTTATTGTTGCTGCCTGTTTTTTTCTTCGTCTTTTTGATCCATCTGTGTAAATACTTTCATAGTTTTGATATTTTTCTTTTATTTTGAGAATTTTTTCAATGTATGTTGTGGGGTGTGTTTTGATTTTGATAATTTGTTTAAACTTAATATTATGTTTGGATTTTTTGATTATCCATGGTGGTATGTTTGATTGGTTGGTTTTAAGTATTTGATAAGACGGTAAATTATTTTTTTGGATGATTCCTTCCATCCGAGTTTAATGTTTGATTTTATTTGTGTTAAGATTAAATTTCTCTTTGTGATTTGGTGTAATTACACAATCGTGTGGGGTTAGAAGGACAGGAAGAGTTTTTAGATAGTATTGAGTAGCTAGTTTCTCCATTCTTAGTTGTAATGGGGTTTGTTTGCCTCTACATGTAGACTCTCTATAGGTGAGGTGGGATAGGCTCCTAGAGCTATCCGAAGGCCTTCATGATGTATTGTGTTTTTGTTTTTAGATAAGATTTTTAGTTGATTGGTAGACCATGCTGCCATAGTCCAGTTTGGAGCGGATCAACATGTTCTATCCAGTATTTGGAAGTCTTTAAAACATTTTTTCTTTGCTAGCTCCCCATTTTAGTTGGAGAGCTTTAAAACATTTGTTTTAGGTAATTGATATGTGGTCTGAAGGTAGTTTTGTCTGATCATTCCTAGAAATTTATATTTCTTGAACTACTGGTATTTTCATTTCCTAGTTTTAGAGTTGGGTTTTAATTTTTTTCATTGGCAGAAGTGTACAGATTTTGTCTTCGTTTTGATATTTTAAAAACCGTTTTGAAAGTGTCCATTTGTTTATTTGATGTAAACATTGTTGAAGTTGTCTTTCTGCTGTGTTGAGGTTTCTTGATCTGTAATATATTGTAAAATCATCAACATAAAGGCTACAGTGTATTCCTGATTTGATGTTTTTTTATTATGTCATTTATTTTTATTTTGAAAAGTGTGGGGAGAGTACACTTCCTGTGGTACTCCCTCTTCTTGCTTTTGATAATCAGAGCGTGTAGTATCTATTTGTACTTGGAAGAGTCTATCTATTTAAAATGATTTGGTAGTAAAACCTCTTAATCCTAATTTATGCAGATCTTTCATTATACCATGTTTTCAGGTTTGATCAAATGCTTTTTTCTATATCAAAAAATATGGCTATTAGATGTTGTTTGTTTAAATTGGCCTCTTATGGCTGTTTCAGTCTTATTATGTGATCTATTGTACTTCTTCCTTTATTATATCCACATTGATATTCTGATATGTGTTTTCCTTCTTCTAGAAACCAACTCAATCTGGCGTTGACCATTCGTTCCATTGTCTTACATAGACAGTTTGTTAATGCTATTGGTCGGTAACTTTGTGGGTTGTTTCCCTCTTTTTCCTTCTTTGAGTATGGGAATAATTACAGATTCTCTCCATATTTTGGGAAATTTCCCAGTAGTCCAAATATTGTTAAAATATTCAAAAGGTATTTCAAGCGATTCTTGTGGTAGTTGTTTAATAAATTCATAGTGGATTTGGTCTGGGCCTACTGCTGTATTATAGGATTTTTTATGGCTTCTATTAGTTCCTTCAGTGAATAGATTGTTGTAGGCTTCTGTATTTTTAGATGAAAAATTTAGTTGGTTATTTATATCTTTTTGTTTACACTTTTGTGTAGGTTTTGATTTTTTGCTCATTTTAGAGTTTTCTGCAAATGTCTCTGCTAGTAGGTTTGCTATCTCTTTGCTAGTTGCTTTTAGTGTTGTCCTTTTTTAAGATGTATTATTGGTGTATGTTTTTGATATTTTCCAGCTATTTCCTCATCATTTCCCATATTGTCTTGGTTTTAGAATGTGTATTTAGGCTGTTTACACATTTTTTCCAACATTCTTTTTTTGGCTTCTTTTACAGTTTTCCGTGCTACTGCTTTGAGTTTCTTCATTTCAATCAAATTTTTGGGTTGTGGGTTCCTTCTTGAATTTTTCGCAATGCTGCTTCCCGGTTTCTGACTGCTTTTGGCAGTTTTGTCAAACCAGGGTTTAGTTTTTTTTATAATTATTTTGCTTTTTTGGTATATTTTCTGAGGCAATGGTTATTAATGTTTTGGTAAAGTATTCTAAAGTTGTCTGTGTCCTTTGACTGTATCAGTACTTGTTTACATTTGTTTTTGAAACCTCCCAGTTGGCTCTTTTCAGTTTCCATCTGACAGGGGCCTATCTTTTCTTCCTTGGCAGGCTTTTGATTTTCTAGTATGATCGGGTAATGATCACTGCCACATGTGTCACTATGTGTTTTCCATGTATAATCCATACAAATTTCTGGATGGCTTATACTTAAGTCTATTGATGATTCTGTTCCATTGGAGGATTAAGGTAGGTTGAGGATTTATGATTTAATAGACATAAGTTATGGGTGTTAATTATTTCTTCTAATATTTTACCTTTAGTATCTAGCTTTTTGCTATTCCATATAGGATTATGACTGTTAAAGTCTCCTAGTAAGATTCTGGGTTTGGGAAGTTGCTCCATCAAGTTGTTTATTTCTGTTGTGTTTATTGGTTCCTGTGGGGGTATATAAATGGAAAGAATTGTGATGGTTTTATCTAGTGTCACTTGTGTTGCTATTGCTTGTAATTTAGTTTTAATGTGTACTTTTATGTATGTCATTTCTGATCAATATTGACACCTCCTCCATTAGCTCTATGTCCTGTATTGTGGTTATAGTGGTATTGTTTATAATTTTAATTTTAAGTTGGTATTTTCTTGTAAAAAAGTTTCCTGTAAGCAGATGATTGCTGGATACAGTAGTGACATAAGTATGAGTAGGTCATTGTAATTTGATTTTATTCCGACAGTTCCATTGCAGGATCTTATGTGCCATGATTATATTTTCATTTTTTGGGAGTAAAGTTACCTACTAGGTTGGTATCATTTGTCCTCTCAATTTTTTCCATCTCTTGAGTTTTTAGAAGCTTTGTCTTCAACTGCTTGTGGTGTCCTTCGATCAGATTTTTTGATTTTGTTTTGAATTTTGTTTATTATCTTCTCTTCTATTTCTATATATTCCATAGGTTCAAATTTATTTTCATTTGATATACTGATTCTCGATTTTGAGTTAGATCTTGATAAAAGTGCTTTCTTTCCGTTGTCACTTTTTTTTTTTGTTTATTTTCATTTTTCTTAGTTTGGGTTTTGAAAGAAGAGGGTTCGCTGGAGTTTTGTTCTGTGTTTTTTCCAAAAGTTTTTTGCCTCCTTCTGGGTTTATTCCATTTGATCTGGGTTGTTGAGTTTTATTTTGATCCATTTAAGTTCGATTAAAAAGGTTTTTAATTCTTCAAGGAAAGCTTTTAATTCCTTACATAGATTTGTTATTTCAATTGAACCTTTTATTTTATCTTCATTATTTATTTTATTTGCTTTTGTGCCATGGAAGCATATGTGTTTTCTTTTATATTATTTATAACTTCCTTTCGTTCTTCTATGTAAGATATATTTTTTGTATTTTATTCTAATTATTTCTTTCTCCTGTTTATATATATTGCATTGTTTTTTGAGAGGGCAAGTGGTTTCCCAAACAGTTTGAGCATAGGCTCTCATTTGGGCAGTTCTCTTCTTTGTGTTCTGGTTCCTTCTCACTACATTTCCCACATATTTTTTTATTTCTACAGGAATCTCTGTGATGCCCAAATTTGTGGCATTTATAGCATTGTAGAGGGTTTGGTACATATTGTTCTACTTTTATACTTTCATATCAATTTTATTGAAGTTGGAATTTGGGGGAGTTGAACGTTATAATGTAGGTATTAGTTTGTATCTCAGCTCCATTTTTTAATTGTTATTTTTTTAACATTTGTAACTCCTTGAGTTTGAGTTCTATTTTTATTTTCTCTAGAGTGCACAAGAGAGCTCCTTACTTTTTACTCCTTTGAGTAATTTAGGGTTTGTGTGGGTAGGTTTTATTTCTATCTCTTGTAGTTTTTTTTGTCTGATCAATGTGTCCCATATATTTTTTTTTACTTTATTAGTATTGTTCCATTTTGTAATTTTTAACCTTTTTTGGTATTATGATATTTGATATTGCTTTTTGTATTTTAAACGGAGAAATTTCTGCTAATGATTTTTGGCAGTACAATAAACCGTGGGAAGTTTTCACTTTCATTCTCTGTTTCTGAGTCGTTATCCACATGTGGTCTCTTGGAAGATTTCTTTTTTCCATTGATTGTTTTTATTTTTGTTCATCATTCTCGCTCCCTACCCACCACGGAGTCCAGATTGGGACAGGTCAAGGGGAAACCCATTCGCCTTGCCATGTCGGGGCTACGTGAATGATATACTCTTTTGGGAGGAGTCTTTGAGCAACATGTTCCTTTGTTTCCGTTTTTCCAAGTATTACGGCTGTGAAGGTTTAGCAAGTGTGTCAGATACTTTTCCCCAAATTGATTGACCCTCAGCCACCTTCCATCACATATTTAGGGTTAAGTGTTAGTTTTTGGTTGGGAAGAGGTGTGTCAGTTATAGGTTTGGGTTGGATTATATATGATGGGCTTGACATGACCAGCCGATTGATCGGATGGGCCCCCTCCGACCGCCCGTCTAGCCCAGGTAAGGGCCAAAGCTCAGTGTTTGGTATGCCTGAGGTTTGTGCATGAAATTTGGACTTGTACCAAACAGTAAGGAACGAAAAATGTATATTTATTATTAGTAGTATAAATTTTAGCTCTGTTATTTTACTGTGCCATATATATATAAAAATGTGGAATTTGGCAGTCTCAAGAGATACTGGACCTGTACCCAAAGAGTTATGCCCTCTCCAGGGTTCTGGCCTGGGCAGTGTTGTTTTTTATTCTTACTTTTTTTCTTTTTATGAGAGATCAGCAGTTGCCAATGCAGCATTTCTCCCCACTCTCCATGCTACCAATGTTTTCCAAGGGAAAGGCAGAGGCCAATACAGATTGGCACTGATGTTGTCGCAGGAGCTGCCAGAATAAAAATTGAACATGACATCAAACTGTCTAAAGGACTCCAGCTCTTTGGATTTGAATTCAGAGTTGTCCTTTTCCTAGACTGGTTACCAACCATGTCTACAGAGCCTAGACTGACCTACTATTTATCAATAGTTGGAGGTTTTGAATTCAGATTTTTTTTCTTTCTCTGAGACCAGTTGCCATCCCAGGCTATAGAACCAAGTATGTTCTACTATTTACCCATAGCTGGGGGAGAAGAGATGGATTCATACTTTTCCTAAGGGTATTAGCACTTAAGTGAATGTAATGAACTCGACTAGAATTTGAACTTGATTCACCAATATCACAATGCATTACACCACCATACCTCCACATATGATGCCAAAATAGTGAAAAATTATATTATGGAGTGATTGCTGGAGGGTCCATCTATGAAACACTAAAATAATACAAATCAATATTATATATATATATATATATATATATATATATATATATATATATATTTTTTTTTTTTTCTTGTTTGTATCGACTGGAGTTGTATATTTCTTAATAATGTTTCTAATGGAAGATTCATTCATTCTGCTTATAGTTTTAAATTTTTTATAGTAAATAATTTTTCTTGTTTTTGTCAACAGTCAACATGTAGCTAGAAGATGGAAAACTTAAAAATATTAATAAATAAATGCCTGCAATTGTAGCATCATCTGACCCTTAGCTATAATGCAGATAAAGAGTGCATTGCAGGGTACAGGCAATTGACCACTTTAAACAATTCACTTGTGCAGATTGCTTAGTTAAAACAATTCACCCCTATATATTATATAGAAGAATATAATATGTACATTTTTATATATCAAAACTATGTTGGATAATTGATTGACAAAATAGAGAAAAATTCTATGCAACATTTTTTGTCCTTTAAAAAGGACTTCAGGCTAAATGTTCTCATTGATGGAATTATATATATATATATATATATATATACACACACACACAGAATGTGGTGAAGAATATAATGTTGATTATAATTATGCATCAAGAGGAAATAATGAAAATGTAGATTTTGAAATTTAAGTTTTAGCATCTCTACATCTTCAGCATTTCCTCGTGGTGCATAATTCACCGTGTAACAAAATTTTGGTTTGGTTTGGCTTGTTTTGTTTTACAGCATATCAACCTCAATGGGTTATTTAATGCTGACAACATTTTTATTGCTGGTAATTTCTTTTTTTTTTCTTTCAAAAATGTATTGCTGGTAATTTTTTACAAAGTATTTCTGGTATTAAGACCTATTTTTACACTTTCATAGTATTTTGACCTCAGTTTGGGGGCTTGCCCATTATTTGCCCATAGCTGGGACCCTAACAGGTGCTACCACCCTGGGTCAGGGTGGACCTGGGAACACCAGCAATTAAGAGGTGGTTTCATGTTCCTTAAGGCCTCCTGATCAAAGGCCTTGCTGTTGGACATAGTTTATCATCTTACCCAGAATGCGGATGTCGTTTATCATCATACCCAGGACGGAACAAAAAATTTTGAATTTAATTTTTTTTCTTTGGTCAGTAAATGTTATTTCCCAATTGCTTCTATTGACAGAGCAAAGGAAACAAATATTATTGCCTTCAAACTTTGCTTTTGTGACTTGGATTTCGATGTTTTGAAATTAACCTATTTCCATTACATTCCAGACAGATTCAGCGCCGAGTTGCTGAAGGAGAAGTTTCTAACAGTTTCAAGAATTTCTAGAACATTCTGGCTACCAAGAATTGTATAACAAAAAGACAATGGGGACTGATTCATAAAAGTAATTTACAGTATAACTGTAAATTGCAAAAAAATACTCACTTCTAAATTTTTTTGTGGTCTCTTTTGTAATCCTAGACATGTGGGGTTAACCCCACTTACTTACTTTCCTGAAACTGCTACTAAGGGACACTCTCTAGACTATAAACATAGCCTCTTCTTACTTTTTCCACTTACACATCAACATGTATGTCTTACGCGGGAAAACACATTTCCCATTGGGAAACATAGAAGCAAACCATACACACACAACACATATACGTATGCACATTCACTCACTTCACATCCTTTAGACCAAAAAGGTTTTTACATTCTTTTGTTACACACATCTTTGTCCTTGTCACTTGCATACCTTTTTTGTTAATACATTATCTTTTGTTTTTACATGCTTTTCTTGTTTCTTTCCATTTATTCATGTGGACTCACATACCGAGTCAGCCATTTTTGTTGTGGGTATTTCAGGAGACACGTGTTATTTCTTGACTCAAACACCAACATTATTAACATTCACAACAGAATAAATGCTACTTTTGAATTAAATATTGTTCTTTTCCTACTTTGCATGAACAAGAATGTTCACATTTGCCAGTTTTACCAATGGGAATAAATAAATTTCAGAAATATTATTATTCTGGTCACAAAAAGCAAAGTTTGAAAAAATATTAGCCATTTTTCTTACTTTCTAGGCATAAGCAAATAGGAAATAACAGTTTCTACCCAAGGACAAAATTCATGTTACACAGTGTTATTAATCTATCAACTCAAGTAATGTTCTTTAATAGCATTGTCTGATTGAGATATTCATATGGATGTCATGCATGAGACAAACATACATAGAAATACCTAAACATGATAAAACCACTTTCTCAGATCAATGGTTAAAAATGGCTCTGAGCATATGAAGCATGCCGGTTTTAGCGAAGAACATTCTTCTTGAAACCTTGTGGACTGGTGCTACAGAACCACAAACAAAATGACAGAAACCACATCACTTGAGGATATTCAACAGCAGCAACAACTAAAATGGATAGTACATGGAACTTGAAGAGAAAATAATGACATAATCAAGATGTTAATGTCTAATTTACTTCAAAGAAAAGATTATGAAGGAAGAAGCTGGATCAATTACACCTGAATAGCAAGTTCAAGCCACACTGGATGTCCCATACTTTCAGCCTTGTGCCACTTCTAAGCTACGCTGATAAAATCATCATTACTTCAAACAAAAAGTTAGAAAGGACCCTTCGCTCCCCACCCCAAATCAATATTGGAAAGAGCAATAACAGCTACCGGATTTGGGAAACCAATTTTCCTGAAAAATTGTTTTGAGAGGAAGAGTTTATTAATTTTAACCGAATGTAGCATTGGCTGCTTAGTCAATAAATGCTGAATGTTTCCTTATAAGGAAACAATTAATATTACCATTAATTGCTATCTTTAATAACAAATTGGCTAGTGATTAATTGATTTGTTTGTTTAATGGTATATCAACTCTTTATGGGTCATTTAATGCTGAAATTTAATTTTTTTAGGAGGTTTGAAGTAATAAAAATATGATATATCTTATTCTGCTTTCACAATTGAATACATGGTAGATGATACTCAGCTTTTGTGGACATGATTATTAGTGGTAGAGATTCATGTGTTTTATGTTGTAGTTTTGTTGAAGTTATGTTTTGGAATACAGATTGATTTCTTTCAGAACTTGTAGGATATTATATGGATTAATGCCATGAAAATTCTTTCATGTTGGTTGTTTGGTAGTATTTTAAATAGACTTGGCTACAATTTGTTAGTATGTGTTTTATTGTAGCTAATCAATATTAAATAAAAATCAAGTTTGTCAAATGATGATCACAAGCCATTGAAAAAAAATTTTTTTCAGAATTACTTTGTATTCATTTGTTTTTATATATATATATATATATATATATATACTTTATTCAATTCACCCCAAGCAAGGTGATAATGTAACTAAGATACAAAGGGCTAGTGGGAGTGAAAGAGAAGAAGACTTTAGAGGGAACCAGACGCCCAATCCTAAACAGAAAACAAGAGATAAACATTCTATACCTGCTCAAAAGACCGGGGTGGAGCATGAACCAAATGATAGGCAAACCTATCTCTTCCAATTGAGAAGAGAAAAAAATAATTAGTAAATGAAGGCAGTGTATGTGTATTTTTTGTCGTAGTTTTGTTGAGGTTATATTCTGGAATACAGCTAGATTTCTTTCAGAAATTATAGGTTACAAATTGGCTAAGCAAGCTAAATACTTGGGTTGAATGGTTAGCTGAATGGTTAGAATGGCAATTTAAAAACAGAAAATGAACCTATCAAAATATGAAATTTTTTCAGTTTAAAAAAAAAAAAAAAAAAAAAAAGTGTGGAAACTTAAACTCCAAGAAGTCAATTCAAGCTGAGGTTTACTTACTGAGAAATAACAGCCAAGTGCCTCAATAAAAATTCTGTGACCATAGGAATGAGCTGTTTGGTGAGGTCCATGATACCAGCCTCCAAGATGTACAGGATGCCATGCAGGGCATGGGTTTTGCTGGGCAGATGCGTACTCTTCAGGCCAGTGTCCAGCATCTTCAGCAGGCGGTCAGCAGCTTGAGATTCCTAAAAGACAACCAAAATGCTCATGAAATTCCAAAGAATCAAATCCACTGAAACACGGACTGTCAAGTTGATATCACAAACCCATGAATAAAATTCCTATTTTGCTTTTGCCTCACTTCAACTAATTCATAAATAGCGTAATTTATGTGCTGATGAGCTGTGATACAGCAAAATATGGCTTTAGAAACTCACTTCCTATATATGCTCTTAATAAATTGATCCCATAAGCACTAAACAATGTTAATTACATAACAACCCCCTTTTGAATTTCAAACCTAGTCTTTATTTTGTTATCTGTACACTGTTGTGACCAATACCTGCTTCTCAGCAATGGAATTTAGTATCTAGGGAATTCTCTTTGTTCTATTCATGACTTATATACAGAAAGAAAAAGGATGAGGAAAAAAGGTTGGTGTTGGAAAATTTATAGACAAATCATCAGCATTGAAAGGGTTTCTGAAGTTATTATGCAAATCACAAGCCTCAATAACTCAAATTTGCTTTGAAATATTTTTGTCAAATTTTAAATGATTAATTGAGATGTCAAAATAAAACTGGGGTTACAATTTTTAGTTAGTTTCAACCTGTTTTCTTAAAGTTATTGGATTTATTATAAGAACTGTTGTCTGAAGTTATTATGCAAAACCAGAAAATCACTTTTTACTTCAATAAAAAGGTAATAAAATCATCAACAAATGACCAACACTTATAAATAGAACAAATAACAAACATATATGATAAGTCTTTGAAACATTTAAATCTTAATATAATGACCCTTCTTCTTAATAACAGCCAGAAATCTATTATCCATTGATTTTGTTACTTTTACTTCAGCAGGTTCAATTTCTGATATGGTTTTTAATTGCTTCCTATAGGGCTGCTTTGCTTTCATATTATTTACCACTTTCAGGTAATTTCATCTTCTCCATTTACCATAGATTTTCAATTGGATTCAGATAAAGACTTGATAGTGGCCATTCCATTATCTTCACTCCTGTAAACCTTTAAGGCTCAAAAATTCATGGGTAACCTTAGGTACATGAGAAAGGGCATTGTCATGCATAAATACATACTTCATTTTGGAACTGTTAGGCTGGGACTTGTACCATTCATAGAAAGACTTGTCCATGAAATTTCAGTAATTATCATTGTTCTGTTAAATTCCTTCATTGACTGAAAGGTCCAATAATTGTTTCATCAACAATTCCAGACCATACTATCACACTGTGACACCCTTGCTGCCTTCTTTTAGGCTACAAGCAAATCTATAACTGATAAAATCTATCCTTTGGCCTATCCATCAGGTCCATAGAGTGTAACCTGAGATTTGTATATGAAAATTACTTTAGAAAAGTCCATTTTCTTGGCCCAATTTTGACACTTTCAAATATTCACTTTACTGAGAGGAGTTAGCCTCGGGGGTTTCTTAAAAGATCTCAATTTGCAAAGTATTCTACACTTTTTGTCTTTCTTGGCTCCCTCAATTCCAACCTGTTCAAAGATCTAAGCACTGGTCAAAGTGATTTTTTTTTTTTTTTATAACTCACTTTTATTTACATTCCTCTTGAGAAGACAAATTCTTAAAGCCTTTTCCTTTGCTTCTATTTCTCAACTTAGTTATATTTTCAATAGCCCTCTTTATCATTTGATGATTTCTATGAAGTTCCTTTGATTTATCCAATGTGGACATTTCCCTTACTCAATAATTTTGTTATATTCTTTTTACAACATTTCTTAGAACATTTCCATTAACCAACTTTAAAAATATATTATGGAAAAAAAAAAAAGAAAAGAAAAAATAGTTTTTATTGGATTTCAGAGTCCTTAAACTAATATCAATTTTATTCCGTAAAACTTCAGTCAATCCATTTTCATAAAATGCAAATATCTCAAAACATAACCAACTGGCTAAAAATTTATAAATATTACCAAATGTTGAAATGGACAAGTTTAAATTTGACAGATATTAGTCCTGAACTTTTTTGCATAATATCTTCATACGGGCTGTACATTAATTATATACAGATTATCGTCTGCATCTTTTCTGTTGTCATTATCACAAAATTTCAGCCATTGTGCCCACCAGCCCTTATCAGGTGCCTCTTCATCTGGCTTCAGGTATTGAACATGCAATTAATATGTCACCAGATTCACAAACCAACATTTAATCCAAGCTATTGTCCTGTGGCAGTGTGTACTTAAGCTCCATGGAAATGAGGTAAGCAATAACTTAGCAGTACTAAATAGATGTGGTTAGTAGCTGGAGAACAATTTACCTGAAAAAGGCCAGAGTGCACAACGGCCCAAATTTTATAACAACAAAGATGAGGATAATAGTTTAAGTATAAATAATGTAAATATTAAAAGAGTGTTTTTTTTTTGAAAAAGTGTATTTTCAGATATGCTTGATGCAGTAGTTTAGCCAAGAAATGAGCGACATGTGGCACATAACATGAATATATGTGGTGCCATTATATTCCAGTGATTTATGCCAATTTATTTACAACTGAGACATGTACACTACAAGTATATACTTTATTCTTTGTATGATTGATTCATTTTTTATGGCTTAACACCTTGCAGGTTATTTAAAAGACAGAAAATATTTTTGAGATTGTAACCATTTTTTTTTGGAGATAATATTGGTTTAGTGCTAGAAGTCCTACTAATTAACCCATAGCTAAGAGGAGAAAAGGTGGATTCACACCTTTCCCAAGAGTATTTGTGAATAAACGAATATAATGAACCTAACTGGAAACTGAACTTGGATCTCTCTTTAACAATTCTGAGCCATTATCTATTACACCACCTGCACATTCAAGTTTATAGCACCTGGTATTCACAAGCGGTTACCCTTCTAGGTATTGACTAGGCTTAACTTTGATGATCATATGGGAACCAGTGTTTTAAAGTGATATGGCTGTAAGCCTTATTTATTCTTTGTGAATATGTGCAGCTGTAACTTCAATCATTAAAAGTTTGGCAAAAATCAAACATTTCATTAAGGGAAGTAACTATCATCTTGTTTTTATATTAAATCAATATTATATTATATATGGTAATGATAATATAATATTATATTATATATGGTAATGATAATATTAGCCATTTCCTTAAAAGGAAACTTTTGGCATTCATTTACCAATCGGCCAGTGGTACTTTTGGGTGAAATTTATAGAAACTTTCTATTATTAAAGCAATTTTTCTGGAGACTAAGTTTCTCAAATAAATTGTTAACACTCTTTCCAATAAGGATAGTGGATTTCTTCATAACATTTTTTTCAAAGTAGTGTAAAACATTAACATCTCGATTATGTCAGTTAAAATTTATAAAAACAATTTTTTTAGTAAAAACATTTTTCAGGAAAATAGCTTTCTCAAGTATTGTTTTTTCCAGAACTGATAAGGGGTTTCTTTCCTAACCTTTTGTTTGAAGTTATGTGAAATGTTAACATCTTGAGTGTGTCATTTTTTCTTCAAGTTACAATCCATTTTAATCATTGCTGCTATTGAAAGTCCTCAAGTGATGTGGTTTCTGTTATTTGGTACAGTTCTTTATTTGTGATTCTGTAAAACCAGTCCACAAAATTCAAAGACGGATGGTCTTTGCTAAGACCTACAGGCTTCATTCACTCAAAGCCATTTTTAATCATTGATCTGAAAAAGTGGTCAAATACAGCTGACAGTTTAGATATTTCTGAACGAATCTGCCGTCATGCATGACTTCCATATGAAAGTCTCGATCTAACAAGGTTGTTTAAGAACCTTAGAGATTTTAGGCTAATGTTTTGTTTTTAATATGAACATGCTAAATATATCTATATAAATATTTTCTTTACAAGAATTAATAGAAGTGCATTTGTTTGGAATATTTGAACTCGTGTATAGAAAGATTAACATACATAATGTCAAAGGTTACTAATGGATTTGACCTTAAATTTTGCCAACTTACCACTCCTACTACACCAGCAGACTTACAAATGCCCACGTTGAGATATTGCAAGACTAACTCATCTTCTGACGGATGCACCTTCTGTACATCTAGCAAGGTCTCTAGCATCCATTCAAACTGGAACCTCTCTGTGAACAGGTCAGACAAACATACAATCTGAAAAATAATATGTGAACTTTTATTAAAGTTTAACAAAAATTGCTCAATATATAAAAACAAAACCTTTCAACATTATTTCCTGTTCATTTTCAACATGAAATTTAAGCTGAGGAAGGCTAGAGAACACAACAGCTAAAATGATGTGAAAACAACAAAGACAAGACAATAGCCAGAACGTAAATAGTATAAACAATAACTATTCGCACCAGGAATTCTGATGGAAAATAAATAAAAAATTCACAGTACTACAACCTTAAAAGAACTCCAAGCTTAAAATTCAGTTTAAAATTTTTTTTTTGCCATTGTGGTCAAAAAGAAAACTGACTGATTTTATAATAAAAAAATTTAAAAAAAATTCTTCCCAATTTTATAAATACTCTTAACTTGGATACAGTGCAAGTTTTTATGAAAAGTTTTATTACACAAAAAAAAAAAGGGGGGAGAGATCAAATATAGTGCTGCAAAAACCCCTACAGAAGGTAGTGAAGGAAAGTGAGAAGAAAGGACTAAACCTCAAATGCAAGCAGACAGAATGCATGGTTGTCAGCAAAAAGGAACAGACAAACATGCAAATTACAAATTGCAGATAGCAAAATCAAACACGTACAACAATTTAAGTTTCCAGGAAGTTTTTTAACATAGGACAGAAAGTGTGACACCAAATCACCTGCAGCCTCAAACTCCTATCGAAAACACTAGTATTTATAATATAAAGTGTTTTTAATATTAATTTTGAACTGTATGTAACTTTAAAAAACTTTTTTTTGTAAATACTTGAAGTTAGGAATAACAATAAAAGAAAACTAATTAAAAAAAAAAAAAAAAAAAAAAAACATCTATCAAAAATAATATCTTTGGTTGTCTTCCCAAGAAAAATCCGATATATTTATATACACTTACCGACTTCACAACAGCATTGACCAACATAGGAGGTGGCCTTGGTTTGGCATTTGGCGAGAGCCACTGACCGTATAATTCTAACAGGAATTGCAGGCAAGAATGAATGTCAAGTCCACTGACTGAAATGGACCTTTCTCGTCCACCATCAGTGGAAGAGAGCGTTTGCTTCTTACGCTGCATGGGTGGACTTTCCAAAGATTCTGGACTGTCTGACTCGGACAAACTCATCTCCAGCATACCAACAATAGCCCAAATAGATTCTATTGAAATCTGAAAAAAAAAAAAAAAAAAAAAAGTCCAGTTTTGCACATTGGGAAATGAGGAAGAGGGCAAACATCTCAGTGGCAAATTTCAAAAGGTAAATTTTGATATTTTGAGCAGTTAACATTTTAATGCTTATAAGTTAGATAAATAATTGCAGTGTCAGAAATATGTTCACATTGACTTGTTAATCTTCTAATAGAGAATGAAATGGTTGTTTGGACGACTGAAGAGAAAAGAGGGAGGGAAGCAAAGAGAAAAGAGGGAGGGAAGCAAAGAGAAAAGAGGGAGGGAAGCAAAGAGAAAAGAGGGAGGGAAGCAAAGAGAAAAGAGGGAGGAAAGCAAAGAGAAAAGAGGGAGGAAAGCAAAGAGAAAAGAGGGAGGAAGAGGAGAAGAGGGAAGAGAGAGAAGAGGAAAAGAGATGAAAAAGAAAAATGAGCTGAAACACTACAACAACTCCAGCAACACAAACAATGATTTCAAATATCAGAATACGAATGCCTTCTCAAAATTTCAGAAAGTCTCTGTAGATTTTTCCCTTTTTGTAAATGTAATCTGTACATCAGCATTTGCATTGAAGAAAAAATTATGAATTGAATGAACTTAGATCGTAACAACTTACCTGGCCAAGCATGAATTCATGGTCTCCAATTTCCCTCTCTAGATTCATTTCAAACATCTGCAGAAGGGATGTTTCAGTCTGACCAGGTTTGTAACTGGTGTTGGCAGTAACAGGACTTGAAAGGAAAATAAAACACTAATTAAATAATTGACTATAAACAATCACATCCTATTAAAATAGTAAACATGATTATTTTCAATTGACATTCACTCCATGGGAAATCATCTTCAACAATAACTTTTGAGATTTAAGTAACATTTGTTAAGAGAATCTATTTTATGAAAGAAACTTCTCAGAGTTCAAAGTACCCTTTGATGTAGTCAAATCAAATGGAGGTCTTTCATTCGGCTATTCCTATTTGTTGGTTGGCACCAAAATTAAGCGAGTTAACTGGCAAAGTCAGTTGTTGTAGAAATCTGCTTCAGAGCAGTCCGTTTACTAGCATTCGCTGACCTGACATGTAAACTATACCACAAAGAAACCAGCAACTCCCGACTGAAGTTACTTTGTTGAAGTATTTTTAACTTCTTGCTGGCAAGCCTTTATTTTTACCTTTTTAGCCCACTGACCAAATAACTAAAATTAAAATAAAACCATTTTTGTTTAGTTTTCTGTTATTCCCTTTATCTTATTTCTTTTGTTACGCATGTGACAAATTTAAATTCCAGAAAATCCTCAGGATTTATTTTATTTTTATAAGATATGAAGTTTGCAGCTGTATCTTCTAGATTTCAGAAGGAAGGTAGTAAATAATATGAAGAAGAGTTAAATTACTTCTATGTGATTTGTCCCTTCAGGATGTTGGTGATCATGGCTCACCACAGCATCCTGTCCTTTTGTGGTTCCCAATAAATTTTGCCTTTTCACCATCTCCTCCAAATCCTGTTCTGTCATCCATTCACTCACTTATCAGGTAAGTTATGTGTTCTTTTCCCACTGTCTCTCTTGCCTTTGATCTAGCCTGTGAGTATCAAATTTTCCAAGTCCTCTTTCCTCATTATCTTGCATAGCAAATTCAATTCTTTCTGATGTTAAATATAAGTGTCCTTTTTGGTTCTACTGTCTCTAGAACTTTTTTCGTCGATCAGATGTTCAGCCGATGGTATTCTCAACATCCTTCTTTAGAACTACATTTCTCTTCTTCATCTGCGGGATGATGGCCCAGCATTCACTGCTATATAGAAGGACTGATATTATGTAATAGAAAGCAGTTGTATACAGTTAACTGTTTAGATATTTCTGAATGGGTTTAGTGCCATGCATGACATCCATATGAAAGTCTTGATCTGACAATGCTATTTAAGAATATGATTCGAGTTTTCAGGTTGATGTTTTGATTTTGTAGCAATTTACTGCATTCTGTGAAACTACCACTGGCACAGTCTATTCTAAGTTCAATTTTCTTTGTAACAGAGAGGCATACACACACACACATATTTTTTTTATTGAAATTGGAGCAAATCTAGGTAGCGAAATTAGATCAGAACAATTTTGTTTACTGAGGAAATCTGTTCTCGCCTTGGGAATGATCTAAATAAATTTTATCAGTTAAAAATTGAAATAGAGCTTACTCAGGCTATGAGAACTTTGAAACTCACATGATTTTAGGTTGGAAACGACACTCATGATAACTGTGTGCCAGGCCAAGGGTCGATTTATGATCAGTCAGATTTATCTATATAAACGCATAGTTATGCTGAAAAAGTGGCAGACGGTCGAGCGAGACAGAAGAGACCGCAATCGGTCGGCACATTGTCGGGTTGTGGTGCTACAGGAGAGACGGAAGACTGCCCCCTGTTCCGAAAAGTCAGCGTGGGCAGCAAGCAAGACTTGACCAGTTGACCAGTCAAAATAATCTACGGTACTAGGAGGTATTGCCAGTTACCCCTAAGTTGTAACCAAACGAACCAAATGGACACCTCAACCCAAAGAGGAAGATGCTGGAGGTTGAGGGGCTGGGGACGAAGTGGTAGACCTTTTCTCCTATACTGAATTTGTTATAACTGACCCATCATTTGAAATACTTAGTATATAGTAATTCCAGGTACCAAATTGTTATGATGGATTCACTGTAGTTGGCATCACTGCTTTCATTCCAATTTCAGATCATAGTTTCTGTTTAGTTTGTTTTATGGCACATCACCCTCAATGGATTATTTAATGCCGGCAAGATTTTTAAGGGAAGGGGCTTGTATGAGAAGAATATGTATTCATTGCTGATAAAAAATTTATTTATACTTTCACGGTGTTTTGACGCAAATATGAAGGGTAACTATTTGCACATAACTGGGAGCCTAACAGGTTCTACCACCCCAGGTCAGTCATAGTTTCTGTTTTGGAAAGGCTCATCTTGAGTCCTGTTTCTTGGAACACTTGGTAGAGGATGTGGAGTAAATCAAGAACAAAACCACTGGAAACGATTACGTAAAAAAAAAAAAAAGGTTTAAAACAAATAAAGATATGAAGCAACATCACAATTGGAAATGCTTCATCCAAAAACTTATGACTCATCTGAAAATAGAGTTAAAAAACCCAAAAAAACAAAACATGAACGGTCTTGTTTGAAAGAAGCCATCAGAAAAGCCAAGAAGGTCTTACTTAGATCTGCATAAATGTTGTACATGCTGTTCAATGAATCCACGGAGACCAGCAAGTTTCTTTCCACATCTGAAAGAAAGCAAATTAACATTAGTAATCAACAAAACGAATATACAATAATCTATCAATCAATCTGGTGTTCAATTTTTGCAGACATGAATTTCTGACGTATCAATATCTGAAGAAAAAAAAAAAGGTCTGATTTTTCTAAGCATTTCTTCAGGTTTTTCAAAACCAAGAACCATAAAAATATGAGAGTTATAAAGATCATTTATAAGGAGAATTTATTTTTTCTCAGCTGATATGAAGTGGAAAGATTATATTGAATCAATTGCTAGGTCAGCTGCAAAGAAAGTTGGTTCACTGTATCATTCTAGACAAGTTTTCTTTCCAGAATCTATCTTATATATTTATAAGTCTACCATTCATCCATGCTTAGAATATTGCTGCTAGGTTCTGGTGCTCCTGCTATCTATCTAGAGGTCTTTGATAAAATCCAAAGAAGAATCAGCAATATTATTGGTCCTGATCTGGCAGCTCGCTCAAGTCACTTTTTCCATTGCCATAAGGTTGCCCTTTGTGCCTTTTCTATAAATGCTTTCATGGTAATTGTTCGAATAAGCTCTTCACTATGGTGCCTCGACATTTTGAATTTAAATGCTGTACTAGATTTCGTCAATTTACAATTGAGCTGGCTAAGATGTAACCATAATTCTTTGCTAACAGTTTCTTTTCTCACATTTCTTACTTGTGGAACTCCCTTCCAGCTCCATACTTTCTAGCCAACTTTAATCTGTAAAAATTTAAATGCAATGTCAAAGAAAATAGAAAAGACAATAGACAGTAGAAAAGAAACTGTTAGCATAGAATTTATGGTTAGATGTAACTCAAGTGTAAAGTGAGGAGATTGTCACCAGTCTAGTACTGAACTTAAATTCAAAAAGTCTAGGTGCTATAGCAAAGAGCTGATTTGAACAATCGTAATTTTACATTTCACGAGTAGAAAAATAATGACTATTTTGAAAAGTATTTTTTTTATTATTTCTAATCAATATTATTTTTTGATGTTTTATATACATATATATTTGATGTTCTAGTTTCTATAAAAACGACAATGGTAACTACTGAAATTAAACATAAGGAATAAATAAACTCCTAAGACACCTGTTTGGGCCAAAAATGTACATTAAAAAAAAATTGAGGGTTAATGTGTTAATGAATAAAAAATCCATTACTTTAGAAATGGCTTTGTTTACATTTGGATACAAAACAGCAGATGTGAACTTTAGAGAATCTGGGTAGGATTTGCGCATAAAGCTGTAAATCATTGCTACAATTAATGTTTTTGATCCTTACTTGATTGAAATAATAATTATGAAGGTTTTGATTGCTATGAAGACTACATCTGGCCTAAAATATGAACACAATGTTTTGTCTTTTACAAAATAATAGACACTGGCATTTTATTGATGTAAGTTTGATTAAAAAAAAATAATGAAAGTTCCTTGTTGATTTATTCTTAATTTATATTTGTGATATTGATAATTATTTTTTCTAGTTCAGATTTGTAAATATATTTCCCTATATCTAGATATTTACAAATATAAACTGTAAATCCAAAAAATAATTAGAAACATTAATAAAGAAATAAGAGAATAATCAACAAGGAACTTTTAACTTTTAATCAAACATACATAAATGAAAACTGCTGCCCAAATAGTCTCTCATATATATATATATATATATATACACACACACACACAGTGGGGGGGGGATAAATATTCGTACACATGAAAAATTGTATTTTTATAAATGTAAAAGCCTTAACTAAAACAAATTTTGATACATTTTATGTGTAAAGATACATTTTATTAAAAAATAGTAATAAACTTAATTAATTCTTATTCTAACAGAAATTAATGCATTTTTTTCATTTTAACTGATGAAAAAAGTATTCGTATAAAACAAAAAAAGCATATTAACTTAATTTAATACTTTGTGGAATATCCTTTATTGAGTTCAACACCTACCAGTCTATTCCTGTACGTCTCAACTAATGATTTGCACACGTTAAGTGGTATTTTGCCCCATTCTTCTTGGCATATTGTCTTCAAATTCTTGATATTTGTTGGTGCTCTTTTCCTAATTTGAATTTTCAAATATCGCCATAAATTCTCGATTGGGTTCAAGTCTGGGGACTGAGTTGGCCATTGCAAGACATCAACATTACTTTCACCTAACCATTTCCTTGTAGATCTAGTGGTATGCTTAGGATCATTATCCAGTTGGAAAACCCAATTAGGAGGTAGCCAAAGTCTCTCAACAGAACGCATTAAATTGTCTTGCAGGATGTTCTGGTATCTTTCAGCATTCATCTTGCCATCTATTATTGATATTCTGCCAACACCTTTTGCAGAAAAAACAGCCCCAGATCACGATACTGCCACCACCAAATTTTACAGTTGGCAACGTGTTCTTTGGTAAGTAGGCTTCACCATCCTTCCTCCACACATGATTTCAATAATTATGACCAAACAACTCTATTTTAGTTTCATCTGTCCATAGTACTTTTTCCCAAAATGAATATTCTTTATCCTTATGCTCTCTAACGAATTTTAGCCTAGCATCTCTGTGTCGTTTCAAGAGGAGTGGAGTCTTCCTTGGGATGCGTGATTTCAGACTGTTTTTGTGTAGTTCATTACTTATTGTATGCTTGGTTACTTTAATCCCTAATGCACGCAGATGTTCCTGCAGCTCTTCTTGGGTAACCTGTGGATTTTGTTGGATCTGGTGTCCTAATATCCATGCTGATCTTAGAGAAATCTTCCTTGGAGCACCTGTTCATCTTTGGTTTTCAACGCTGTTAGGAGTTTTAAACCTTGCAATGAACAAAGCAATTGTAGTAAAAGGAATATTCAGGTTGTTAGAAATCATTCTGTAACTGTTCCCATCTTTCCAAAGAGACAAAATGTGTTGTTTTTGTGAAATAGTCAATTCTTTACCTTTAGGCATTATTAGAACCTTCTTGTAAAAACTAGAAATTGCACAATGCTCTGATAATGGCTAATAGCGTTAACTATAATTACTGATAACATTACTGGAACATTCTAGAATATACTTTTTTCATAATTAATTGATTATTTTATTCTAATAATTGATTTGTACAAATACATTTTTCACCAGTTAGAATTAAAAAATGCATTAATTTCTGTTAGAATAAGAATTAATTAAGTTTATTATTATTTTTTAATACTATGTGTCTTTATACATAAAATGTGCCAAAATTTGTTTTATTTAAGGCTTTTACATTTATAAAAATACAATTTTTCAAGTGTACGAATATTTATTTCCCCCCACTATATATATATATATATTTTGGAGGTGATGAAAAGTTTTCAGATCAAGGAAGTATTCCAAAGAAAATTCTAATGTTTGGTCATTTGGTTGAAGTAGTTCAGGCCAAAAAATCCCCCCCCCATATATATATATATATATATATATATATATACACACACACAGAAGTATAATGCAAGTTTTTATGATACTTTTTATGCAAAAAATAGGTGTGTAATTTTTTTGAAGCAGTTAAAAAAAATCATGCTTTTTTGGTAATTGGCTGCTCAATACACAGGTAAATTTTTTATGTCGGTGGTTTGTGTTAAAATTCATGCAAAAAAATTGAAGGGTTCCATTATACATGAAGTCAGTTTATACATGTGTGTGCGTGTATATATATATATATATATATATATATATAAAGTGCATTGTACTTGTGTCCATCTGTTTTTTGATCATAAAAACCTGAAGTAACAGGCAGTAACTATTGTAGTTAAATGCAATCAAAAATTATATAACTCATTTAAAGTTATATTTAAAAATTGAACAGATTTAAAATAGTCCTTTATTAAAGGTTTAATTTTAATTTTGTTTTTCGTCGCAAATGGAATCATCTAATTAAACCGTAATTAAAACTTAAGTACGTTGCTCATATGTTTGTTTTTTCTTTTTCTAGCACCCGTACTGTGATGCATTAGAAATATTACATAGTTTGGGTTCCCTAATGTCTTTTAAGAGTGACTTTATATGAAGGAATCATAAAGAATGGTGATTTTAAAAGAAAAGAAAAATTGCACACAAAATAAATGTAAACAAACTACGGAGATCAATTGCATATACAAAGGAAGATTCTGAATTAAGGTCTTGGATAATGATAAAACAATTTTTTCATATTTAAAGAAGCTGAAGGTAAAAGGCCAGAGGCCCAAAATCCCTCTGCAGGAGCTAGCTTAAAGTCTGCCTGAAGGATGACATTTAAGCTAGTGTGTGTGCAAGTATATATATAACACAAACATAGGCTCATTGAAAAAAGGGTAATTTATTTAAAAATGTCAAGCAGCCTAAGGCTCTATCCTGGGTCCTACACTGTTTCTGATCTTCATCACTGATCTTTCTGATGTCATCAGTTCTCAATGGAAATGGCTTGTAAATTTTAATGCCTCCAAAACAAAACTGTTCTCATCCACCATAGAGAAATCAACCTGCTTCCTATCAGCATGGCCGAGGCTCAACTTCACAAGAGTGTTTCTCTGCACTTTCTTAGTTAGTCTCACGTTTTCCACTGACCTGAAGTGGAACAACTATAATGAATCAATAGCTACATCTACTGCAAGGAAAGTTGGTTTTCTCTGTGTCATGCCAGAAGGTTTTTCTTGTCTGAGTCCATCTTTCAAATCTACCATTCGTCCTTGCATTGAATACTGTTGCCATATATGGTCTGGTGCCCCCACTGTTCATTTCAAGGTTCTCAACAAAATCCAAAGATAGATATGCAATGTGATAGAAATATTTTCATGGCAACTACTCTGATGAGCTATTTTCACTGGTGCCCCAACTGCATGAATTTAAGTGTGCTACAAGGTTGACATCTCAGTCCCAGCCTTTTAATGTCAAAACGGTTAAATGTAGCCGTCTTTTCTACTCTAGCAGCTTCTTTTCTTGCATGTCCCATCTGTGGAACTCCCTTCCTCTTACTTGCTTCTCTGATAACTATAATCTTCAAATATTCAATTTTATTGCCAATCGACATCTTCTGATGTCTTGATCTTGTTCCCCATCCTTCTTTTTATCCTTTCCTCAAACATTACTCTTTACTCTTACTTTCACCCTCTGTAACCCCTTGCGTGCTAGTGGCATTCCCACATTGATTAGGGTGAGGAAAAAAAAAAAAAAAAAAAAAAAAAATTTAATCTTTCGATTTTCATATTTCCACTTGCTCTCAACTTTTTCTTTTTTGCCCCTCATGAATTTGGGCAGTTTTTCCATCAACCCCCACAAGAAGATTCCTAGTGATACAAACTTACCTTGTATGCAAGAAAGCCAAAGGTTTGTCACGGGGAGCTGTTTCATAGTGGCTGTTGCAAGGATTGCCAGGAGAAGGGGTCAGCATAGACTGGACCAAGAGGGAGGTGATGGCTTTTACAGCTAAAACCATTGCTTGTGACCGCTCCATCTCTTCCTATAAAAAAAGGCAGACACAAACCAAAATTAAAATCATATCTGGTAATTCACATAGACTTTTCTTTTGGGGTGGGGAAGTTACTTTTTTATAGATCAGACTCATCCTAATTCGGCCAGACATTTATTTTGAAACTTTTGTTCCTTGTGAGTTCCAATCGATTTTCAAGACAGAGTCTCATTGAGAGTCTGAAAATCACTAAAATAGAAATGAGCAAGGCACATGATGTCTAAGTACCAAGCAATTTTCATTATTTCATTATTACATGAATGAAATAGCTGGGCAACCAAACAATGGGGTCCTTACTGTGCATGCATGAACTAACACTCTCCCTTTCGTTGAGAGACCTTGTTCTAGAAGACCTCCAACAAAGAGAACTCCTGAAAATATTGAATGGATGCAGGTTGCAATCAAAGGAAATTGGCAATCAACATAGCATGTAGCAGAAGTTCTGAGTATTTCACGGACCCTCCAGAAAATATCCAGCCATTTTGAATCTCTCAACTGCCAATACTGAACTCTTCCTGCAAGAGTTTGTTTGGCAAAATATTGCATCATCCAAGTTTATCAGCCCATCTTCAGCCCAGATGTGGCTCCCTGCAATATCTGACTTTTCCCAAAGCTGAAAGGGAATGTGCTTCTGACTATGGACAAGATTAGAGAGAATATTACAGGGGACCTGATCCTGAAAAAGAACTATGGGTAAAATTTTGGTAGATGCTTAAAACTTGGCCAGGAAACCATTGAAAGTGATTGATGTTTTAGAAAGCTATCAACAAGCAGAATGCCTGTAAAGGCATGTCATTTTGAAAAGTGAAATGGTAGAATCATTTTTGGATAGACCTCATATTTCCTAAATGCACAATTAATCCAACAAATTTAATCCCTTTAAAATATTCATTAGGTCATATCTCTTCTTAATGATCATTATGAAAATTATTCTCGACAGAGGATAATTCCAAATAATAACAATCAACCCAGAAATCCGAGATAGTCATGTTGGGAATTTTTTTTTTATTTTTTTTATTAGATTGTTTGGATACTGACCTCTGGAGAAAGTTCCTGCTCTTCCATGGTTGGGGCTGAACTCACAACTCCTAATAAACTCATCCAAGTCTCTTCAAATTGTTGTCGACTGATCCATCCTAATTAAAGAGGAAAACATTCAGAAACTTATATTAAACAAGAAGATTGTCTATCAAACATGAAAAGGTTTAAAAATAAATAAGAAAATAAATAAAAAAAAACAAAAATGATACTCCATATTTTTGTAACTTTTTAAGGATAAAATACTTGATTCCAGCCTTAGTTTTTGGAACATTTCAAACATCCATTTATCTCACGAGATTGATCAAAATTCCATCCTTTGGTGGTGAGAGCATAGTAACCTTTCCAGGATGCAGGCCTACATAATGGTATATGGAGGCCATGTGCTGCTCAAACTATATGGCCCTCTCCTCTCAGCTGTACTGACAAGATCCGAAGGGATACAGGGCATTACATTTTGGAATGCCTTGGCTGCAGAAGTTGACGAAAAGTTGTCAGTTTTGACAGCCAACTGCCTTCAGGGATCCACTCAGTTTTCTGTCTGTATTTACTTCCAAAGCCTTTTCCATAGTTGGATTTGACTGCAATATATCTTGAAATTTTGTTAGCTCAGCAAAATAGAAATATATGCTGATATTTTGTTAGCTTATCATAGTCTGAAACAAGGCTGCAAATAAGGAGCACTTTAGAATCAAATTTACTGATCCAGTTGTCTAACGTTATAAGTATTTTATTAACTGTTTTCATTTTTGGTGTTGAACCCAAAATATTGTGTTGATAGCACAATACTTTGATTTCTAATAACCAAGGGAAATGTAAAAAAAAGCATTTTAGAGTGTAAAATAGCTTGAAACATGGTATTCATACACTAAGGTATAGGGTAACTCTCTGGCTGCACAGTTTGTTCATATATTTCTCTGAATAGTTAAGCAATATTTTAGTGTCCATACTAAAATGGACTAAGACAAAGTTGTTGCTGATGATAAGGATTTTTTTTTGTTTTATGCAGGCAGTTCCAAAAATGGGTCAGGTTTTAGAGTTCAACAAGTTAACTTTGGTTATAGGACTATAAACTTGTTAACATAACAAGGGGCTGGTCAATAAAAAAAAAAAAAAAAACAGCTCTATTCTTTGATAAGAACAAACAGCATGACTTTAATTTCATTTTTTTTCTCACAATTTAATGCGATCAATTGTTTTCACAGTTTAATGCGATCAATTGTTTTCACAATTTAATGTGATCGTTTTCACAATTTAATGTGATCGTTTTCACAATTTAATGCTCTTGACTGTCATCACTATTTAATGCCTGGTTTTACTATTTAATGTGCTGTGTTCACTATTTAATACGTTTGTTTTCACCACTTGACGCATTTGTCTTAACCATTTAACACATTTGATCATCTTCACTATTTAATGCGTTTGATCATCATCGATATTTAATATGTTTGTCTTCAATATTCAATACAAATTTCTAAATCAGAAGATGAAAAGACAGAACAGGAATAGATTGTTTTTCAACTTTTAAAAACCAGTTGATGCAACATCCACCTGAATAAAAAATAAGTCATCCAAAATGTTGTATCTAAAAATCAAGAATAAGACAACAGATATAACAGGTCATAACTGGAGGAGATAGAAGCAAAACAGCAGCATTGACTGATTTGAAACAATAACTGAAGTTAACAATAAACAAACCTAATGAATTGACACGGAAAACAAATTCCTTTAGGACTTCTTTATCCAAAAGGTATTCTAGAGGTAAGGGAGGTAACTTCGTACGCATATCTCCACTTGGTGATGGCATCCACCCCATTTTCCAGACCAGTGGTGGAGTACGAGCATAACTGTTTAGCAGTGGTAATCGGGCAAGACCTGAAATTAGGTTAAAAGAAAGGAATTTTTAATATCAATGGCTGAATTTGGCTTTATGAGATGATAGAGCTTAACTTCAAATATTTATTTTTAATATATTAAAATTAACGACATTTTTTTTCTTTCATATACAATTCATTTATAAGCTCAAATTTGACTAAATCTTAAGCAACTCCACCAATGTCATCATTGCAGCTTGAGCAATTCAATAAGAGAAAAAAAATTATTAAAATTAAACAAAGAGTTATGAATAAATTTTATAATATATTTAAGAATTCAACCTATTTTACTGGTCAAAATCTTAAGTTGCTTATGGGTGAAGAATAAAAATAAAATAAATAAAAAATAATAATAAAAGATTAAAAAAAATAGTGTGTACTGACACTGACATGTAAAAGGTAAAAACATTAAATAAAAGTTTTCCTTTTAGATTGGCTGTCTTATATATATTTCATTTTTTTCTTTTTGTAGATTCTTTTTGCATATATTTTTCTTTGATTTTAAGCTTCGGTATTTGAAATAAAATTAACTAGATTTAGGTTATGATGTGGCTGTAGGTAGCATAGTAGGAATTTGATTTTGTGTTTGGAGATGAGCTCTGATCTTTTGTTAAGAATTTTATCTTGTTCTGGAATTGTAATTATCACTATTTTCTACTCTAGGAAAAGGTTACATTATTTTGAGTTCTTCTAAGCTGGCACTATTACTCTTATATTCCAGGTTATTTTCAGTGGGTTTTGTTTGTTTTTAAACAAATTATACATATTTATTTTCCACTAAAGTATAGAGTTAGGTAATTGAATGACAAATGTAGGTAAAGTGGGAGAGATATAAATAGAAATGTCAGTTATATTTATGTACTAATATTTATGTTTATATATTTTTTATATAGTTTTGAACCCCTTGTGTCCTAGTAGCTTTATTGCTTTGTTTGAGGTGAAATGAGATATATATTAGTGGAAAGCACTCAATATCAGTGATAGAGCTAACATATTCAGTTGTATGGATAGGGTTTTTGACCCTGGCATCAATCTGATAAAATCCTCCTCACTCTACATATATCATTAACATGATAAAAAACCCAGATAAAATCCTTCAATCATCCTTATCCATCTGATAAAATCCTTCAATCTGATAAAATCCTTCAATCTGATAAAATCCTTCAATCTGATAAAATCCTTCAATCTCCTTCAATCTCTACATATATATAATCTGATAAAATTAAGAAAAATATTATTTCAGTCTGATAAAATCCTTCAATCTGATAAACGCATTGCATAAATTTTTTTTCACCTTTGTTATTCAGTTATCTAACATTGTTCTGATACATAGAAATTTATGTAATATATTCTCCAAAAGTATAGAATGTAATACCAAAAATAGACTTTGGTCAATTCTTCAAATAATGGGTACCTTAAAATTATGGGGACCAGCAAAAAATGAAAGATAATAGGGATATCAAAGTAAATTTATTAAATATTTATAAGTAGATAAACGATAATTTTCCTCATTTGTTCACACTCATAGCAGTGAAAAAAAAAAAATATATATATATATATATTTCAGATAGAGTATATGTGTAAAAGAACAATATGAATAAAGACAAAAAAAAATTTATTTTAGCTGATGCTAAATCTACTCACTTTTGTTTATTAGGCATTAAATTGTATCACCTCATGACCATGAACTTGCCTGACTTTTCTGCTAACCTGATGAATATTCATAAACATTCCTATACCAAAAATTTTGAAAGACCTATAACATTGTTGTTCTTGTACATAAATACTTGTTACAAAATAATTTCCTTACATTTGTCATCATAAATTTTTCCTTTTGTCTTTATATATTGTACATATTTCCTGCAATTGTCAAGGATGGCCTATCTATGTTTCGATTTATCATGGCATGAAAAAAAAAACAAAAAAAACAAAAAAAAAACACACAACTCCACCCTCTGAGCTTACTTTTCTATTCAGCGCAGATCTGGCATTTAATTGGTTATTCAAGACATAACACAAGTCTATTTTTAATTCTCACCTTATATTTCCACCTCCCCACCTTTAACTTTCGGAAAAGAGGTAACACTTTATTTTTAAATTTTGTTAAAAATCATTTTATCACCAATAACTTACCATTGCCTGAAGAAGTACAATCATAGTATTGAAACATGAAAGCTTTTGTGTAGCGATTTCAACGTTTTTATTATAATCTCTTAGGCTGCAAACTGTTCTTTCTCTCATTTGGATGTGTGTGTGTGTGTGTGTGTGTTTATTTCTAAAGAATTAATGAATTTTCATTTTTAATCTGACATTTTTATTACTTCAAATGTTATTTTAGTGTATATCTGTATTTGAGTAGAACACTCCATTTTTTAAAGTGTTTATTTCACTTACCAGTCTGTGCTTTTGAGAAAATGTCCTTTCTGTCAGGATTTGAACCTGTGTCCTCCATCACAGAAGGAACCACTATTTGCTCCAGCATAATTTAGACCAACCAGCTATGCAAAGTTTCACAGCCAAACAAGATTTATTTGCATTAAAAGGCCAGTAGACAAAATAAACACTGTTTAAAAAAATGGAGCATTCTACTTAAATATGGGTATCCACTAAAAATGATGTTTGAAGTAATATATAACATGTAGGATAAATGGAGAATCAAAAATAAAACCAAGGCAACTCAAGTTACACCCTTAAAAGTGAAGGATCATCAAGCTGGTCTTAATCTTTATTTTGTGTTCTTAAATATGGAGAACTCATGTTATTATTTTTGCACAGAAAATGGGTAAATTGTTGCCATTTTATATTTTTAATTTCACACATGTGCATTGTTTGTTTTTGATTGACACAATTAACTCTGCCAGAAAATTGAAAAAGTCATGCTGTACAGTTTGGCATTCATGCTGGACGTTCCAATACAAACATTTCAGAGTGTTTGGGTGTCAATCTGAGGACAGTTTAGAGGATGTGGAAAGAGTTGGATGAGTCTAATGGTGATTACAAAGGTATTTGGAGTGATCACTAGTGATGGCAATGTTATGCCTCCATTCATCTTCCCACAGGGTCACAGATTCAACATGGAGGCTTACATCAAGTGTCTTGAGAAGGTAGTGCTGCCCTGGGTCAAGAGGGTGGCTGCTGGAAGACCTTATGTCTGGCAAGATGACCCTGCACTATGCTACACAAGCAGGAGAACCCAGTCATGACTGCCAGACAATTTCTGCAACCATATCACCCCTTACATCTGGCCACCTAACTTCCCAGATTGCAAGATCTCATTTTACAATTGAAATGACTTGATGTAACCGTAAGTTCTATGCTAAGAGTTTCTTCTCTTTTACTTCTTGCTTGTGGAACTCTCTTTCGGCTTCTTGCTTTCCAGTAAAATTTGATCTTCAAAAATTTAAATGCAATGTCAATCGTCATCTTCTGCCACCTTAATTTCTGTTCTTTCATTGTTCTTTCTTTCTCCTTTCTTATTCTTGCACACTCAGTAACCCCTTGCGTTTTAGTGGCTTTATTGCCTTGCTTGGGATGAAAAAAAAACCAGCAAGTTTAAAATTACAAACAAGACTGAAAATTGAATAAAATTCTTACAAAAGTAGAAGAGAAAGTGGTTTACCTATGATAATGTTACGGAGAGGGGCGATGAGAAAAAGAGGCAAACGTTGTTCTGTTTGACAACTTTGGCTTAAATGTGTTCGAAGGCAATGTACCAGTTCTGAAATGTGGTCACATGAGACAACAACATGATGGTAATCTGAAGAAGAAGAAAAATAGTAATAAAAATATCATTAAAAAATTATAAAATAAGCTAAAACAAAACTTCTGTCCAATTGTAGTGGTCACATCTCATACAGCAAATATGATGACCCAGGCAGTAATGGAAAGTAATAAAGAATAAATTTAGAATAAAATAAAATTTTAAGACGACAGGGAAATCAAGTTATACAAATTCCAAAACTTTTGCTTCAATAGTTTAATGCTATTCTTATGTTACAAAGTATAAAATAACATCAATAGTAAGAAGTCATTTTTAATACTTATTTCTAAATATCAATATGAATAAAAGATGACAAATTAAAATGCATTAAATTCATTTTTATAGGCAGTTCTTCTGTGTCCCTTAATTGCCACTGGCAATCATGTCCTTTGTAACTCTTAATAACTTTAGTTTTTTGTTACATCTCCTAAACATTGTTCTGCCATCCATTTAATAAACCTCAGTAGGTAGATTATGCACCATTTTCCTCTGGCCCTCTTGCAATCAGTCTGTCCTGTGAGTATCAATTTTTCTAAATGTGGGTAATTCAGTTCGCCTGTCATTTGCGATGACTGAAATGGATTAAAGTGATTGCTTTTGTCCAGTTCTCCGGTCTACCAACTGAGCTGTTGCTAGTGACCTCTTATTCTCTAGGTCTCGTATAGTATGCACATATGCAGTTATGCCAACAACCCGATCTGCTGCCTTCCTCCGATTTATGCCTGTATTGGGGGCAACTAAAATTTGCATATGTTCGCCTGAGACTTCTGATTTTATAAATTCAAGCTGGTTTGAATTCTTAGTTTTTTTTTTTTTTCCTTTGTATGTCTGTCTGTGATATAGGAATTTTGGAATAATCCATTTCTCTTTAACAGGACCTGACACACCAAGCAAATTCGCTATGCGGGAGGTAAATGTTCTCATTCCTCAAGCTAATTGTCTCTTCCTGATGTTAAGTGTAAGTTTTCTTTTTGTTTCCATTTTCTCTAAAACTTTGACATTGCTCACATGTTTGGTCCATGTTATTCTCAGCATCCTTATGTAGAACCACATTTCTGCTGCTTCAAGTCTCTTCTTTATCTGTGAGATTGTCCAGTATTCACTGCCATACAGAAAGAATGATATTGCATAACAGTCCAATACTCTTCTTTGTTTCCAAGGAAATTTTCCTGTTTAATACTTTGCTTAGCTTTTGGAAAGCATATCAAATTAAGTCAACTGCTGAAATGCTTTTTAAGACAGTAACTAATTACATTGTCATGTTTATATGTTTAATTTACCAACAAATTGAAAGAAAACAGCAATGGTTAACAAACTAGTTTTGCAGACCATTACTACTAGTAATAAGTTTGGTCCTCACTGAGTGCCTCAGCACTTCAAGATTTGTTCTTTACTAAGCTAAGCTTAATAAATATCAATATTGTGTGCCTTGCCAAAGAACAGTGGTGAACTAGCTATTTTTTAAACTGCTATTACTGTAGTGAGTTCAATCCTCACTGGGTGCCTCAGCATATGTATATTTGTTTTTTTTACTAAGCTAACCTTAATTAATATCAATGTGTGTCTTGCCAAAGAGAAATGATTAAGAAGTTAGTTTTGAAGACATATTACTAAGTGTAATCCTCACTGGGTGCCCAAACTCCTATAGTACAGCACCAAACTTAGTAAATATCAAAAATTGAAAGCTATGTCCTTGCCCCCACCCTCATTTCTGTTCTCTCTTTTCACTCAAGAGCAGGAAGACAGCAGTTTGTATCCAGAAAGATCAATTTCTCAACTTCTATTTGTGTTCTCAAATATTTGTCACAAGAAAAAAAAAAAAAAATAAATATAACAGACAAATCTGCCAATCTGTGCAAAATGGAGTCTGACTTGAGAAAAGTTTAAAAGAATGATTGAAATGTTATGAAAGCCAAAGAGTACAACAGCTGAAATGTAATGACTGAAACAACAAAGGATACTAGTCTTAATACGTCTGAATTTGGTCAAAACTAGCTCAACAAGAATACTGACAATAAAGTAAAATACTGAGACAGTATCCATTTTAGTTTTATAGTACCAAGAGCATCTTGTATTATTATAAGTTAGTAAAGCAGATACAAATTAATTTTAGAAGCTAAGAGGGAAGTATTCAGGGTTACAGCGGTCAAAGGGTTGAAATCTTGAATAATATACAAACCATCAAAGCTCTGTTTTGGTTGATCATCATGAACATCTTGATTTGGTAAGACAGCCAGCCGCATACCAGGAAGAATTATCACTGAGGGTTGAAGAAAGGAAAAAGAAAAGCAGTTACCATATTTGACAGCATATAAAACTCCCCACCCCTAGTTTTAGTGTATTTATGGAGGGTGAGCATTTAATGTTATTGAAACATGTAGCTACAGCTACAGGAATTAAGGAGAAGAAAAAAAACTTGGCCCAAAATTTGCAACTAGGACAAAAGGAAAAAATGTTTTTCATAATAATGTTATTGGAATTTCTAAGAGAAAACAAAATTCACTTGGCCATTACAGAAAATATTTTATAAAAAGTCTACAACATTGATTAATCTTGACTACAGCTTTTCAATATTCAACAATCAATGACCACGATGGTAGTGAAGCATATGCAAACAATGACTGTTTTTCATGTTATTTGACATTCAATTTCAAGATAACAGGATAACTTTTTTAATAATAATATTGCTGGAATTTACATTATTTACACTCAGACTCTTGTCCTCATCTTTGTTGTTATTATCACAATATTTCAAGCCATTATGCCCTCCAGCCTTGTTCAACCAGGAAACCTTCATGGAATCCCTAATTTAATTCTTTTCTACAGGGGTAGATTTTTCTCATACCACTGCTCATGTCTAAGTACTAAATAAAAACAAGATAAACTTAGTTTTTATTTAGTACTGAGACGTTGGCGGCGAAATAAGAACAATCTATCCCCATAGATTAAATAAAGGGATTAGTTCAAACTTCATGGAAGGTTACTGAGATTGACAAGCTCTGATAAAGTCCAGTAGGCACAGCAGCCAAAAAAGTTATGATAACAACAACAAAGATAAGGACAATAGTCTGCATGTAAATAAGGATAAATCTTCATTCAAAAATAAAATTCACTTGGCTATAACAGAAAATATTTTATAAAGTCAATTCAACACTGATTGAAATTGTTTAGTTTTTCAAATGCAACAATTGATGGTTTTGGATTGTAGTAAAGCATACAACATAATGATGACTGCTTTTGGCATTATTTGCCATTCACACAAAAATTTAAAATTTCTTTTAAAAAAAAAAAAAAGTTTCCATATACAAATAAGAAAACATTTATGACATTAATAATAACCTCCATAGAGATCTGTCTATATTTCTGAGATGAGGTATTATGTAAACTATTTACATTATTCGGACTATTGTCCTCATCTTTGTCGCCTTATTTATTACAACATTTTGGCCATTGTATGGTGGTTGGAATGTTGAACTGAACCCTTTATTTCGCTCACTGGAGTAGACTGTTCTAGTTCCATGTGCCATGTTTAATGGATGTCAGTTATCTCCTGTTAATTCCCATCTCCAAGTTCTTCACTGCCTTAACCAGGTATTGAACTCACACTCTTTGGGTCCTGTCACTGGATCTACCCAATGCCTTTTATCCACTGTGCCATGTGTCCTTGAGAACATCTGTGTATGAATTTCTGGGTATTATAAACTTAATGTCTTCAGCAACTATTTTTTACCAGTGCTTATATTGTAATTTTTGCTGTTATTGTAAATTTCATTTGAAGTTGTTTTCTGTTACCATAGCAGGATATGACAACATGACTATGAAATTCAAACACACTATTGTTTAGGGATCAGAGTCACCTTCAGTGGTAGAATAAATTTTTTGTACAGCAAATGAAATTACGTACACTGTGATAAGTTTTAAAAACTAGACAAAAAGTGAATCATACTGCGACAATCATATTTTATGATACACAAATGAAATTCAATCAACCAAATCTGGGGATCTGGTCATGATGTTTCAGCCATGAAACTATAGCTGACTTTGGGGTCAGCATTTGTGGAAGGTGCTACTGCAAAGATTCACTTCAGCAATGTGTGTGTGTGTGTGTGTGTGTGTGAGTTGATTGTCTTTTTTTTTGGCATATCTTGCAGGTTATTTAAGCCAGAAAATATTTGGTCACCCATCTAGGTATTGTCCAGGCTCGATGTTGCTTAACTTTGGTGATCACACAAAAACTGTGTGTGTGTGTGTGTGAGTGAGTGAGTGAGAGAGAGAGAGGAGATTTCATTTGTTGGCATGGAAATTTTCATCTCTAAACAGTTCACTGCAAAATGTTTTTTCTAACATTGTAACTCCACTATTGTGATTTTCTCATAGAAAAAAAAAAAATGATAATAGAAAGTGTGGTTCAAAACAATTTTCATACAACTCATGTCCCAAGTACAGCAGAATATCAAATAAATACAATATATACATGTGTTAAAATAAAAGGGAATAGAGAGAAATAAAAACCTGTGAAGAGATGAAACTTACATGACTCTATTAAACGATGAACAGCTTTCACACATGTGCACACCCAGGAGACATGATCCTTCTGCCCCATGACATTGGCAAGCTGTGGGTTCTGGAGTACAACCCCCAGACCTTCTAAGGCAACCTGCATTTGGTTTGAGGGTGGGAGGGTACTGTGCTGGACCAGCCAATTCACCATCTGGAAAAATTGAGAAAAACAAATGTAATAAAGACATTCTTAGTATTTACATTCTGTCTCACCTTCAACATTATAAATGCTTGCAACCTTCGTCCGACGTCTATAAATGCTTGCAACCTTCGTTCGACGTCTATAAATGCTTGCAACCTTCGTTCGACGTCTATAAATGCTTGCAACCTTCGTTCGACGTCTATAAATGCTTGCAACCTTTGTTCAATGTCCAGAAATGCTTAAATCAAATTTTGTCAAGTTAATGTAAATACATGAAAAGTTGCTGATCCCTCACAAAAACAGGAACATTCTCCATTTAACTTTTGGTATGGAAAACAATGAATTCTGGTTGAAGCTGCAGATTTTCATTTTAAACGAATGAACATGGGAAAGGCATGAACCCATTTCCCCTCATGATCTATCCTACTGCTAAAAAGATCTTGTCACTTATATGCCACAATTATTGATGGAAAACAGTGCTATCAGGTCTGAGATCAGTTACATGATGCCCAGATCCAACTCCTTGATTGTATGCTCCTAAGACTCAAGTGTGGGTGTTGGGGGGATAGGGCTATAGGACCTAGTACTGAGGAATGTGGGAAAGGAAAACATTTTAAATATGTAAAAACAGATGAAACATGAAATAAACACTTTATTCAAATTAAATATCAACTAAATTTTTATTTCACTCTTTAATTGGAAGCCCTCCCAATATGGATGCCTGGGACCATTGCACCCTCTGCCCCCACTTTCTGTATGTCATTGGCTGAGATGCTTCTGTTATTAGTTCCATATAAAAAAAAAATGTAGTCTTATGTAACAGAGACAAGATGGGCACTGCCAAATAATTCCTCTTGCCCTTGAGATAGAGAAAAGTACGGTCAGCTCAGAGATTATTTCCTGCTCCTAGTGTTACAATATAATTATATATATTATATTACGTGTGCTATGTTACTTGAAAAGGAGATGGCACTGTCAAATCCTACTTCAGATGTCACAAAGGGACCAATTATGGAACTAATTATCAAATGGAAATTATCAACAAATTGTCTTATAGGTTTCCATCCATGACAATTAACTGTCTGAACTTTCCAAGATCAAAGAGAAATTTCTAGGCAGAGATACACATGTGAACATACGGCCAACACCCTTGGGCTGTTTTTGGCCAACTGCATGTTCAAGAAAGGAATGGAAGTTGAAATATTGCCACAGCAGGAAATGAAAAAAAAAAAAAAAAAAAAAAAAAAAACCATTCTGTTCTCAGTATAGCAGGTTCTTTATTCATGCATCCACCTGGCACTGCCTGGGGGTTGATAAATATTACTTGGGACATCTTCATTGCTACTTCTGTCTTCTCTAATCACTGACCAGAACTTCCTTTCAGCCAGCAAGAAGTGATTGCCCATCTCTAACTGTGACTACCACTCACTACTACTGTCTACATCTCAACTAGGCCTCTCCGACCACTCTAACCATGACTGGCTGCCACTCTACATATATCTCGATGGACAGCTCATTACTAGCCCATTCTAGAATGCAGCTTGATTATATAAGCCCAGAAGTGGAATTCCCAACCTTCCAGCCAATTAGTACTTGATACTGAATTTATTTATTTATTCCTTCATATAATTCATTTCTTTTTATCTCTGGACAACAGGGAGTTGCTTTGAATTTTTCACATCTTGATTTTACTGTTGGCTGTCATAAAACTGCCAGTGCTTCAAAGCCAAGCTAAAATCATTTACAGTCCACATGACTATGTGGTTAACCTGAGCTAATTGTTTCCAATCAGTTCAATCTCATCATTCAAACAGGCATCCTTTTTAAATTTAAGTTTTTATCTTATAGTAACTGAGCATTGGTTTATATTACAGAGTAACATTTCCATCCTCTTTATGAAACGATAGCTTCTTTGTCCCCTTTATGAAACGATAGCTTCTTTGTCCCCTTTATGAAACGATAGCTTCTTTGTCCCCTTTATGAAACGATAGCTTCTTTGTCCCCTTTATGAAACGATAGCTTCTTTGTCCCCTTTATGAAACGATAGCTTCTTTGTCCCCTTTATGAAACGATAGCTTCTTTGTCCCCTTTATGAAACGATAGCTTCTTTGTCCCCTTTATGAAACGATAGCTTTTTTTGTCCCTTTATGAAACGATAGCTTTTTGTCCCCTTTATGAAACGATTCTTTGTCCCTTTATGAAACGATAGCTTTTTTGTCCCCTTTATGAAACGATAGCTTCTTTGTCCCCTTTATGAAACGATAGCTTCTTTGTCCCCTTTATGAAACGATAGCTTCTTTGTCCCCTTTATGAAACTGATTAAGCAAAGAGATCAGCTATGAATCCAACTAGTGTAGATAAAGTAAAAAAAATTAAAGAAAATGATTGACAATTTAAGAGACAAGAGAGAAAACAAAACAGTTGTACATACTTCTAGTGTTAGTATAATGAACCTGCAGACATCTGTTTGTGATTCAAGCGGTACAGATGGTTGCCATGGGAACAGCATCAAAGATTGTAAATATTGCAGTAATGATGCTGCAAATTGAAAGACAGCCTCCATCCAGGCAGTGTCTGTAAAGAAATCCTCCATCTTTTCTTGGTACTGACTTTCACGGGGGCTCATGGGTACACCGGGAGGAGGAAAATCAACCAGAACCTAAATGAAACAACAACAATAAACATCTTGCAATTTTTTTTATGCAAACATCTCCTTTATTCAAAAGCTGAAGAATAACCAAGAGTTTAAGATAGGATATTTGATAAGCTAACTTTTCAAATTTTCCTTTTTCCTATTTTTCACTTGGTGTCATTAAGTAAATTGCTTCGTAGGCAAGCCAAAAGGATAAAACTAATGTTTTATATGAGAAAAACAACACACTCAGTGCACTAGTTACTCAACATGAGTGACTATAATTTCAATTTAAAAAATGCTATTCTAATTAAAAGTGAAAGCAATTTACTAAGACAAAATTGTATAGAAAGTGCTTTAATTGCTAGATTATCTACAGTAAATTTGGGTCCAGGCTCTTACAACATTTCACCTTTGTCAGCAGATCATCTATTATCACAATGTGGGATGCTTAATAACAAAAGGGATGAAAACAAACAAAAAGAATAATAGACTATATGAAATTGGCTAGACTATATATCCAAATACATATTTAAAAAAAAAAAGAAAAAAAGAGTGATTAATTTAAAAGTTTGAAGTTTCAGCACCCCCTCTCCTTTGTGCACATAAGTTGTCACATCAGAGGACAATAAATACATATATATACATATATATATATACATATATTTCATTCAAATGTAATGAGAATGAAAAGAACAAATTCAAACATTCATAGCATTAACTTAAAAGAGATCTCAATACCAATAGTAAAGCAATACTTATTTATTATAAATGTTACATACAAACAAATTATATATATATATATATATATATATATATATATATATAAAGAGAGAGAGGGTGAGAACGTTTTGATGAAAATCTGGTAGAATGCTAAATAGGTCTTGCAAATATAGATTTTGAAATAAAATTTTATTTCTGATGAAGTCAATCCATCAGTGGAATATGTCAAAATGTAAGCTTTTCAAATTACATATATAAAATAGATTCTCCTGTTGTCTTTGACATATGGGATCCAGTAGCTGAGTTCTTAGAACCGAACATAGATGATTTGATAATAATGTTGAAGGCTTGTGCACACTTTTTGGAAGAACTGAATAAAGAGAACTGAGGTACACAGTTTGCCACAAGGTCTCCAAATGACCCTTGAGTTTTGAATTCAGAATTGCCCTTAGACTGGATGCCAACCAAGGCTATAGGATTCAGTTGTCCCGCTATTTATCCATAGCTGGGGAAAGAGAAGTGATGGATTCATACTATGTCTCATTTTGTTTTATTTATTTTGCTGAAATGTTTTTTTATGCTTTGGATTATTCAAAAACTAATGTTAGCCCTATGTGTCTTCTACCCATCAAATATGTTCTGATCAAGTATTTACACATGATTGCACTAGACACTAAACAGCTCTTTTCTAGGAATTATGGTATTTGACTCCCCCCACTCCCAGATGATGCCAAAATAGACTTTGCACTGAGTGTCATATCAGATCATCAAAGAAGCCAGGTTTATAAAAGCAAAATGACCTAAAAGATGTCCTCTTAATCACCAGATGCAGATCTGTATTGACCCAATTTCAGTGGCTGCCACCAATATGTAAACACATGGTCAATCTATTTATGTGCATGTGCAGAGAAAACTGTATGACAGGTAAATATATAAAAACCCAACCAAGGGGGAGTAGAGTGTTATACATCCTCATAACAACATAGAATCCACATTCAGAGAAGACCTCAAAAGCCACACACCCAATGGCTGGCAATGTGTGACAAACTTCAGAGTTTAATAAATTATAACATTATGCATGAGAGAATAAATCTTGTTTTCTCATTATCATGGTACAGATTAACTCAGTGGTTCCCTAAATTTTTTTCTCTAGGCCACATTTTTGGAATGAAAATTTGTTCATGCCTCACCAAATTTTATGTGATAAAAAGTACATTTAAAAATAAGAGAGCTTTAAAGGGAGATAATCACAGATTCAAAGTCATTGATAACTCTCTGCTCCAATTTGCTGACCCAAGTTACTATTTTGTTAATACTTGATATAATGCAAAAATATCACAATGATAAAATCAGTCAATAACTATTTATATTGGGACTCATGCATGCAATTACAAGTAATCCATAATAATATTTTAAATTTTGAAATCATATTTATTTTTGGCATATGAATTTTTTGAAACTGTTTCTAAATCTTTCAAACATTCCACCTCATTTGCTATCCTCTTCTACGGCACATATGAAGTGTGCCACAACATTTGGGAACCACTAGAGTAACTTTACAGAATTTTAGCACCCTAAACAATCACCCACTTCGTCTCGGATATGGCGCTGGCCCTGGAGCAAAGAGAAGAAAAAGCATAGTAATGAGAAGACTTGTAAACGAAGGAGAAGAAATATTGATTCTGACATTCCTACCTGATGTGGCACTGGAAGCATGTTAATAACACTGTTGATGTGTCGGAAAAGCATCAACTGAGCAGCCTGAAACAAGGGTTCATAAGTAACATCTGTAGAGAGGGAGGAAGCCATAGATTCACCGCGGAAATACGAAGAGATCTCTTCCATTCGATACCGTTCTAGCGTGTACAGAGTGCCGAGAGAGATGCATTCCTTTAAGATGGACGGGCTAAATTCCTGCAGAAGCATATAAATCACAAGAAATAAACAAAAAAGGCAAACAAGATGACATGACAGACAAGTTTCTTTGGATTCATTTATATTATATTGGAGGGGGGGGGAACAATGTGAATGATGAAGAGGAAAGTAAAAAAACAGATTCAGAATAGGAAGCGTCATTAAAAAAAAAAAAAAAACTCCCTCCATATTCCTTTAGAGATTAAGATGATATCTAATTTGGTTTAAGAATCAAAAAATGTAAACAACAATAAATCAAAGAGTGGGGGGAAAAATATATATAGAATAGAAAACGAATCAAGCCATACGTATTAGGAGATCTGCATATAAAATGCGTATTAGGTGATCTGCATATAAAATGATATGGAAAAGAAACCAATAATGTACCTTTGCCATAATGACTGATAATATATCAGTATAGTCCAATTTTTGCAAAAGTAAAGCACATTCCCTTGTGTTTGGCTCGGCACTGAAACACTGGTCTTTCACCATTGATAAGTACCACTCCTGAAATGAAAGGGTAAAAGGTTATATAAAATGGAAAAAATGAAAACCTGGATAAATTAAAGAAATAAATGTTTTTTTTTTTTTTTTTTTTAAGTGGGGAGAAGGGGGGTATAATTAAATATATTATGCTCTTCAGTGCTGCTATGTGATTGCAATAAGACTTATCCACATATCTAAGGAATAAAATTTTCAAAATGACTTGACCTGGAATGAATCGCAGGAAAAAGGTATAGTTCTTGTCATGGAGATATTTCATTATAAAGTCACAAGTCAATGCAGATAGCAAAAAAAAAAAAGACAACAAGGAAAAGTCACAAAGATACTGCTTATGGACAATTATTATTTTATATATTTATTTATTATATAACAGAACAGTTAAAACAGTCTAACATGCAAATTAGAAATTGTAGATACCTAAATCAAACCAGTAAAACAATTTAAATATCTGGGAAGTGATTTAACAGAGGATGGAAAGTGTGACACTGAAAATCAAAAGCGCATTGTGATAGTGAAAGATGCCTTCCAAAAGCTAAGCAAAGTATTAAGAAACAGGAAAATTTGTGTTAGAAACTAAGAAAAGAGTACTAAACTGTTACATAATATCAGTGAATGCTGGACCATCTCTTCACAGATGAACAAGAGACTTGAAGTAACAGAAATGTGGTTCTACAGAAGGATGCTGTGAATTTCATGGCCCAAACATGTGAGCAATGACAAAGTTTTAGAGAAAATGGAAAAAAAAAAGGAGATCTACTTAACATCAGAAAGAGACAGTTTCTAGGGCACATAATGAGGAAAGAATGTTTGAAAAATTTGATACTCAAAGAACAGATTGAAGACAAGAGGACAACAACATATAACCTACCTAGCAAGCATGAGTAAATGAACAGGGTTAGAGAAGAGATAACAAAAAAAAAAAATATTAAGAGCTTGAATGAACAGGAAATTGTGGAGAACCATGATCTCCAATGTACTAAGTGAAGAAGAATCTTAAGGAAGGACTGTCTAATATCAAATATCTATAAACATAAGACAATAAGTAATGTAATATTCAGCCTCAAAGATGAAAAGTAAACTTACCAAAAGGTCTAAGAAAAATATAGTGTCTTTGAGAATGATTAATTCGTTTTCTAAGATTTATCAGCTCTTTGCAGGTTATTTAAAGCCGGAAAATTAATTAGATTGTAAGAAGTTTTATTTTTGGAGATAATAATGATTTAGTGATACAAAACTCACTAATTAACCCATAGCTGGGGGAGAAGAGGGTATTTGCATGTAAGTGAATATAACAAAGTCCACATGAATTGGAACTATTCAATTAACAATTCCAAGCCATTGTCCATTACACCTACACATCCAAGCTCACTGCACCTGGTATTCCCAAGTGGTCACCCATCTAAGTACAGACCAGGTTCAATAGTGCTTAACTTCAGTGATCGTACAGGAATCGGTGTTTCAAAGTGATATGGCCATAAGCCCTTTGAGAAATACCATACAACTAACTGCAGATGCTAGGAATTTCAATCATTGCAGTTCAATGAATCAGTTGCAAATGGCAGAAATTTCTCTCAATCACAAATGAGAATGCAAAGGATGAAAATCTCCATTTATTGAGAGTAGTGTACTTCAGTTCTGTCTGTGTGTCAGGGATTTAAATAGGTATTCCTCCTACCAACTGCCCAGTCCTCACTCTCCAGCATTGATAGAGTCTGAAAACATTACAGAGTCCGTGTCGGTGACAAATTATTTTCCACACTCCAACTTCTCTCTCACAAGCGGGATATCGCTGTTATATCGTTGCTTTCATAGAAAGTGCTCAAATAAAGTACATTCCTTATTTCTTGGTTCTGCTAGGTCTAACCATCATGGCAGAGTGACCATGCCACTCACATCATAGCAAAACACCCACATTCCCGCCATATTTCCACTTGAACAGCTTCTTTCGATGATCCCCTGCTCTCAAGAGGATGTTTCTCCCATTTACTACAATCTTAACCTGTTCAAGTCTAGGGTTAACCATTACCTTCCTCTCCTATCCATACAAACTGCCTCCTAACATAACCTGCTACCTCAAGTGGCCCTCAGGCCTTATACAAGGTGAATCTTACTGTAAAAAGAAAAAAATAATCAGTGTCCAGAAACTATTTAGTTTGAAAGGATAATTTACATTTTTTTTCTCCTCCCTCAAAAACAGACAACCCAGAAGTTTTTTTTGCTATGACACACCATCTGTGTGGCTAAAGGAAAACAAAATGACACATCATATGTGTAAAGACTGATATAGAGTTATGCATTGTACTAGGCTTTGAAATCCACTGCACAAAAGTAGATTTTTAAAAATAATTTTTTATATTTTTTTAACCCATGTTTTGTTATTTGTTTTTTGTAAATTTTTTTTGTTTACACAACTGAAAATTATATTCGATTAATAAAAAATTGCAAGACAGGAAATGTCACCCCCCCCCAAAAAAAAACACTAATTGTTCCAAAAATAAAGTAACTTTTGCATTGAGAAAACAGTGATCTGCCCCTGCTGCAGTAAATAAACTAATGTTGAAGATAACCAAGGGCAGACAATTCATTTCTTCTGATTTCATATTTTTTTCTTTTTTTAATTGGTAATGCGCATCAGCAGTGGTGGAGATTGTAATGATACTCAGGTGCAAAAAAATAAAGTCAGCTTTAACAATGAAGCAGCAACTGAACAAACAAAATCAGCTGAGAAAATCTGTGGAAGAGAAAGAATTAGTAATATAGAAAGGAAAAGTTTCTTTATCCTTTTCTAAAGGAGAAATCAAATGTCAACTGAGATTTCATGATACAGTATTATAGTTATTCCATTATTTAGAAGACTTTTTGTCAGAGACAAGATGAAGACATTCACTAACAATTCCTTAACTGTATATTGGCTCCAGTAACCTTCTAAGCTAGTCCAAATGCAGTACAATATCTTTTCTGCACAGACTGATAAAAGTTAATACAACATGAGAGGAATTGAGAGAAAAAGTAACACTATGGAATTCTAACAAAAAGTAACACTATGGAATTCTAACAAAAAGTAACACTATGGAATTCTAACAAAAAGTAACACTATGGAATTCTAACAAAAAGTAACACTATGGAATTCTAACAAAAAGTAACACTATGGAATTCTAACAAAAAGTAACACTATGGAATTCTAACAAAAAGTAACACTATGGAATTCTAACAAAAAGTAACACTATGGAATTCTAACAAAAAGTAACACAATGGAATTCTAGGAAAAGTAACACAATGGAATTCTTATTACCAGATGCAACCCATACCTGAAGAAAATTGGAGAATGTATCAAAACATTAAAAATTATGATAATGATGCAATTCATAAAATAAAATTTCAAATACTGAGAAGAAATTTAATTCTTTCTTTTATTTTCTCATACAGCAGAAAAAAACTTTTTCTTTCTAAATTGTAACATGTCATTAGCAAAATGCTAATGATTTGATAGGATTTCTGTCAAAGTAGAATACTATAAGAGATTTAACCGTGAAGAAGATTCTGTCTTTTCTTTTTGTTTCATTTGTTACCTCATATTTAATTAAAAATAAATTGATGCAAAATATGCATCAGGTCAATTTATCACCGTATGTGCAATATAATTGGAATTGTATATATATATATATATATATATATATATATATATATTATTCCAATATTTGAAACAAAAAAAATTTATACAAGTGTTTATGGCTGACAATTTGACATAATACTCACTTTGTCTATTGAGATCTGCACCACAGGAGGAGTTGGTAATGACAGGGGGTGAGTCCTTTCAGGAGACAAGTTACAACTGCCTGAAGGACTAAGGACTTGATGGAATTTACTCAACAGTGATGCTAACCTGGCATGGCTAAAAAGAAAGAAAATTATGTAATATTATATATATATAAAAAAACTAATAGTGGTTAATTGAATAGAAAAATCCATTACATTACATTTTGTCCCAAAAAGGAAAAAAGGAAATCTTTAGACAGAATTTTTATATATATACACATATATATATATATATATATATATATATATATATATATATATATATGTGTGTATGTGTGTATCAGATTCCATGGATAAAACATTAGCCTGGAGAAGTCATTTTGAGGTAGAAATGCATAGGTGTTTTCTATTTCATTATTCAGTTACACATGCACATTATATATATATATATATGTGTGTGTGTGTGTGTGTGTGTGTGTGTGTGTGTGTGTGTGAATGCATATACTTATATATGTATTATGAAATGGACTAAGTCTGACAATTATTTTAATATATATTTTTGCTTATACTATAATGTTACAGTATTAACATTTACTGACCTGAATGTCCAAGAAATCTCAAAGAAAAATTTGCGTCTTCTGACAGTAATCAAATCTGTATCCTACACAGAACTGCCATATAGCATGACATGCTATACTATTTAGCTACAGAGGAAGTGTCTGGTTAGGAAGGTTAAAAGCTGTTAATACTTTTTATTATAAACAGAACATTTAATTATTTGTATCTATAAAAATAACATAAGCAAAAAATACATTAAAATAATTTTCAGACTTAGTCCATTTCATTATGTTATTTGTTTATGTTAAGATACACTTTGAGCAGATATGAGAGTTCAAGAGGAATCATGGGAAGATTGTAGTTCAAAAACAGTAATTTAACCTTTCTAACCAGATGCTTCCTCTGTAGCTAAATGGTATAGCACATCAAGCTATATGGTGGTTCCATTTAGGATACAGGTTTCATTCCTGCTGAAGGACACAAATTTTTCTTTGTGATTTCTCAGACATCCAGGCCAGTAAATGTTAATACCGTTTATTATAAACAGAGTATTTACTTAAATACTTATATCTATAAAAATAACGTATAAGCAAAAAATATATTAAAATACTTATACGTGTGGATATATGAAAATATAAAACGTGTATAAATAAATTATATATATATATATATATATATATATATATATATATATATATATATATATATGGGATAATGATATATAAATTTTTATATATCAAGAACAATTTTGGGAGAAACATGTATGACAAAGGGGGTAAAAAAAAATTTCATGTGACGTATTATTCTTTAGGACTGCTTAGTGTGGCAAAGTCCTAAAGGACAAAACATATCACGTGAACACTCTTTCCATTTTGTCATATATATATATATATATATATATATATGTGTGTGTGTGTGTGTGTGTGTGTGTATGAAACAGTTTATAATATATATTTATTTAAACACACACACACACACACTACAGGCAAAACATTTGGGAGCACCCTGCAATTCTGTAAAACACCTTAAAATGAGATATTTTTTATTTTTTATTAAAAGTAAATGATAAAATTTCAATAACTACAATGTACTTACTTTTATTTGAAAACAAAAAAAAAAAAAAAAAAAAGAAAGGTAGATGACAGCCCTTCCCAAGCTTTCTTCAAGCACTGAAAAAGATTACACTTTTTTGAAGGTACACTCTCCTTTTACCAATAAAAAGTTCAAATTCTGTTCTCTTTCAGTGTCCAGATCTAATGCTTTTTTTTTTCTCTCCAATAACATACATTTTGTGGATTCACCTTCTATAATTTTTCACACTTGAGATTGCCAATGGTTGCTGTTGAGAGGAATTAAGTTCAGCTGTCAATTATGGGGCATTTTACCTACTTCTTTTGCTCTCAATCAATTGTTTATATTCAACTGCAGTTGTCACTTCTGATGCTCCATCCCTTTTGTCAACATTTGCACCAGTTTCTAATTGCCTTTGTAATCTATGCACCACATGTCTAATATTATTCAACTTCTTGGTAATTTGTCTTTGAATAACATTTCAATTTGTGCTCTCACCTCAGTGCTTAGCTGCTTTGATTTTGCCATTTTGTACAAATTACTTCAAAATTAAAAAATAAATTTAAAACTATGAAAATACTGCTGTAATGGCACAACCTTTTTTTTTTCTTCAAACAGAGACAGCTACATATGTTTTGTTTCCAACATTAATCAGTGCTGAGTTAACATATAGAAACTGTATCAACATTTAACTCACTTGAACATTTTTGTAATCTCAAATGTCTAAGGGTGGGGGGTCCAATGGAGAAAACCAAACATGTTTCTCCTACAAAATATTCATAGTTTAGCAAAATATATTGTGAACAAATGAATAACATTTTGGTAGTAAGAGGAGCCTGGAGAACAGAAAATAAAAGCAAATACACTGGAGTTTCTGAAATTTTATCTTTTACTTTAAAAAATACAAGATATCTCCTTTTAAGGAGTTTTTAAAAAAAAATGAAATGTGCCCCCAAACTTAATGCCTATATATATTCAGTTGTATGGATATTAGTTTGTAACCCTGGGTTTCACGCTTTTGTGATCATCAAACAAACTGGTTTATTTAAAAAAAAATAAAAAATAAAAAGGGATCTATTTATGCTTGATTATTTGTGTGTTGGAGGGGGGAAATTATCTTCTGTGTTTGCTTGCGATGACACTCTGACTGACATACATACATACATACATACAGGTGTATACATTTTAGTTTGTACAAAAACACCCATATAAATCTGATTTATGCGCAGATACACATCCATGCATTCGAGCGTGCATATATATTGTAGAGACCTTAGCATTACATATGTAGAGATGTTCTCTTAACAAAGAATGGGTAGGGATGTTCTTGACGTTTTTCATGTAGTCTGCCCTGTCAGATAAGTTCACATTTACTTACACATACATACACATATATAGACACATTCCCACATACATGCTATCATTTTTTTTTTTTTTTTTTTACAGTAAGGTTCCCACATACATTATACCATTGGTTGGATCCACCACCACCATGTTGGTTAAGTTGGGTTCTGTTTGTGGACATGATGATGTTTGTATTTTTAGTAACTCTGAAGTAAATATCTACTATAATAACTTTGAAATAAATATCTACTATCACAGTTCATACCAAACAGATAATACCTACAACAAAACTGAACACAATCAGGAAAGAACCTTACCGAAAAAAAAGTTATATATATATATATATATATATATATTTCAACCCTGAGGAGTCATTTTACACCAACTAGGTGAACACATAAATTCCATAAACATATACTTTTCTTTTTTCCCTTTTTCCATTAGTTGGATGGGCTCAGTTTGGTAGCTGCAATTCATTTTAAATAGATTGTTTAATCTGTCAATTTGAACCATTTAAACTAGTCCTCCTTATATACCTGCACATAAACAATTTTTAAAGATATTTAAAAATTCCTATTTCTTTTTAGAAAACCTACTATCTGGCCAGGGTCAACATCTTTAAACAATGTTTTTATATTTGTGGGAACTAGAGTATTTACATTTAAGCAGATAGCTTTTATATTCATTCAGAATGGTTGTACACTAGGATTGCCTACCCAAGCCATCAACATCAAGAAGCAATCTCCCTGACAAATCAACCATGCTAAGATTCAAACCTGTGTCTTGCAGTCAGAAATCAGACATTCAAAAACCTTGCTACGTATATATCTCCAGGTAAAATGAGAACAAATGGAGTATTATACCACTGTACATAACATTTAATTTAAAAGATGGTTCAATATATAATAGAGCTAAATATTATTTATTTTAGGATATTAAAATATGTTATATATAAAAAAAAAAAAAAAATTACTACACAATTACAATTGTTTCAACACCATAAATGTGCCTCTTTAGTAGTTTAACACCAGCTGAAGAGACACATTTATGGTGTTGAAACAATTGTAATTGTGTAGCGATTTTTTTATAACATCTTAATAACCTAAAATAAATTTTAGGTATATATATTATTATTATTATTATTATTATAATAGATTATAATAAAAACATTTTACATCACTACACAAAAGCTTCCATGTTTCAATACTATGATTGTACTTTCTCAGGCGATCGTAGATAACTTGTGATAAAAATGATTTATTAGGGAAATTCCAAAAACTTACCTCTTTTCAGAAGTTAAAGTGGGTCACAGGGTCAGAATTAAAAATATACTTGTGGGTATGTCTAGATTAACCAATTAAATGTCAGATCTATGCTAAAATAGAAAAATAGGGTAAGAAGGTGGAGGTGGGTGGGTTATTTTTTCATGTCAAGATAAACTGATGCTTGGACATGTCATCCAATGATCGTAGGAAATTGTATTGATCATAACTGTATTGAAAACTTTTTAAAAAAAATAAATGCTACAAACTGTGTTTTTTTTTTACTCCATCTGTTCTTTCTTTTATTTGGATATATATATATATATATATATATATATATATATATATATATATATATATATATATATATATATAATATAAAAATACAAATATAAAGTTTGTCTCTTAACTGATTGGTGTTACCTTCAGCATCCTGACTCCAGAGATTTGTAAAACTAGTTATGACTCAACTATAAAATTATCAATACTAACCAGCTGTTCTTGTTTTTTTTTGTTTCAGGTATAATACCAGATACAAATAATGGAGATTCTGGTAATTTTTCATCTTTATTAAAACATTCCTGAAGGAGTTTTCAAAATTGAAGAGTAAGAAAAAAATTAGCTGATTATTACAACCCAAAATATGGTTCAAGCATTTTAATGGCGATGACTCTTAAAAGGACAATCCTAATTTTTTCATTATAATGCTTTAAAATGAAAGATAACTTGACTACTTGTAAAATCTCAGAAGAGCTGGGATCATTGAAAGATACCATATTGATTGAAAGATACCATATTGATTGATTGATTACCAACCTTTTGCTGGTTATTTAAAGCCAGAAAATATTTTTAGATTAGAATTTTTTTTTTTTGGGGAAATAATGATTTAGCAATACAAGTCTTACTAATTAACCCATAAATAGTGGGAGAAAAGGTAGATACATACTGCCCCCCTCCCAAGGTTATTTGCATGTAAGTGAATATAATGATCCCAACTAGAATTGGAACTCGGCTCTCTGATTAACAATTACCCATTACACTACCTTTACATTCAAGCTTTTAGCACCTTGTATTCCCAGGTAGTCATCCATCTAGGTACTGACAGGGTTTACATTGCTTAACTTCAGTGATCATACGGGAGGCAGTGTGTCAACATAATATGGCCATAAGCATACGATATATTAAGAAATATACAGGAACACTTGAGAGGTTCCTCATGAACTCTGAGAAATGAGAAAATCAAAATACTTTTTATAAACCTTATTAATAAAACCTTTGTGCCCAGCCATCTGTTTAAAGTAAATTCAATTATTGTCACAGCAGATGTTAACAACCAAGCTCATCGTCCTTGAAAGAAAAGAAAAAAAATACAGATGGTTTGAAAGTCAATACTGATGCAAAAAACTGAGATGTCACTAGAGACCGTTAGAGCTTCAGCCTAACACTCTTTCATTAATATTTAAATCCATCACATCCATTGGAGAAAAACTAATAAAGCATCATTTACTTGAAACAGAATTCAATGCAAAAGTCTGGGATTGAATTGAAGACCTTTGGATTTAACTCACACTCTCTCAACAGAACCAGTCATTCTGCCTCCTCTTGTTAAATTAGTAAATTGAAAGAGAGAGACACATCTAGGAAGAATCAATCTTACCGCTTTGCCAGGCCATTATTTTTTATAAATTGTACCAGTTTCTCAAGATCTTCTAATGGTAACTGGTTACTGCTCTCCTATTTAAAAGAGGAAAAAATGGTCATTGATTTAATAGAAAACAATAATCATATACAAATAAAAAAGTCTTCAATAATAAAATTAAATAAATATGGCTACCACATATGGTCTGGTGTTCCTGCTATATATTTCGAGATTCCTGATGAAATCCAAAGACGAATCAGCAATATTATTTGTCCTGACCTGGCATCTGACTTCAGTCACTTTCTCACCACTGTAAAGTTTTTTCCCTGTGCCTTTTCTATAAATACTTTCTTGGTAATTATTCTGATGGGCTCCTTGCTATGGTGCCTAAACTTTTTGAATTTAAGCACAGTACTAGATTGGCAACAAGTTCTCATCAATTTGGCTAGATGTAAGTTATGTAGTTGAATTTGCTATATGTAACAGTACGTTCTATGCTAACAATTTCTTTTCTCACACTACTCACTTGTGAAACTCTTGTTTTCCAGCCAACTTTGATCTTCCAAAACTTACATGCAATGTCAATCATTATCTATGGTCTTCTTGATTATGCTATTGTTCTTGTTCCTCAATAATGCTTCTGTTTTCTAATTCTTTCACACCCAGTTACCCCTTCTGTCTTAGTGGCTTTACTACCTTACATGGGATGAATTCAATTAATAAAAAAAAGTAGCTATAACGTGTGTGTGTGTTCCGATATGAGGATGTATGATGGTTATCAGAATAAAAAACAAATCTCACAGTAAGAGTTCAAATTCTCTCCAAACTGATGCTCCTAAGAAGAGTATGAATCTATATTCTTGTTCTGTCAATTTTGCCAAATATCTTCAGGTGGGAGTAGTCTTGCCACTGGCCTGTCCCCAAAGGTCTACTGAGAAGCCAACTATTTCATCATTCACGCTACTTATCACTCTTCTATAACCAAGTTACTGCTTAAGCAGTAGTAATAGCAAAAAGCTGTTAGCGAAGAAAACATCGACTTACCTCATCAAACCAAGCGACAGCACGTCGCATGTATCCTACGACAGAAAATGTGGCGAAAAAGAAAATTACTTAACAAAAGAAAAAGGGCACGTATTCTGCATGACATGCTGAAGATGGAATATGTAAATTAAAAACAAGTCCATCACCAGAGTTGGTGTAAAAGTATTTTGATATGCAAAAATTGGGCGTCCTCTCCCAGTTGTCGACGAATAGAAAAAATGCTCAGCCGATAAAAGCAGTTGGCGTTCTCGAATCGGAAAGAAAAAATTTGGGCATTTTGGCTACTGCATTTGTTGGAGAGCAAGTTATTTTTCTGATTGGCTGCAGGCATTGTGATTTGTGAGATAGTACCTGCGAATCAAGTTTTCGGCATTTCTTTCTTGGCCCCAATATTCAAATCTGAACTTAGTGATTAATACTCTGTGTTGTGGAAGTAATCTGCAACAAATATTTCCTTTGCAATCCCAGATCGCTTACAGCCTATTGTCAGTCTTGACATAATGATCCAATTTCTGTGTTGGCTACCATAAAAATAGCATATTGTACTGCAATTTTTGTTAGTACAAAACTGTTAAAATGCTCTAAAACTTGAAGGATAAAATAATTTCCAATCTAATCAAACCACCTGTTTAATTAAATATAAATTGACAAAAAAAAATGTCTTTCCAAGGGGAAACAACTGTTAACTAATCATTTTCTGAGTTTTCTTAAAATATGAATAAACAGGTAAGAATCTATGATTTATCAGCACTCTTTTTCCATCAGCCAGAGTATTATAAAAATATTTTAACAATATTAATAATAATGAAGCTTAGTGGAAATTAACATATGCAAATAATTATAAAATAAATTTAATAAATAATAAATGACATATTGAGCAGATATTACCAAAGGTAACATTTAACCAAGTTTATTAAACTCATGAAACACTTTCATTAAAACCATTATTACAAGTTTTTTTGACATCTTATTGTTGCTTTCAAATAAAAAAAGAACAGCTTCAGTCAACTATCACTAGGTTGTAAAATAATGAAAAGAAAGAATTGAAAACTGATGCTGATAGAATGACCATAGACTTGTGACCAAAGTGGTTATGGGGATGCATTTTCAAGTCTCATTGGAAGCTACTTTTTTTACACTAATTTTCATACTAATTTTGCACCATCTACTGACCCAGAATATTATGATGAGAGAAAAAAAAAAATATAATAAAGCTACCATCATCAGTCCCATGAACGGGTGTGGACATAGGGTCACTGTGCAGTTCCCTTTCATATGTCTCAGATATGAGCCAATGTCGGAGTTTTTGTAAAGGGTCATCTAGTCCACTAGTAACATTGTCAGATCATTTTTTGTCTCTTCTTTTCGATAAGGTGATACTCTATGATTGGTTCTTATGACATACCCATGACACTTCCATATAAGCTGGACTAACATTTAATAATCTTACATTCCTTGTGTACAAAGATATTACATGATAAAATATGGAAAAAAACCAACATGACTTACCTCAACAACTTCGGCCAGTAGTGTTTCCAGTCTGCGGCAAGCAATAGTGTCACAGATGCGTGCCACAGCCAGGTGGTGTGTGTGCAAGAACTTGTCTATGAGCAACGTGAGAAGAGCTCCACTCTGACTCAGGTGGATTGCTTCTAAACACTGCAATGTCTTCTTGACCAGAGAAGGCTGAAATTTAAGAATGAAACACTTCAGTTGCATTCAAGATTGTTAAATAGCAGGTGACATGATGTAGAGTTTTGTTTAGTTTTTTTTTTGCTGTAAATGCTTTTAGAAAAGACCACAATGATTTCTCTCAAAATGAACGACTAAATTAATTTGCTTCCTTATGAGGTCAAAGACATCACTATCAAATTTAATATGTTACTCCAGGGATGCATAAAGAAAATATTGTTCAGACCACCTGACTTTTGCCAGAGGCATCAGGATATATCCCTAACACTAGATGTTGTCTTACAGAAGAGAAGACGAGAGACAAAACGCTAGACAGTGATCAAAGGATAATAACCAAACTTGCATATCGTTTCTAGAGAGTGAAGATTAGCATTATACTGAATGCATTATAGATTGTTAAATATATACACAAATCTTCTGTCTCAATATCTGAGACTGATAATGATTATCTTCTCATATGACAAGGTGTTTTGCCTTTATTGCCTGTAACCTTTTAATATAGAGTTATCTCCCCTGCATCGGCGAATTATTTACACTAGAAAGACCTGTGAAAATTTTCAGTTTTCCTATTTTAATTTACTGATGAATCTTAATTCTTCAGTTAATTATTGAATAAGCTCATGGCGAGTTCTACAACAATAAAATATCCATAGAAATTCCCCTATTATATTATTAAATATTTGAGCTTAACAGCTTTAACAAAATATCACAATAACAATCAAATATTTTAAGATGTGGGTACAAATGAAAAGATTTGAAATTGACAACTTTTACTATTTCACTAAACTTCTTTCTTTCATTCAATTTCTCACTGAAACCAAGTAGCATCACTGATATGACTTCTTTTTTACCTCGCAATCAAAACAGAATAATCCATTATTTATGAAATATTGGCAGGAGATGTTAAACACTTCTATGTTCCATTTCTTTCATTTTCTCACTGAAATGAGTAGTATCATTTCCCCTCTTTCTACATGATCAAAATGGAATAGTCCATTATGAGGTACTGGCAGGGCATAATGGTCGTGCAAACTAAGGAATTAATGGAAGGAAGGGACAAGCACAATTATTATATGATATTTAAAGATTCCCATGGGGTGACTATCTGCTTGTTTTCATATTTTAGATAAACTAACAATATTAAAAATTCTTTCCATCAAAGCACATACCCTCGTACCTAAGTCTACACGACAGAAAAACCATAAATGCTTTTTTGTTCAGATGTTATGCATAACAAAGTGACTAACAATGAATTTTTGTTGTCATTTTATCACCTTGAAGTTCTCAAATTCTAATTCTTAGATCTGTTGCATTTCTACTAAATAACCAAATACTTTTGGAGCAGTGACTTGATTGATCTTGTAGACCATTCTAACTTGAATGAGTTAGATTCTGAAGGTCCCATATTTTGTGGTATGTTACCAGACTAAGCCAAACTTAAATGACAATAATGACCAACAAATCAACTTGAATATTAAAGCCATTATCAATTCACATCACACCTCATTCAGCAGTACCATTTTGACTGTCACCCTCTATTGAGTGGCTCTTGAGCCTTGTATCAGGTGAAATTTAGGTGAAAATAGAACAGTAATTAGTTAACAAGCTAATATTGAAGGCCATTACTACTGTTGTGCATCCAATTCTCGCTGGGTGCTCCTAAACTTGCAACTTTGTGCTATAGTAATCTTTGTAAAAGTGAAAGGAAGCTGCATTATTTCGCTAAATTTACCTTTGTAAGATTTTCAAATCTGGAATGTATTGCCTGAATAAATAAACCACTGGCAGCAGAATTTCTGTGAATTGCACTGAAAAGAAATAAAGAAACAAAGTCATTTAATTGAGTAGACAAAATGATTAAAAACATTTATACAGAGTATGTCAGAAATACTTGCAACATAATGGTAAGTTATTAGTGGCAATGGTGTCTTCATCTAGCTAATGTCTTACCATTATGTGGGAGGTATTTCTGACACATCCTGTATAAACCTCAACGTCATTCAACAAGCAAACAATACAAATAAATTTCAGAGATTTCCTTTCAGAGAAAAATCTCTAGTTAGATTCACAAATGTTAATGATAATCGATTAAGAAAAATCCAACTTCTGAATAGACTTTAAACAGGCCAAGGAATGACTTGTTAATTTTAATGCTTCCAAAATAAAACTGCCCTCTTTTAATCCACTGAGAGAACACTTTTTGTCTTCCATCAGCATGGCTGATGCTAACCACCAGGAGAGTGACTCATTTTATCTTCTTGGGCTAAGGTTTTCTGACGACATGAAATGGAAAGATTATATTGAATCAACTGCTAGGTCTGCTACTAGGAAAATTTATTCACTGTGTTATGCTAGATAATTTTTCTCACCAGGATCTATTTTACACATTTATAATTCTACCATTCATCCATGCATTGAATATTGCTGCCACATATGGTCTGGTGCTTCTGCTATGTATTTAGAGATCCCTGGTAAAATCCAAAGAATCTGCAATGCTATGGGTCCTTACTTGGCATCTTGGTTTTAGTCATTTCCCTGTCACCATAACATAGCTTCTGTGCTTTTTCTATAAATATTTATGGTAATAGTTCTGATGAACTTTCCTCTATGGTACCTAGACTTTATGAATTTAAGTGCAGTACTAGATTGGTGGCAAGGTCTCATCATTATACAGTTGAAATAGCTAGATGTAACCATACGTTCTTTGCTAACATTTTCTTCTCTTGCAGTTCTCACTTGTGGAAATCTCCCGGCTTCTTGCTTCCCAGTCAACTTTGATCTTCAAAAATTTACATGCAATGTCAATCATTAGCTTGTCTTCTTAATCCCCATTCTTTTATTGTTCTCTCTCAATGTTTTGATTTTTCTCATATCCTTTCACACTCAGTAACTTGTATCTTAGTGACTTTATTGCCTTGCCTTGAGTGAAATGATTAAAAAAAAAAAAAAAAAGAGAGAGAGAGATGTTATAGCATGCAACGATTCAGATTCACATTGATTCATAATTTAGTGCTAAGAATTGGATTAAAGAACATGTTTATTGTATCGTTTAGTGAATATGACTTCATTTTCCAAATGGTCTACTCAGATTTTTCAATTTTTAATTCTTGAAAATATGTTTGAAGAAGTTTAAAATGGGATACAATAAAACTGAAGCAAAATAAAGAAACATTTTTTATTATTTTTGTAAATTTAACACCAATGGACAAAGACAAAATGGAAACATACCTAACTAAATCTTGCACTGGGGATTCATGGGATAGCTCTACTAAATCATTCACATGGTTGATGATCAGCTGAGTCATATGCTCAGCATCTGTCAAGTTCTCACACTGAAGAATAAAAAGAACGCAAAAATGAAAGCAATCTGATGAATTCAAAGTCTGATACAGATAAACGACACCGATTGTCTAGCAATGAATCATTCAGTACCTCACTAAGGACAAAATTAAAATTGAACACATGAATTCCCATTGCTCCCACATTACAAGCAAATTTGAATTTCTTGTCCCTTTTGCATTTGAATTCCTATCTAATATTTTTTTTAATTTCAGTTTATAACCATCCCAATGTTTTAAAAGTTAGGATACCTGACCTCTCTACTAAGGCAGAATGTGACACAAGATTATTTTTATGTGGGGTGCTTATATATATATATATATATATATATATATATATCTGCATATAGATCAGGTAAAAAAAAAGAAAAATTGCAGTCCTTACAATCATGAGGAAGATGTTGCTGTAGGTTTGGAATAACTGGGACCTAGTACATTCTCCCATCTCAAATGAAGAGAGAGAACAGATACTACCCTTTCATCCCAGTCAAAACGCCAAGAAATTGCGATTTACTAAGCATACCTTAGATATGGAACAAGGCTGCAAATATGGAGCACTCAATGAGGATTGAACTCACTACTCAGTCATAATTGGTCTGAGACAAGCTTGCTAATCATTGCACCACATGGAAATGCACAAGGGCCAAAATTATGAATATTAGTAGTCGGCCAGATGTGCATTATTGAAGTATTATAATTACACAACATCTGTTGGTCTGTTAAAATGGATAATCTGGCAGAGTTTTGGAACCATGGGTGCTACAAAATCAGCACCCTATCTGAATAATAAAAAAAATCATTTTAAATATTCTTGCTCATTTTAACTGAATTTAGATAGTCAAGGAATGTTTTTACTAGTTTTTAATTTTATCTTTTAGTAAACATTTCATCACTTAGTCAGGATCATCGAACCAATGCAAATGATCCTTTCTTTAGCTGTATATGTGCTACACCAGCGTTACATACAGTTCTTGAGTTTAGAGTTACTTTCTCCTAGACTGGTTGCCACTCAAGTCTATAGAACCCAGTCTGTCCTGCTATTTACCCATAGTTGGGGAGAGAAGAAGAGAATTCAAACTTTTCCCAAGTGTATTAGCATGTAAGTGAATGTAATGGATCTAACTGGAATTCTTCAATCCGAGCTGCTATCCATTACTACAGCATCTTAAAAAAGCAATTAAAAATTTAAAAAGAGATTGAAGACTATTCTATGATTACAAATTTAAACATATGAAAAGCAAAAAGATATATTTAAGTAATTTTGGTATTGTTACTTTTTTGCAAGAGTAATCTGAATTTTTAACCATACAATTACATCTTTTGTTGCATAAAAAAAAAAGATTCTGCTTTTTATATATAAGTATAAAATTTTGCACAATGAGTGCTGGTGGTAATAAAAGTGCTCAATGTAAAATAACAGTTAAAATTGATATTAATAAATATACATTTTTTCCTCACTGTTTGATACAACTGAGTTTCATGCATGCAGCAATCTTCAGGTACTGATTGAAAACTGACCGTTGTAAAATTTAAATATTAATACTAATAAGCTACTCTTAAGACAATAGAGCAGTTCATTTAAAAAATAATATATATATATATATATATATATATATATATATATTAGTTGAAATGTTTTGAATTTACAAAAAAATATATATATATATATACATACTAACAGACAACCTCATGAGGATAGTCTAACATAAGATTGAAAGTACTTGGGAAAATAAAAACTATTTGAAAGAAAATTTTGGTATTTTTCTTAATCAATTTTCAAAAGCGACCAAGAAATTAATCCGTGAACTTGAAAGGATCACAAAGAAAACTAATCGGCATGATGAGTTTAAATTATTTAACCAAACCTGTTTGAATGAAAATATGCTGCCTCTCTCTCTCTCTATATATATATATATATATATATATATATATATATATATATATATATAAAGAAATATAGTCTTAAGGTGTGCTATATTTATGGGATAAAGTGCTCAATATCAGAGATAGGCGTGTGTAAATATAAAAGTGAACATAGAAAAATAGGCGAAGTCTGTTTCATGCTATATAGAATACGTCAGGCCACAATGCACCATTTTTCTTGGCTATTTATATATATATACGGGTTAGTGGTGAAATTGTGGGTATTCTATTATGGCGGTTATTTTTAGCATGAAACAGATTGTCGCCTCTAAGTGTTGATTTTATGTTCACTTTTTATATATATATATATATATATACACACACAAACAAGTGTGCATAACATTTAATATACTTGGAAAACATAAGCCAATAAGATACATACCACATAATCACAGAAGAGCACTAAACCACCTCGCCTCACAATCTCTATATTGCAACTGTGGATGGGGGCACGAGGGAGATCTGCCGCTGCTGACAATTGCCGGCTAAAAATGCAATGAGAAAAAACAAAAACATCCTTGACAAATTTCCATAAGAAAAAGAAAAATAGGATTGATTTCAGGATGCCCTACAATAAATGTTTCCACTAACCCCCACCAAAAATTGCATTGTTCAGTTTCTTTCAACCTGTGGAATTGACAAGCCAAGTACAAACTTTACTCTAGTCTGTTGCATTTACTTTTCAAAAATTCCTTTGAGAAAGGCCTGTATTTATCTCTGCTCCTCAATAGCTATGAATTAAATAGTTGGGTAGATTGGGATCTCTAGTCTTGGGGGCAATCAATCTACAAACAACTATATTTTTACCAAAAGTCATTGCAATTCACAGATTATAAAGAATCTGTGGAGAATGACGCAGAGAGAAAAAAAAAAGTCATACATCTAAAAGTCCTTTGCATCAATCCACAATATTGTTTGGAAAAAAAAATTATATATATAAATAATTTAGATGTATTATGTCTATTTATTTTAGTTTTAATCCTTTCAAGACCACAAGTTAATTTTTTGATGGGTGTAGAAAATTGATAAAGAAAAATTTATAATTTTCTACAGCCACCAAGAAATTAATTTGTGGACTTAAAAGGATTAAAACTAAAATAGACATCTGAATTATTCAACCAAACATGCTTGAATGAAAATGTACTACTTATACATACATATATGTATGTGGGTGTGTGTAAGTTGGTATCCCTGTTTTTTATATTTTCTTAAAAAGTGAATTAATAACAAAAGGCTGAGATTGAGAAATCATATTAAAGAAAAATTGTGCTTTCAATAGGAAATGAACAAGTATCCATTTTTTTTTCAATCAGGGAAATTGCATTTTTAGCCAAAGCATTCCCCTACCAGTTTGGCTTTAGAGACCAACCAGTCACAATAAGGTCTGAATTACCTATTTAAATATCAGATAAAATATATTCTTTCAAAAATCACTAGATATAAGTCTGCCAAAAAAATGTATACACATTTCAGAAGAGAAAAAAAAATATCTTTCATTTTATCAAACTGTGATAACACTGTTTACTGTAGTATGATATTTTCTCAACAGATGGCATTACATGTCCGGCCATAAAATAAAAAAACTGAAAATGCATATGCAACAATCTCACTGGACACTTTGTCAAACATCTCCCAAGCAGTAGTTCACCATACTAATAAATGCCTGGAAGCTAAAGACCACAATTTTGAGCATCTCTTCATTGGAATTTCAAACTGAACCTTTTATTTTGTCCACCAGGGTAGATTCTTTTAGTTTTACATGCCATGTCTTTTCCAGATATCTCAGTTATCTCCTTTGAACTCAAATCTCCAAGTTTTTTTTTCACAATTACAGTAGCAAGGTATTGAACTCACAACTCTTTGGGTCAAGTCACTGGATCCAATAAACACTTATTTATGTGTTCTCAAGGATGATAAATAATAATGTAAATAATTACAAAACCTCATCTCAAAAATATAGACAGATATTAAACTAGCTAGATGTAACTATGTTTGAAAAAAAAAAATTCTTTTCTCACACTTCTCACCTGTGGAACTTTCTTCTGATTTCTTACTTCCCTGCCACCTATAATTTTAAAAAAATTAAATGCAACGCCAATCACTATCTTCTGTCTTCTTGAATCCTGTTCTTTTATTTTACTTTCTCCTCCCTAAAATCTTCTCATTCTCTTTCACTCCCAGTAACCCATTGCATCCTAGTGGCATTATCAACTTGCTTGGAGTGAAATGATAAAAAAAAAAAAAATTTAGGAGAGCAATGTTTTATTTTCCAGGCAAAAGAAAAATCAACAAAAAGGGATACTCTTGACACATACACCATGTATATCAGCATACAAGGTTACCTTTTAACCTTAAAAAAATAACCCCCCAAAATAGGGGCCAATCCTATACTCTAGCTATAAAATGTGATCCTTAAATTCTGTGTTTTATGATAAGTTGTTAGCATGGGAGATTTTTGATGGAATGCTAACCCCTGCCTTGGTAACTATCAACACAAATATTTTCTACTGAAACAACTTACTTCACATTATTATAAGAAAATAATAAAAGTGTAGTGTAATTAAAGTACTGGATGTGCATTGTGGTGCAATGAATATAATTTAGCATACTAGCCAGTTCTTGTAAGCACATGGAGAGGGGCAAACCCTCAATTTGTTACTAGCATTATCCAGGGTAACATTATTAGAATCCAGCTATCACAAGACCCACCAACTACTGGTAAAAGAAGAAAATATCAGACATATTTCAAGTTGAAAGGGGTGAGGTCATCTTGTATGGCAAGTATAGCCCAAAACCTACATTTTCACTTGAAAATTTGGGTGGGGGTCATCTCATACGCCCAGTCACCTTGTATGCCAGCATATAAGTTTAGGAATGAGGCAGGAAGTTTGCTCTGCATCATTCACACAAATCGTGTGGCTTAAGAAATCCATGCCTTGACCTAGAGGGGAACATGAATGACTTGCTCAAGAATAGGCAACTATCGCAACCAGAAGGCAGGAAATGAGACATAATTCATCAGTCAGTTGTTTATTTCATTCGCATCAAGCTAGCAATAGTCTTTGAAAATTTAAACATAGATATGCAGTTACTTACCTTGGACTGGATATTATGAACTTGGTAGGTGTCTGCATGACAGCACTCCACCAGTCATGGTCGTAGTAGTTGAGTAAGATGAGGATGTTACACCACTGTAGAGTGATGGTTGGGAAACTAAGTCCCAGGCGCAGAAAGTTACGGTTAATCTCAACCATATTATACATGCCAGGTTCCATATCCTCTTGGACTATTCCCATGGCAGCTGTAGCTACACGCCGGAAAAGGCCTGGAAAATCAGAAATTTTTTTTAGTGAGTTTGTTTCATATGTAAGAACCATATTTGTAATTAGTCAATTAAGTATTCTGTGATGCTGAAGAGAAATATTTATTATGCGGGTAAGTCAAAAATTACCCCCACTTTTGCCATAACATGTTTAGGTTTGTCACACTGCTTTCTGGTCATGCAAACTTATAATTGGTACTATTATGGTCACATGACCAAAGTTTGAGCTTGGATTATGCCAGTTTTCTTGCTGCTGTTACAGTGTAAATATGGCCGCTCCACTAGCAGTGTGCACTAAATAGGAACAAAGAGCAAGGATCTGATTTCTCTGGTTGGAAGGTATGTCAGGGACTGAAATTCATTAGAAACTTTTAATACAGCAACAGAGCACTACCACATGGAAATCTGTATAAGTGGATCAAGAAATTTAAAAGTGGCAGACAAGCATAATACACATCCACCTCCACTGACAATAATCGAGAGATGGTAATGGAAAACTGCTAGCGAAGTGGCCATGTTCACACTGTAACAGCAGCAGGAAAACTAGTGTGATCAAGTTCAAACTTCAATCATGTAACCACAATAGTACCAACTATAAGCACATGAAAGTGTGGATAATTTTTGATTTGACCTTTTTTATTATTAGTAGTATTATTATTATTCCAGAAGAGCACAATTTCAAGAAAGGATAAAGAAAAATTAGTCTGCTTTAAAAAAAAGTGTTCTCATCTTCAACTGCCACAAGATTTCAGCCAGCTTTCTTCTTTATTAACTAATATGAAAGATCCTCTGGAATGGACAGTAGAATAAGAACAATTAATCTCCATGGATTGAATAAAGTGGGGTTTTTTTTTCAAAATTACCCAAAAGCCACCAACTCCAACAGAGTAAAAATGCAAAAAATAAATTCTTCATTTGATTATTTCAGCTTGCTTAAAAATTTTAAAAGAAAAAATATTAGGCTGCAGATAATTGTGACAAGTGTTTTCATATCTGTTTTTATGCTATAGTGTTTCAACTGATGTCTTGCATTCTTCTTCAGTTTATCTCATCAATAGAAACAGTTTATAGCTTCCATGTGAAGACATGCCATTTTTGTCTGATTTTTTGAGATGAGGACATACCATTATCATACACTGATATAGTTCTATCTTCATTGTATACAATGTCTTGACCATCCTACTTTCCAACCTTCACTAGGTACTGGGTAAAGGGATAGTCAGAGTAAGTAGATAGAAAAATGAAAATGAATTTTTGTAATCTTTACCTGATTGGAACATATGTGTGATAAATAAGAGTAAGTGAGCCAATTGTTGACATAAAAATTGAATGTTTTGGCCTCCTTGCAGGAGAACCAAATTAGTAGCTTTTTGGCTAATTGTATCAGCAACCAAACCAGCCACTTGGAATAAAAATCTACAAAAGAAGAAGAAAGCATGAATGTATCAAATAAAGTATAGGAATTGATCCTGTCATTCAAATAAAACAAGAAATAAAAATTATATACAATGACTAAGCTGGTTCACTTAAAGCAAGAAAGAAAGAAATAGAAAGAAACAAGAAAAGAAAAGGAATTCTATACAGACTCCTGCATGTATGCTTTCCTGAACACTACAATCTTAACCACTTCATGTATAACATTAACTATTATCTATCTACAATGTCCTTCTAATCTTTCCCCCCCCCATCTCTTTCACTTCCGGTTTCCCTATCTCTTTCACTTCTGCGCTTCCCCCCTCATTCCCCAGCTCTTTCACTTCCAGTCCCCCCCCATCTCATTTCCAATTTTTCCCCAACCTCTTTCACTTCCAGCTTCCCCCCACCCATCTCTTTCACTTCCAGTTTTTTTTTTTTTCCCTCCATCACTCTCACTTCCAGTTTTTTTCCCCACATCTCTTTCACTTCCAGTCCCCCCCATATCTTTCACTTTCAGTTTTTTCCCCACCATCTCTTTCACTTCCAGTTTTCCCCCCCCATCTCTTTCACTTCCAGTAGCTGTTGCATTTTGATGGTATTATCATGATGCTTGGAGTGGATTGGTCAAAATAAAAAAAAAGTCAAAAGAAATACCAGGTAAAAATGAATAATTTTGATTATATTTCTTACCTGGCAATTGTTTCTTCTGGAGGCAAACCCTGAGGCAACTCTTTGGCCAAAACCTCAACCCCTTCTGCATCTCCTTGAGCTGTAACAATTTCAGGAGTTCGTTTTAGTACACAAACTGAGAGACTCAATTCTTCAAGGCGAGACAACACCACTTCTTCCTTGGACTGGGAGATAATCACTCTCAACAGAGACAACACCAAACACAGCCATCGTTGCAGGCCTGTCACAGTTGACTAAAAGAGAGAAGACAAACACTGTCATTTCAGCTGAAAATAATAAAATGATGAAGTCATCTGCTAAATTAGAATTTATGGGTTTAACTACGAAAAAAATATTAAATGTTATTGATATTAATATTTATTTTTCTATATAGACCATGTTGAAATATTAATTTTGCCAAGTTTTTAGATGTTAGTATTCACCAAAACCATTTCAACATAACTTTATTAAACAATTATTGCTGGGAGGCAGCATTTGAGACCACACCTGTTGCTGGAATTCAGATGAGGCAGAATTAGCAATATTTCAAAAAGCTACTATTCACTATTTTCATGGTAAATGTTCAGATGAGCTATATTGCTTAGATCAGACTTTTACAGCTAGAAGCCCCCCCCCTGCCGGCCAATGTTACATACACAGTGTCAGTTTGTTCTCTTTCCCTTTGTAGTACATTTGTGCAGAGGAAGTTTCACTCAGCCAGCTTCTTCCACAGAACTGTTACTTTGTAAGTGGATGCTTCCCCAATCACTATGACCTTAAAATCTTCAACTGTTATTTATCCTACATATCCTCATAATATGCACTTAATTCCTCCATTTATACCCTTACAACCTCATTCAGTAACACTAACTTAAGTGGCTCTTGGGCTTTATAAAAAAATAAAATAACAATACTGCATTTCATTGTAAATTAAGATGGCAGAAAACAAAAGCACGTGATATTATAAAGTCCAGCATGTGACAGTTTATTTGCTTATTTAATGGCATATCAAATTTTCAGGGGTCATTTAATGCCAAATTTTTTTTTCTTGGGAGCTGGAGTAAGTTTTTTTTTCTCTTTACAAAAATCTATTACTGGTAATTTATTTCTTTTTTTAAATCTATACTTCCATTATTTATTTTACCCCAGTTTGGTGGTTCACTATTTACCCATAGCTAGGACCCTAACAGGTGCTACCACCCTGGGTCAGAATAGACCTGGGAACAACACTAATTAAGAGGTGGTTCCATGCTCCTCAAAACCTCTTATAGAAGAAACCAGAAACCTAACAGAATACAAAGGAATTTTATAAATCTATAATAGTTTATTTTACAGAGTAAATTATGTTACTCACCACATCCATGGGTTTAGCTACTAGTGTCTTCAACAGAATGTCAACTGGACGAAACACACTGGGGGCCACCGATTCAAAAAGATGGTGCAAGACATCCAAAGCAACTAGATTATCAAGATTTACCTGGAAAAAAAAAAAAGAAGAAAAAGGAAAACAAGGTCAGATTTAGCTGATTACAGGCTAAATAATAATAATAATAATGGGAATAATAATAATAATAATAATAATAATAGGAATAATAATAATAAAAAAATAATACATGAAAAAACAGTTTCTTATGGCAGTGTTAATAATAAGTTTGAGTTTTACTGAATGTCCCATTAATAAGATCTCGGCATAACAGTTACTGGCATGAAGAGTGGAATTAGCATGTAGAGTTCAAATTCCAGCCTTGTCTGTTGCATTCACTTTCACACAAATACCATGGAGAAAGATATAAATTCATCTCTTCTATTTTTCTAACTATGAGTTAAATAGCAGGGTGGACTGAGTTCTCTAGGCTTGGAAGGACAACTAATTTGAAACCATGGAGAAGATACCAGGAAACCATTCCACAGTTTTTGCCAGGATGTCATGGCAATTTGCAAGAATGTCAACATCCTGATGGAATATGACATTTAAGAAAAATAAAAGAAGTTAACTTAATATCTATACCTGTTGTAAACAGGAGATAGAAGTATAATGAGTTCAATCCTAGCTGGAGGAACCACCAATATAATGCTATACGAGATTGTATTTAGTTCAGTAAATATCAGTTTAAGAACCCTTAGGAAATAGGATTCTTTGGATCAGGGGACACCAAATTATGACCATATCTGGTCTTCTACCAGATTTTATCCAGTCAGCATGAAATATTTTGAAATGAATAACCTTAGCTTTTCTAAATCACTTTTTTTTTTAAGCAGGTTTTCTAATTCGAGATATTTTCACTCATCCTTTCTCAGTGTAATCATTTGAAGATAATGTTTATTCTTTTTTTACTTCTAAAAATATATAAGTTGCATACTGTCTTTCAGACTAGATCTGTATTTCCATCCTTCAATAAAGATCAGTTATCCTATTTTCAGAATAAGGCTGTTATATCCAAATTTAAATGCTGTTGTGATGCAACATATATAGGATGGACTGATCAAAGGTCGAAAACTCACATTATGCAATATGTGCCTGCTTATTTATGATCAAGTAGTCAGAGCCATTTATTGAGAACCACCCAATCTGTACACGACTTGGACATTGGACAAAATTTATTAGACAATCCGGACTATGCCGCCAAATATAATGACACATTTTTCTCCATTTTAAAAAGAGCCCACTCTGTTCACAACCTTAGAGTTCTCAAGGCTGTGTACATCAAAATTCATCAGCCTAGCCTATGTAAGCAGTGTTTATTCTGGGAAATATGATTAAATTTTTCTATTTTATATTCTTTTTGGAACCTTTTATTTGCTTTTAATCGTCAATTCATTTACAATTAAAATCTATTTTAATCATGTTCCAGTTTCCCCTCCTCATTCGCTATTTCTGCAATTATGTCTACATTATTTTGTTCTATTCGCCAACATCTATCGTTTGATAAACTGTTGACTGAAAGATTTTCCTTCAAGGGATAATGATGTCTATATATATATATATATATATATATATATATATTACATACATACAAAGTAGTAAGAGTAAAAGCTAAAGCTTAAAATATAAAACGAGAGCTCAACATCAAAGTCAACAGATTATATCCACCTGATTGTTATTACATGAAACTGAGTAGTGTATTTTGATATATATATATATATATATATATATATATGTCTTTAAATTCCTTAAGGAATATAGAGCCACAAGATATCAATGTGATTTGTGTAACAAGTCAGTTTTTAAGTAGGTAGTTAGCCTACTGCACAATCCCCAACCTGGAGGATCAGGTTTTGAATTCAGTCAGAGTTGTCCTTCTCCTAGACCAGTTGCCACCCAAGGCTATAGAACCCAGTCTTTCCTCATATTTAGGTATTAGCACATAAGTGAATATAATGGATTCGACTGGAATTCAAACTCAGCTCTCTGATTCCTCAATCCGAGCTGCTATACATTACTCCACTGTGCCTCCTGCATATTATTATATAAATTATATATTAAAAAAAAAAAAAAAAAAACAACAGCTCAAAGCATTATGGAAATAAATTAAATTTACTTGTTGCTGGGCAATAGCAGGTAAGACCATGTCAGTCACCTGCCTGGACAACCTCTTCCATTTATCTTCATTCTCTTTTCGACACTGCTGCAATATGATGACAAACATCTCCAGGGCCTGAAATGATATTAAAAACAAAGCATTAACATACACACAAACCAAAAAAAAAAAAAAAATTCTTTTAGTATTTGAATACCTCTGTAGAAATAAATAGCATTTAAATAAGAAAATAAAAAAAAAAAAAATGGTCAAATGAAGTATTTCACATCTTTTAAACTTCACAAATACAAGTGTACAACAAATGTCAACTATTGTAAAGGCTTTATGCAAGCAAGTTTTTGATAAATATTTGTTACCTCAAAATGGAACTTTTGTAAAGATACGGCATGATAGAAGGAGTCAGATATCTCCTGGAGCGATAGATTGTTTGATTGTGTTTAGCGACCTCTAAACCTCTTGTGGATCATTTAGAGCCAAATTGAGATTGTTCCTTCTGTAATACTTGTTTCGGATTTTCAGGAAGTGGTAACATTTCAACAGTATGTGCCTAAACATACTTAACTCTTGACATGGTACCTATATCAGTGGGATTAGAATGGTGAAGCAATAGAATGAGCTGACCATTTTCCCAGCATTTTAAGCAATATGAGTTCCACTTGAGGTCTGGAATGAACTTGAAACTCAAAGCCTTATTAAGAGTGCAAACATTCATTGTGACTTGAGAAAACTCAGGATCTGACCAGTGATGATGAAACAATATAAGTTTGGTTTTTGAGTTATTAAAAGTTACAGGCTAGCTTTTGTTTTCCCAATTGAGTCATTTAAGTTCAGTTAGAGGAAAAATTAGCTGCAAGGTTCAAGTCATCTTGGTTTTGGAGGTACATCAATAAACTGTAGAGAATGCTCATAGACCAGTAATTCTCGACCACCAAGAAATATTGTCAAAATATATGTGTGTGTGTGTGTGTGTGCGTGTGTGTGTAGAAGTAGTAATGTTATAGCATTAGTATTTGAATAAGTATTAAACTTCTTTTTTTCAAATAATTCTTTTCACTATTCTTGATACATTTTGGATTTCAATACAAAAGGAATATCCCATATTAACTAAAAAGGCTTTGTTAGTTTTATTGCAATTTTCTACTGATTAATGTGAATTAGGCGTCTCAACTCTAAATAACAATAAAAATAACAAGTAAGAAAGACTACACTCAACTGAAGAAGAAATGAAGGTCTGCTTATTGTACATTCAACCAAACATTGAAGAAATCTTGAAATAACACCAGGCACCAGTTTCACACTAAATAAACTGCACAAATAGTTGAATAGAAACTTTGAAATAAAGTAAGTTCATATTTGTGTGTGTATTTTTTTTTAAATCTATGGTTTTATTTCATAACATTTAAATGTATACCCTTTAAAAATTTTGCTAAGTGTGCGGTGATATTTTCATTTGCTCCTTAAAAAAGATAGAGAAACACAGTCATAGTTTGTTAATAAAAAGAAAAAAGAATGTAAAACTGAGGAGAGACTCTTGGGAGAGAACTTCATTCATCACGTGAGCTCTGGCCATTTACAGTGACTTTTATAGGCCTATTTGATTGATTGATCTGTCTTCTACAGCTTATCAACACATTGCAGGTTATTTAAAGCCAGAAAATATTTTTTTTAGATTGTAAGAATATTTAGGAGAGATAATTTTTTAGTGATACAAGTCTTACTAATTAAATCATAGCTGGAGGAGCAGAGATGGCTTCATACATTTCCCAAGTGTATTTGTGTGTAAGTGAATACAATGAACCTGATTGGAATTGGAACTCAGCTCTCCAATTAACAATTCTGAGTCTTTATCTATTATGTCACACACACATTCAAGGTTACAGTACCTGGTATTCCTAAGCAGTCACTCATCTAGGTACTGACCAGGCTCGATGTTGTTTAATTTCAGTGATTGTATGGGAACTGGTGTTTCACCATGATATGGCCCTAAGCTCCCCAAGAGAAAGGACTTAAAAGACTGGTAAGGAATATGGCAAAAACAAATCTCAGTTACCTAACTTTCATTCCACTGTATTGTTATAATTGTCCTATGTTATTTTTTTAGTTATTGTTGTTAATCTCTTATTGTGCCTAATAAGATCTACAGTAAGAATGAATTTTTTATCCATCACAGATTTTATTACAGTATATAATTAGAACTTTTCTATTATTAATTACTAGAAAGACCTATGAAAATGTCACAGTTTTCCTATTTTAATTTTATGATGAATCTTAATTCTTAAGTTCAGATTGAATAAGCTCATGGCGATTCCTATGACAATTGAATATATCCATATAATTCTCTTATATCATTAAATATTTGAGCTTAACAACATTAACAAAATATGTCAATAACAATCATAAATATGAATGCTGGTCTATATTTTAAGAAGTGGGTACAAATGAAAAGATTGGAAATCAACAACTTTTTCAATTTCACTGAAACAATCATTAAACACTTCTATCTTCCCTTCTTTCTTTTATTCCTTTTCTCATTGAAACCAAGTAGCGTCACTGATATGCTTTGTTTTTCTATGTAATCAAAACAGAATAGTCCATTATTTATAAAATATTGGCAGGAGATGTTAAACACTTATATGTTCCCTTCTTTCTTTTTTTCACTGAAACCATGTCTTTTCCACCCCACGATCAAAACAGAATAGTCCATTATTTATGAGGTACTGGAAGAGCATAACAGTCATGCAAACTGAAGAACTAATAAAAGGAGGGACAAACACCATTATTACAAGATTGTTAATTGCTCATTGTGCCTAATAAGATCAACAGTAAATCTTGTATCTATCCCAGCTTTTATTACAGTATATTATTATATTACTTATTGTGCCTAATTCATAAATGATCTTGTAATACACTATCTGTTGATACTGCCTATGAGTGCAACAAAAGTTTGGGGTCTGCTTACCTGATAGAAATTAATAAGCCGCAGTAGCATGGAAACAACAACTTCCCGTTGGGTCTCCAAGTCCTTGCCCCCATCACTCTTGTTGTTGCCTCGGAGCAAGAACAGGTCATAGACAATGGGTTGCAGGGCAGGTATAGCTGCAAGAAAGAAAAAAATTAAAATTAGTGAAATATTGCAATTATTTCTGGTTTCTCTATTTTTTGTAAAGCATATCTACACTATTTACATTCAGACTATTGACCTCATCTTTGTTGTTATTACAACATTTCAGCTGCTGAGCCCTCCAGCCATCATCAGGTGTATATATCAATCCAGGTAACCTACAGAGAATTCCAAACTGAACCCTTTTATTTAAACCACAGGGTAAACTGTTCTCATTCTACTGCCCATATCCTGTAGTGTTTATGGAGGTGTTTACAGGTGGTTATCATTGGAGAATATACTTAATCCCCATATAAAACAATTTTTGGCCTTTTAAAATTGCGTACAAAGCTAATTAGTACAAAGATATATTTTGCATGTACTGATAAAATTTTATATCTTTTAAAATATACAATATTTAAAGAGTTCATAAGTTCATATCAGAAAGTTCTTGTGTTGAACATCTAAGTCCTTTAGCATAAGATAAAGAGAAGAGATTCCTGTGAATAGGTATGTATATATGTATCTCATTGATAGTAGCAATCCTTTAGACTCTCTTTGGGATTTTTAGGTGTCTTGATAATGTAGGGCATGGAAGAACAGACAAAATTATTTTATCGACATTCTGGTTCCTTTTTCTGGTCGTCTGTATTTATACACTTTTTTGAGGCAAAGGAATTAATTTCAGAATTGTCACTTGCTTCCTGATTGGTTCACAGGTGTGACTCATTTTTCTTCACCTACATTTGTGAATGATGACCTTTTGACCTCTTATTTCTTCTTTTTTTTCTTTTTTGTTTTTATTTCTTTAAGGGCAACCAAAATGCTTTGCCAATTTTTTTTTTTTTTTTTTTTTTAAATAGTGAACTTTTTATTTTTCTATCACTACAATCCTGTCAAGTTCTTATATTTTTAGAACTATTCAGTTATTGCTCACCATGTTTCTACTTAGTCCAAATACACACCTTGCCTGGATAAGGATTGTACACAAAATTACTATGTCACCAAATTTGTATCTTCATTTTTGTTGTTTTTAATACACTCTCTTGGATAATATGGTATAGCTGGCCCCTCGTATTCAAAGATACCCATCTGCTGGGGCAGCTAACCAATCCCTATTGCAGACGCTTGCTTAGGCACATTCTGTGTTTATTCAACACTCACCTGTGGTTTATACTTGAACTATGCTGAGAAGACCTTAGTTACAGTTTCTGGGAAAGAGTGTGTTATCTAGCGTGATCAACAATTTGAACAAGGCCAGCACACTCAAGCACTCGGCCACGATAACTTGTGACTGTGCTAGCATAGATATCGATGACCCCAAGGGTATTGTCTACCCAATCTCACTCACAAGGCTTGGGTCAACCCGTGGTATGGTTTTTCAGGCACTTTCTAAAAGGTGCTGCACGCCAGGATCGACCCTTCCAGTCTGATAACATCAGGAAGTGTCCTTCTGACAAATCGACCATGGTGAAATTCGAACCCGGGTCTCATGGTCAGAATGCAAACATTCTAACAATTTGGCCACATGCCCACAGTTGGACAATATAGTGAAAAATGAAAATATGCACTAACCAAGGTCATCAGATGCAACATCCACTTAAGAACAGAATGTGGAAAATGCTCAACATAATAAAAATGAAGATGCTAGTCAGGAAAATCTGCTCATCAATCCAATTTCTCAGGTTATTCATCCAATAATTTGGCTAGGTTAGGTTGACTGATTTTGACATGCCAACACTCATTAAGCTATTTAACATGTTTACTGCCAGACATCAATTACAAAATAAAACTTCAATTGCCAATATCATAATAACCAACATATTTAATGAAAAAAGAACTCCACTAATAACGCACAAGGCAAAAAAAACATTTACTTGAAAACCAGAGACTGGGTTGGCTGAAACATTGTTAATGAAACAATAAAAAAGATGAGGATAACACCTCAAAATCATTTAATACTAGAGTATTGATTTTCATATGACAAGTGTTTTAACATGTTGACTGCCAGAGGTCAATTACAAAATCTGATTTCAAACATCAACTTTATAATTAAAATTTTTATGATTTATAGCTTCAATTGAATTCTTAACATTATTTTTATACTAAAAGTATCAATGCGAATAAACTGGTTGTTGGTGCCCACAGATGAAAGTTTATCAGAAAATGCTAAGTACAAGATAACCTTTAGTTGGTGTAATAATAAAAACTACCAATCACAAGGTATTTTGTGATTTGCAGTCAATGTGTTAATGTCAAAGCTTTTCCTTATGCCCTACCCAATCCAAGACTAAACATATATCTCTTCTTGGACAAAAAAGAAATTAATAGTTTTAATGTTAGCCTTTGTATATTATTCATCATCAAAAACATTTCTTTAAAACTAGTTTTAACCCGTGAAAATTTCACGGTTCTCCTATTTTAATTTTCTGATAAATCTTACTTCTTAACTTAATGATTGAATAAGTTCATATCGAGTTCTACAACAATAAAATATCTGTAGAAATTCCCGTATTGCATTGTTAAATATTTGAGCTTAACAACTTTAACAAAATATTGCAATAACAATCATAAATATGAATGAATTATTTTAAGTGGATACAAATGAAAAGATTTGAAATTGAACAAAACAGTTGTTAAACACTTCTATTTTTTCTTTCTTTCATTAATTTTCTCACTGAAACCAAATAGCATCTTTTTTTCTCTTTCCACACAATCAAAACAGAATAGTCTGTTATTTATGAGGTAGTGGCAGGGCGTAATGATCATGCAAACTAACAAAAGGAGATAAACAAACACAATTTTAATAGGATTTTTTATGCAATTCTTTGTTTTTTCAATTTAAAAAAACTAAAATCTAAATATGAAAATACAAGTAACATTTTGAAAATTTAAGAACAGGTGGAAATGGTATCTTTAAAATAATTTTTTGGTGGCTAGGAGAAAATGACTTTTGTTATAACAAAATGTAATGTTATGATAAATGTTCCTTTAACATTATCAGTTGTCAAAGCAAAAGACAGGAACAGACAAATTGTACTTACATTTAACCAACAAGTGATTTAAATTAATTATTTAAAAAGGAAATTAGTTCTTTTGGACAAGAGTGTGGCATGTATCTCCTTGTGTCTTAGTGGCATTATGACCTTGCTTGGGGTGGATTGATAAAAAAAAATAAAAAAAAAATTAGAAGCAATCATGTTTAATGAGTGTTGTCAATTTACAAGAATAAAGAAAATGTATAAGTCCACTTTCATATGTTTAGATTTTATAAAATTTCTAATCATGGCTTTTTTAAAACAACAAAAATTGCAGAGGGAGGTAAAAGTGTATACAATAATAGTAGTGTCAAGGGAATAACTTCTTTTGACACACTGTTTTTGTTTTGTTTTTTTTGCAGGCAGGACTGTTTAACATTGCCAATATATTATATCCTTACCATGGGTAGTAGGTTGTAGTCCACTTGCCATAATACCATCACAAAGTTGAATGATCTTAGGCATACCAATGATAGGTTTGGTGTGGAATTTCTCATAGGACAACATCACTAAAAACTGAAAGATGTGTGGAACAAGACTGTCGGAGTATCTGGAAAACAAAATAAAAGCCAAAATATTAGTTGTCACAACTGATGAAAATTATCAACATGACCAATACAAAACAGAATGAAAATTACTGCTACTAGCTGAAAACTCACCAGATGGTTGGGATTTTAAGCTAATTCCAAACCAATGCTTAATTGGGGCCTCTGAATCGAACAACAGAATCATGAAATCTTTAATCAAATTTAATTGACAGACTGATTCATTTTTTGCAGGTTATTTAAAGTCAGAAAATATTTTTATATTGTAAGAATTTTATTTATTTTTTTTGAGATAATTATTTTGTGATACAAGTTTTACTACTTAACCCATAGTTGATGAAAGAAGAGGTGGATTAATCAGAATGTGATAAACAAGAAATTATAATCTGGATAAAAAGGGATCAATTCTATATTACAATTAATAAATAAACTGATCCCTCACTTTGTGGCTATGCTAGTTTCTATCCATTTACATTCCCAAGAATGTAACTAAATCTAAAAGACATGCCTGTGTAGCTAATCAGTATTTCACTGATCGATTCATTTTCTATGGCTTATTAACCCCTTTTGAAGGTTATTTAAAGCCAGAAAATATTTTTAGATTGTAATTTTTTTTCTCTAGATAATAGTGATTGCATTATATTGCAGCACCTGGTATTCCCCAATAGACACACCCATCCGGGTACTGACCATATGGGAACTGGTGTTTTAGCATGATGTATTCATAACGCAAAGAATGTATGGACACAACACTCAAATTAGTTTTTTCATATTTTTTTTTTCTATTGTTCCCTTTTGGAAAATTCAAAATATGATACAAGTCTGAGGAAGGCCAAAGAACACACCAGCTGAAAGTGATCAAAATAACAAAAACCAGGATGTTAGGCCAAATCATAATTCTTTCTTTCAAGAATTCACACAAATTGTTTAAAAATGTTCAAATTTCTCCATTTTAGGAAAAAGTATATTTCTTAAACCAGAACGTTTACTCCAAGTCAGTTATGGTTGATGACATACAACCATACAAACACTATATTGAATCATAAGCTATGTGACCACTACTTTAACACTTAAGCTACTCAGGTAGAATAGCTGAAGACAATTTTTCAATTATTTCAAATAATACTTACCTTATTTGTCCCTCTTCTATGAATTCAAATTGCTTTATCACAAATCCAATGAAAATCTACAAACATGAATTTAAAAAAAGTTTATTGAAATAATAAAGATACACAAAAAGTTTTAAATAAAACTAGCAAGATAACCCAGTGTTGTTAAAAGTAGTTTCTATTAATTTTTTCATTTTTTTCCACTTAATTTTAAAGTTCATAAATGTTTTAAGTCCCAGTAAAAATGTTTAATATCTGATTATTTTTTTTCAAGTATTATAAATTACACATACTTTTCAGTGTAGAGATATACATAAAAAAAATTTAAAATCTATCAGCATTTTATATAGAGAATCTAAAAAAAATAATTTATATTATAAACTACAACATTTCAGATTCTTCAAGAATCTCTAAATACATGGCAGAAGTAAAAAAACAAAATGTGGCAGCAATATTCAATGTATGGATGAATGAAAGACTTCTAAGATAGATTCTAGCAAGAAAAATTATCTAGCCCGGCACAATTATTTATACATTTAGTACTTACAATATTAGTTTACTGATACCATAACAAATGATGACATATTTTCTTTAGTCTTTACTACTTGAAGATTTTCACCTGTGAGACTTTAAATACATTTTTCAATGATTTTATTAACCTTTTAATGTCCATTGTTTCACTAGTGGAAAATATTTTAAGATTTTTATATATACACACACTAAAATCATCATTAATTGTATTTTAACATATTTAAACAGATATATTTTAATTTTTCTGTGTATATTATTAAGTCTGAATTTATGTGAGGAGTTATCTTTATTTACGCTATTTATATTTGGACTATTGTCCTCATCCTTGTTGCTGTTATCACAATGTTTTGACTTCATCAGGTTTATATCAATTTGGGTAACCTAAAGGGAAGTCCAAACTGAACCCTTTATTCAAGTCTACAAAGGGAGACTGTTCTCATTCCCTTCCGCATGTCTAGGGATATTTGGTCTAGTTTTTATTTTTAATACTGTTCAGTTACTGCTTACCCTGTTTCTACTGAGTAGCAAGTACACACTGCCCAGCCCAGGGATAGAACTCAAAATTACTATGTCACATGGGGCAATATCCTAGTGGATTAAAGTGTTGGTTTGCAAATTTGAAGATGTAGTAATTGTGAGTTCAATTCTTGGTCCAGGAAGGGTGTACTTGGACTCATTGGAAACAGGACAAGCAATAACTTAGCAGTACTAAAAATAAGAACTAAACAAGATAACTCAAGACATGAAACGAGAATAATCTACTCCTGTAGATTAAATAAAGGGAATTCCCTGTAGGTTACTCACATTGACACAGACCTGATGAAGGCCGGAGGGAACAACAGCTGAAACATTGTGATGATAACAACAACAAAGGTGGAGAAAATAGTCCTCACATAATTATATCATTGTAGTAAAACTAAGCAAGATAAATAGGAGTGTAAATTTTCTTTTCATGGAGAAAGCTGAAAATGGAGGGGGGGGGTCTTATACAACTATAAATACATTAAGTAATCTATTTAAAACAAAAAAATTCTATTAAAAATAAACATCTGTGTAAAAAAAAAAAATCTTTGTTGTATTATAATCATGCTTGTTCCTCTGTTAGCATGCACATTACACCCTGCCACTACATTAAATAAATAATGGCCCATTCCATTCTCATTGCAGGGAAAAATGGAAGAAGAAAAATTATATATCAGAGATGCTGTTTGGATTTGTAAGGAAAAGAAAGCATACATAAGAAGTGGCAGATAGTGGAGATGATAACTCTCACATGTATTTAACGTCTTCTTCAGTGAATTGGAAAATCTTGTCAATTACTAATCCTTATATTTGTACCCTCTCACTTCTTTAAATAATTACTTGCATACATACTTATGATTGTTATTGCAATATTTTGTTAAACTTATTAAATATTTCATGATTCAATTGGGGAATTTCTGCAGTTTTTTATTTTTTTTTTATAGTCATGGAACTCGTAAAGAGCTTATTCAATGAGCAAAATTGTTGCAGACAAGAAACATCTTCTGATTAAGTTTTGAGAACATGCTTATAAGGACTTCCACTGATTTTAAGCTAACTGCAGCTAATCTTCTGCCAAACGAAAACAATAATTACAGTTTCTTACTCATGGTAACATATGTAATGTTGTAAAAAACAAGTTCAAATGGTTAAAAATATTAACATACCTGGTCTGAATCTAGGAGGCAGTAGTTGACTCTCAACTGGACAAGTTGAGAAAGTAAACCCAGCACTTCTGTCTGTAGGGGCAAGGAACTTGTTACAGTGTACTGCTTCAGGGCTTTAATGACCAATGGTTCAAATAACCGGATATAGGAGGCAATTGCAGTCTTCATCAGAAAGAAGAAAAACAAAAGACATTTTAACAGTGACGCATGTATGTGTCTATATAAAGTACAATGGGTAAATTGTCACCATTCTATATTTTTAATTTTGTACATTGTTTTTGATTTTGTCGACTGCACAGTCTGGTAGGGTCTGTTGGGCACCCTCTGTGAAAAAGAAGTGTACCATGATGCAATTCACTTCACCAGAAATTTTGAAACAGCTTTCTGTACGGGTTGGCATTCACACTGGAGCTTCCAATGCGAACATTTCAGAGTGTTTGGGTGTCAATCTGAGGACAGTGCAGCTGATTCATAAAGAGTTTGATGAGTCTAATGGTGATTACAAAGGTGTTTAGAGTGATCACGAGTGATGGCAACACTATTCTTCCATTCATCTTCCCACAAGGCCTCAGACTTAACATGGAGACCTACATCAAGTGCATTGAGGAGGTAGTGCTACCCTCAGCCAAGAGCAAGGCTGATGGAAGACCCTATGTCTGACAAGAGGACTCTGCACCATGCCACACAAGCAGGAGAACCCAGTCATGGCTGTCAGAAAATTTCTGCGACCACATCATCCCTTACATCTGGCCAGCTAACTCCTCAGACTGCAACCCCCTTGATTGTGTGGAGTGCAGTTTATCAAGAGACTAACAAAACTCCTTGTAACACCAAAGATGAACTGAAGGCAAGGATTATGGCAGCATTCATCAACTTAACAAGACTGTCCAGAAGAGTTGCAGGAGATTCCGAAGTCATCTGAAGGCCATGGTTGAAGCCAATGGCAATTTTATTGAATAAATTTACTCTTTAGTATTTCAAGATATTTTTGTGTAATTTTTGGTAAATATATCTGTTAAAATAAGATATCAGTGTCATTTTCATTTTTGCATTATTTAGACAACAATTCCATCATTGCACCCTGTATATATATATATTATATAAAACAGTAGAAAGAGAGATTATAATGAGGAGACAGTTGCAAATGTTGCCTGATCATTTACAGGATCCTTGTACAATTTTATCCAAGGAGTTATTTTGTTTTTTTAAGCACTTTGGTTGAAACCTAATAGAGTTGATTGCAGAGAATGGAAAATTTTTGGACCTGGCTCATGTGTATGCACTTGGGCTTCCCACTTCTTTAAACTGGCCTTGTGCCTTATCTCACTACCATGAATAACAAGTGTAGTATCTGTTTTTAAGCTCTCTGCTGTGCTTCTGTCCTCAGACAGTTCACAAAAAAGCTTTGAAGTATCCTTGGTCCCAGGGATTCCAATCCTGTTGCAGCACCTCCCTTTCATGAACCCTCTGTTTTTTGGTGCACTGAGTCAGGTGCAGAGTTGGGATCCCAGAACCAGGCATCTCTCAATGATTTTTTGATCCCAATTCAAAAGCTGGAGCACTGATTGACTACTTACCAACCTCTTCACAGTTTCAGAATGTGATACAATGTCGTCTTGTTTTTTTTTTAATTAAGGGGAGCTGTACATATAGGCCAAGGACAAAGACTGACCAGTCCTCACAGCCACTATTACACTAGTTTCAGTATGCACCAACACCTGGTTCGTTAATGAAATGAGTAAGTTACTGCTGCAGGCTTGGAATTCCCAGGGCTCAGCCCCCACATAGCATTAAGAAGAATCTGAACAGTTACATCCCAGCTTGAAGACCAGGAAAAAAGGAGACCTTCTTAATATTTATTTTAAAAACAATTTTGATTTAATTTTTATAAATTTAAAAATATGCATATTAATTTAAATCTTAATTTGCTTGAATTTCTTAAAGATTTTGTTACTGACTTTTTTTAAAATAAAGTTGAAAAAAAATAAAATAAAAACGTAGAAATAAGGAAAATACTTTAAGAAATCCAGACATACCAAAACCATTAAATCCAGATCTAAACAATATGGTGTTACTAAAATCAAATGGGAGAATATGATATATCAAAACAATGTTAGGTAATTGTATGACAAAATAGAAAAATGATATGACAAAACAGAAAAAAAACATAATGCATTTGATTTTCTAAAAGAACTTCATCAGATTAAAGTAATGTTCCTATTGATGGAATTATACAGGATGCAGCAAAAGGAATGCCCTTTTATTTTATTTTTTTTATAGTTTTTTTATTTTTTTTTTAGCCAAGATGGATAGGATCACAGAGCAATTGAGTAGCCATCACGATCACCAGACGTAACACTAGAGACTTGTGGGGTGTACTGAAAGATCTTGCTTATAGAATCAAACCAAATAACAATTCCTAAATTATAAGAAGAAATTTCACATGAATTTTCTGAAATTAATATAGAAATGTGTTAAATGTTTTGTAGAAGTGTTACTGATAGGGTTGTAATGAACATGAAGGGGAGCATTTTGAACATGTTAAATAGTTTTTCAATCATAATAAATTATGTTTTGATGTGACAATACTTATAAGCTTTCTTAAACTTCTGTCATTTATTCTTATTCAATAAAAGTTAAGAAATAAAAAAGGTTTTTACTTCTCTGTACCCTGTATGCAGAGAAGAGGAGGGGGATATATAATTATAACCAACATTTCCATCTGTATCTCCCAGCTGTACATTATATATATATATAATATTCTACCAATTAAAACTTTTAGAGGATGAAACAGGTTACATAGAATTAAACAAAGTAATGGCTTATTCCTCCACATGAATCTAGGGAAGACCTACGGCTAACAAAGGATCTTCACAGGCTGAGAAAAAAAAAAGCCTCTTTTACTAAAACCACATAAAGGCTACAAAAATGCTAAAGGACAAAGGCATAATAACCACTTTTGATTCAAATTGCTTAATGAAAAATAAAAAGTCTTTTTTAATGACAAAAGAAATACTTACTTTATCAGCTCGACTGCCAGGCTTCAGGATAGCTGGAGTCTTTCTTTCAATTCTTTTCTTAAACCATGCAAGACTGCTAAAACATAACAAAGCAAGATAAAATGATGTACAAAAATGTTTATACACTTTGTCTTGGCATTCAGACCACAAAGCAAAAAAAACATGGACCAAAAAACAATTTATTAAATTTTGGAGCAGAACCAAGATTTTTTAATATTGTGAAATAGGACCATTTTTTCTACTATTTAACACTTTCATATATGCTTTTAAACTACAAATTTCTCATGATTTCCTCAAATGTCAATATCATTTTTTTCTTTTTTCCTCTGACTACCCTATTTTTTTTTCTGTGTCTTTTTTCTTAACTCTTATTTCTATGTTCCCCTTACACTTTTCTGCTGGATATACTCGATAAAAAGGTCAGCATGTCGAACAAAACCCAGACCTTCCCCATCTTTATTAAAATGAATGTAAATACATATATCTTTTTTCTTTTCCTAATTTTGTTTGCATGTCTTATCTTCCACTCTCTCAATCACCTTTGCTCTTTCGAGAGATATATATATCTCCTTCAACCACCCCACGGCCACCAACCCCTCCTGCCACCAATTTAAACCTGCCTCCTCAAAACACATGTGCATAAATTAAAAATAATACTAAATTTTCCTTATACTTGGAATATTTGTCACCCATTTATTTGTATGAAAATGTTGATCTGAGGAATTAGAATTGAATTTTGATTCTAATGAAAAATTATAATCACCATAACCCCTTAAAGTTGTCTGTTTCTTAATATAATTAATATTTGCTCTGTTTTTACATTGAGCTCTCTGGATTATATCCTACCTGGAATTATCCATACAGATTACCAAAAAGACCTATATATATATATATATATATATATATATATATATATATATATATATATATACACACACAGTTTGGAATTAATCTGATTTGTATAAAAAGCATAGAGAAAACAAAACAAAATAAAAATAGAAAATACAAATAATTTCAGAGAATACAAAAGTATACACACTTGGAACTATCATCCTGATCTGCCTGGCCACTTTTGAAGGCAGCCCCAGCCAAACTCTGGGTGAATTGAGTATACGGGTGGGTGAAACAGCAGTGGTAGAGCCCAGGCTTCATGTTTGTGGACAGCCTGCTGCCCTTGCCATGTCGAAGACGTGAAGAATTCAGGCTCTGGGGCAGCTCCCACTGACTGGACAAGTTGGTGCCAAACAAGGCCTTCAGCAGCTAAAATTTTAAAATAGAAACAAGTTGGTCCAAAGTCAAAGTTCAACACAAACTGACCAGGTTTCTAAAGGTTCAACAAGAAAATGGATGGGTGTTATTTTATGAACTTTTAATAAAAAAAGTGTATTTTTCTTCTTTCTTTTATACAATAGACATTAAGAAAACTTGGACAATTTACTGTTTAAATATGGAAAATAGACATGGAATAAAATTTCATTCACCGATTTGTAAAAATTGATTAAAATGTTTTTTGTTTTTTTTTAAAATCTTTTAAATGAAAAAAATGAAAATCATAATGCAAATTTTTACTCTTAAACGCATTAATCTTTAGCACTCTACATTATAAGTATTACTTCTCCGTCCACTATGTATGGTGGCTCCTCAAATACAAACTACAGTAGCCTTGTCGAGATTTAATCAAGGCTGTTTTTTGCTGTTGCTATAGCAGGATGTGATAACACAACCATGAAAGTGGAATGAAGAGAAAGGAATTCATGACTTTCAAAAAGGCATTAGTGGAAGCAAATATAAAATAACTGTCTAGGCCAGAATTTGAACTCTGATTACCAATTTCATTGTCCTTAAATGTTAACTGTTAGTTTATCCGTATTTCTGCATAGATACTATTAAACAGAAAGACTTTTCTTGCTAGATGTACCTTAGAGGACAGAATAAATCATTTGGTATTACTATCTCCTCTCCTTGTATTATAGTTAGTACTAAGTTATAGGGTAGTATTAGTTGCAGCAGAGAAAAATCTCCAACTTTTATCAAGTCAGTTGCTAGGCCTGCTGCTAAAAGATGATTCACTGACAATTTTTCTTGCCAGAATCTGCAATGTTATCAGTCTTGACCTGGCATCTTGGCTTCCGTCACATTTCCACTGTTGTAATTTTCATGGCAATTGTTCTGATAAGTTTTCTTCTTTGGTCCCTCGACTTTAGGAATTTAAGCTTAGTACTAGATTGGTAGCTAGGTCTCATCATTTTAATCTTTTTTGTATTTATGCTAATGTTCACAAAGCCCAAGAGCCACTCAAGGCAGAGGGTTACTTCATGTTGTATGAGTGTAAGAGAAGGTAAGAAGTTCAGTTTATGAGGTTATGTAGTCTGTTCCACAAAGCAGAAGTTCTTGGGAAGAAGCTGTTCAAATGGAACTTACTCCTTACTAATGGAATACCAAGGAAATGAGGATGATTCCTTCTCATGCACGTGTCATGGTGAGTTCCAGCTGCAAAGGTCATGACTGGTGGAACCAAGGAATGTATCTCATCAAAACATTTGCCATGGAAATAGCAACAGAGTGGTGAGAAGTTTGCAATGTTTCAACTGGAGGGAAAGGGGTTGTAGGATGGAAAATAATTCATCACCCACAAGGCCATATAAATGCTTTTAAGGTAGGCAATTGAGGACTGGACAGCTCCAGCCCAAATATAGTAGCAATACTCTATATTTGTTTGTGTAACCATAAGTTTTATTCTGATAGTTTTTTCTCACACATTTTTCACCTAGGGAAGTATACTCTGGCTTCTTGCATTCCTGTCAACTATGGTCTTCAAAAATTTAAATGCAATGTTGTCATCATCTGTCTTCTTGAATCCTGTTCTTGATATTGCCCTTCCTCCTCAGTAATGTTTTCTCATTTCCATCTATCCCACTAACCCTTTGCGTCTTAGCGGCTTTATCACCTTGCTTGGGGATGACAGGATTAAAAAAAAAAACTTGACCGAGCTCTTCTTTATTAGCGCCACTAACATACTATGATCAAGACTCTTATCAAAGATAGTTACCAATAAGAAAGAGCACAAGGAAAGATGGATTCATGCTTTTTCCAAGGGCAAACACAAGCAGACTTAGACAAAATTTGAACTATTTACCAGTTTAATTTTCTATATGCCACCTTGCATTGTTGTTTTGTTTTTTAAATCAAACTCTTTAAAGGATACAAGAGATATTAAAACAAGATAGTGACATCTTGTAACTGACCTGTTGTACACATAGAACTGTGGCAGTGGCTTCCATGGCAAATGTACTCTTGAGATAAGTAAGGAATTCCTCAGCATATTTGCCAATGTCAAACAAAGAGGAAATTTCCAGCAGTTGTGCCAAGACTTCCAAAGCCACTTTTAACAAACTGCAAAACTTGTCCGACACATTTAAATCCAAGGAAATCTGCATGACAAAAAAACATTTTTAATTCACTTATGAAAACATTTTTGAAAAAGAAATAGATTTAGGTTTCTTTTTTTAATCTTTCCCATTTCTCACTTTCTTCCCCAGCCTGGTTGAAAGATTTTTTTCATTTTTGTAAAGTCAGGCAAAAGAAAAAGCATTAGTGGTAGTCAAAAGTTCCCAGAATCCTCTAAAAAAAAAAAAAAAAAAAAAAACTACAGACAGAATATACAGTAGAATTTTTTTTAATATAAAAAAAAAAAAGAAAAAAGAAAAAAGTCTGACTGAAATTAAAGCCAGCAGTTGAAATAACTTAAGAATTTATTTATTGCAGTCATTTTTTATGAAAATACAGGAGTTAATGCTTATAAAAATCATAAATAAAAATGACTTTTTTCATTTCACACAAATTGATAATTAAATATCAACATGCTTAAAATTAATTTATGGAAAAACATTAAAAGATTTTTTTATAATCTGAGTTATTTCACTCTGAATAAAATAAATGTTGGTTAAAAATGTAAGTGTTATCTAGTTGTCATAAGTTCAATCCCCAGATTAGGCAATGAAATAATATACACTGGTCTAGCATGAATGAACAAGAACTGACATCAGAATGACAAAATAATACAATAATCAACAGATATCCCATATAAGCCAAAAATAATAGACACCTGAAGATGATTAGAGGGTACTTGACCAAAATCCTTTGTCTATAATAATCTCTATAATAAAGATGAAAACAATAGTTCAAAGAAATTAAAGTATATTGACAAGTTCTCATCTCAAAAATAGAATAAGTATAATTAAAAGTTATCTATTAAAAAACTTATTACTGTTTCTATAATTGAGAGGAGCAATTGGCTTTGAATTTTTCTTTTTCCTTGACTGGTTTCCAATGATGTCTACAGAAACATGTCTTCCCTTCTATTTTAACCATAGCTTAAGGAAAAGAAGAGATGGTTCATATTCTTCCCAAAGTAAACACCAACTGTCTTAAACAGAATTTGAACTCTTCATGCTGATACCATTTTCTGTGCTGTTGACCATTAAAGCCCTCTAGACATGATTCATGTCAAAATTATAACAACATTACATAAATATATAAAGCTTATATTCATATATTCAATAAACTGAACAATTTCAAATTATGAGATTGATCAATTTCTTTTTTTTTTCTTTTTTTACAGCTTGACCCTTTGTAGGTTATTTAATGCTTAAACTTATTTTGGATTGTTTAATATTTTTACAAGTGAATATTGCATTAATAGTTTTTTTGACAACAATGATTTTTACTATTTAACCCATATCTGTGGGGTAGATGGATTCATATCTTTCCCAAGGATTTTTGCATGTAAATGAACCATACTGGAATTCAAAAAAGGCTCTCCAATTTCTCATTCAGAGACACTATTCATAATCAAACTGTGAGAAACAAATCCCTCCATTGTGTAACGAATGATTATTTCAAGAATTGTTTGAACAATTGATATTCATCTTAGATATTTGGTCTAGACTCCAACCATCCTCAAGTGTATAATCTATAAAGAAAAAGCGAGCTCTTTTTTAAGGTAATGTGTGTATCTTTTTTTTTTTTTTTTTTTACTGTTGAATGATGTTATACCTGAGAAAAGCTGAAAAACAGATTGGTTTTCGAACACTATTTTCACCAAACAAAAAAGAAAATCAATCATCAAAAAGAACAATTTGGCAGTAAATACTTATAAAATACTCATAGTTAAGTATAAATCATGACTAAAAAAAAAAAAAAAAAAGGCAGAGTAAACCACTTGCCTTGTAGTTGGAATAAGCGCCTTTCAGGACCTCGTAAACACGCATATATTGGGGTAAGTTGTAAAAAGTTCCAAGACCTTCTTTTCTGCTTTTCTCTTTTTCCATTTCCTTTTCTCGATCTATCAAATAGAAACAATAAAACCATTTTAGTTAAAAAAACAAAATAAATAAAAGCGTTTTTGCTATCTATGTTTTTTTTTTTTTTTTTTTTTCTTACATGCATAAATTTCAACTTAACCTTTTCAGGATATTCCCAAGAAAATCTCATTTTTTTTGTGAATAATCCAAAGTCTTGTTCAGTAATCTATTTACTCATGACTACATGCATTTAATGACATTAGTTTGGTTTAATTTGGTTTGTTTTGTAATGCTCATTTGTAGGAGAGACTTTGTAAATCACAGATAAAATAATAGTAACATCTTTGAACAATACTCGGTTAGACGCTGCTAATTCCCATATATGTTTTTCCTTTACCCCGTCATATGATCTAATTATTTCAAGATGAGGTTGAGTGTGCTTGCTCTCTGGTGATTTGTGTTCAAACCCAAGTGTTGGCAGTGACACTTTATTCTTTATTCTTATTTGACTTTATTCTTATATGACAGTTTAATGGCATATCAACTCCTTATGGGTCATTTCATGCCAAAATTTTTTTTTTTTTTCTGTTAAAAAATTAAGAGGTGGTTCCATGCTCCTCAAAACCTCCCAATCAGAAGCCTTACTGTCAGAGGTAGTCTATCACCATAGCTAGGGTGATATTGTCATCAGATTTTCATTTGTGAGTCATTAAACATTTTTTGTCATCCTCAACTCTTTATATAAATCTTTTGAGGTATGATGCTGAGATGCATTTTTACTCTGTCTTAATAACAGAGGCATAAGGCATTGTTGGTTACATTTTAGGTATGGGGGTCTGCCTTTTGGTCTTTTTTTCTTTTTATTAGTTTGCTTATTTTCCTGTCTTTTTCGTGATTTTTGTTATTAAATTTTTTTTTTTTTTGCTTTCTATTTGAGTTTTCTTTTGGCTACCTGGCAAACTTTCTGTTAGTTATACCAACACTTTGGATGTGTGTGTGTGTGTATATATATATATATATATATATATATATATATATATTTTATAAATTAATTGATTTAAAATATGTTTTTTTTCGCTACACAGTTCCAACCATGTTTCAAAAATAGAAGCTTAAAACCCAATTTAATTTTGCAATTAAATTAAAAGCATTAGTTCCATTTCATCTTCAAGCGAATTTTGGAGTCTTACTGTTCTTTTCTTTTTTTTTTTATATATATATATATATATATATATATATATATATATATATATATATATATATATATATATTATACACACACAAAGGGTTGGCTGGAAAGTTTATATGCAGGCCAAGATATAAATGTATACTCTAAAAGACATGGAAGTATCCCAGAATGCAACAGTTTTCTCAAGTGGAGATTGTATATTGAAGTATGTATTAACAAACAAAAAAAAAAAAAGAAAAAAAAAGGTACATAAATTCAGTTTGACCATTACAAATGACATCACTTTTGACCAACTTGAATTCTAAAAATACCAGAATTTGTCAAAACACAAATATATTTTGCTAAATATATTGATCACTTGCAATTCTTGATAATGACCATAGAGACAGTTAAATGTACTCAAATGTATAAAAATGAACTTTGGGTAGTTTAACATTTTTAATACTCATTCGAAAGTTAGAAAAACTATATAAAAAGTTAAATAGACTGACTTTGTTAGCATTATTCAATAAAACTTGAAGATATACATATATCCATACAAAACAAAAGGAAAACTTTTCTTTAGCAAAGCATATCATCCTCTGAGGAACTTTATAAACTTGATAAAGTTCCTTAGTGGATGAGATAATTTGATACAGAAAAGTTTTCCTTTTGTCTTTTATATATATTGTCTTTACATTTTATTTACAATTTGTGCATGTGTGTGTGTATGTGTAAAAATTCACATATAATTAGCATATACCTGATGATCCGCTAAGGTGAAACCATGGTAGGTTTGTCTGGTTCTCTAGGTTTAACTAGGTCTGCTCTACTTATTGTATTGAGTACTTTATTTAGTTATTTTGCGTACTCGTATCGGGGTTTTTTTTTGGGGTGGGGGGCTTTGAACTTGCATGCTAGACGATTATTTTCAGCTAACATACATGTTCTTGGTTCTTTCTTTTTTTATAGCTTTTTTCCCCCTTTTGTATTGGTTTGATTATTTGCAAATCAAGACACCGAAGGTTTTCCAAATGAGTATAGTTTCTTATACTTATAAGATTACTACTATTACTAATATATATATATATATATATATATATATATATATATATATATATATACACACACATACACACATACATTTACATTTAGGAGACTTATATTTGGGTAGGCATATTTTTTATGTATAATTTACATCTACCAACCTTGTTTTTTCAACAGTATTTTTTTTTTTAATCATTTCACCTCAAACAAGGTAATAGATAACGAATGACATTGCATTTAAATTTATGAAGATCAAAATTAATAAAGGGTTTGGATCTGTCTTGCTTATAGAGGAATATATATATAAAATGTATATTTATGATGAATCAACAGATTTCATGGTTTTTTTTTAAATGTCTTAAAACAGCCACTTAAATATAAGTTTTATAGATTATTTAAAAAATAAGTCTACACAGTTAAAAATTTGGATTTGTTTAATATTTTATTCAGTCTTACATATTCATAAGCATACAATTTGTCTTTGCTTTAAATATTGCTACCACATATATGAGGCTCCAGCTACATATTTAGAAATTCTTGATAAAATCCAAAGAAGAATCTGCAATGTTATTAGTCCTAACCTGGCATCTCAAGATTTCAAGAAGGATGTTCATATTTAAGACTTACAGGTTTCATTTGCTCATAGCCACTTTTAATGAATGATCTTAGAAAGTGGTTCTATAGTCTTGACAATTTAGAGATCTCTGAACAAGTTTAGCACCATGCATGACATCCATATTAAAGTTTTTAGCTGACAAGGCCATTTAAGAATACAACTTAAGTTTTTAGGTTAATGTTTTGTTTTGTTGTAATTGTTGGATGTTGGACAAAACTACCCCAAGCACAGCCTATTTCAATTTCTTTATCTAAATTTGTTATAACTGATCCATCTGAGTTATTTGAATTATTTAGTATTTACTAATTTCACATCCTGAATGTTCAATGATGCATTCAGGATAGGCACCATCACTGCATTCATTCCAACTCCAGATCAAAGTTTGTTTTGAAAAGCATTATCTTGAGTCCTATTTCTTAAAAACTTAGTAGATAATGTTGATTTTTTGCATTGTGCTAACAAGCAGCAACCATATGAAGAAGTTCTATTGTCAAAACAATGTTGGTTATGTCAATGATTCTTTCCAAAGGGATTTTGATTGGCAATCTTTGTTGCGGGAATGGAAATTATTATTATTTTATGCCACCTGGTACATTTGACTTGCAAACAATATTCGGCAGATAGACAAAACATGGAATTCAAACAAACAATTAATAAATGTATTAACAAGACAAATTACAGAAGGATAAAGAAAGAAACAAAGTTGAAGTTGTGAACAGTTCAATACAATCTTCAATCTGTGTCTCTGAAGAACTTACATGCCTTGTGACTATTGGAACAAAACGAAATGTATGTTGCTGCTTCAAAAGTCTAAGAGAAAAGAAGAGACTTTCCAATATTGTGCCACCTGTGATTATCGTCAGGGAGCGGTAATCCAACAAATATAAACAGATGTGGCATACACACGAGTAAGGCTGCGAAATACACCGATCAAAATATAGCAACCAAAATAACGAAACTAAGGTTTTTGTCACCCAATTAAGACAACTGATGACACAAGAATGAAGGTTTCTTAATGACCTATAATGAATCATCTAGAGATTGACAAGTTCTCTTGGTCATTGCCACAGGTATTTGAACATGGCCCTGACCCTACACCTTTTAACATAATAGCGATCTACTATATGGTAGGATAGTTATATGGCTACAAGGTTTCAGTGTGGGAACCCGGCCAGAAAGATAAATAAATAGAATGAGCTACTGACCTTTCTGAATTGATTTAGCAGCTGCCTTGGCGTCTATGGTCGTTCCAAGTACAGACTGTCCAGTACTGTCTTTTTCACCCTTTGCTTTCCGTTTGATAGGACTTAGAGAGGGAGCTGTTGGGAGGGAAGGAAGTGAGGGCTTGATTTGCGGGGGCCCTGGAACAATATCATCTATCACATGGGTGCAGGAATTCAAAAGCCTGAAAAATGTGGAGAAAAAAAAAAAGATAGATATGAAATTATTCGTGATTTAATTTTTTTTCAAGTAAAACATCATAAAACAAAAGAAATACATGTTGTAAAGAAAATGTCTCCACGTGCATTTCAAGTGGAGCTAGGAGCCATTCAATTGCCTGTTGAAAGTTTCATTTTAGTGGAAACCAAAGTTATTTAATTCTTGCGGGAGGAGGGGGGAGCTGTCAGTCAGTTAAGTGCCATACGTGATACATGCTTGGCGATCATGTACATTTCAATACATGACTGACAAGTTCTTACTCAGAGCCAATATTCATTAAACCACAATGCACATCCCTATACAGCAGCAAAATATGCCGATGAGCAGCTGAAAAAATTGAGTGTACAGAAAATATTTACTTTTGAGACAATTAATTATTGCTTTTTTTCTTTTGTCTAGACTTTATGAAACAAAATGTTCATTACTTGTAACAGAAGCATAATCAGTGGTATGGTTTATTTGGTGGATTGCTTTATTATCTACCATTATCTATAGTTATAATTCTTTATGCATTATGCAATTATATATATATATATATATATACACACACACATACATACACACACGCTCAAATATGGGTATCCATTAAAAATTACCTATAAGCAATAAATTATGTTGGTTTAATAAATGAAAAATCCATTCATATGTGTATATATATATATATATGTGTGTGTGTGTGTGTGTATATATATATATATATATATATATATATAATAAAAAGGCTTAAACACTAAATGTGTGTGTGTGTGTGTGTGTGTGTATATATATATATATATATATATATATATATATATAATAAAAAAGGCTTAAACACTAATGTGTGTGTGTGTGTATATATATATATATATATAATAAAAAGGCTTAATCGCTAATATTCCATAGTCATAATTTATTCCATTGGAATCGTAAATACGATCCAAATCCTTAGACCTAGAAAAAACAACTCCGGGAATAAAAAATAAAATTTAGAGAGAGTGTAAGTATGAGAGTGTGGGACGAATGTTAGAGCTATAGAGAAGGGTAACAGACAGAGATACAGCATTTATTTGTTTAGATGGGTGTATGTAATTGTATGGAGACGTAAGTTTTTATGTATATATGTTTATGTGCACGTATGTGTATGCCCATATGTATACATGTGTGTAAATGTATATGTATGTAGGAGTGGATGTGTATGGATGTGTGTGTGTTATATATATATATATATATATATATATATAACCTGCAGTCGATATTACTTTTGTCAAATTTTCTTGATTACACAGTGGCCCTTTTATAAACGCCCTTCAGTTTTAGTTATAATTTTCAAATAAATTATATATATATATATATATACACACACACACACATGTTCAAATATGGATATCCATTAAAAATTACCTATAAGCAATAAATTAAAATGTTGGTTTAATAAATGAGAAATATATATATATATATATATATATATATTTTTTATTCCTTTTATTATGTATATAAGAGTACACTATTTTAAATACTTTTAAAATAGCTTTTTTAATATACATAAAAATGGCATTTGATTATTTACTTAATGAACATTTTAACACATTTCAATGCGATTTTCAAAATGGATTGTTGTTTTTTTTTCCTATGGATAACAAATGCCCATATTGAAAATCAACCTGAAATGAAAATCTGTTAATGGACAAATAATCAAAAAAATGTTATTTTTGTGTGCATATAAAAATTAGATGATACACATATCTATATATCAGGAATGTTTTATTCTGAGAAGGAACTTCAGACTTATAATGGTTTTATTGATGTGCATGCATATATTATATATATATATATATATATATATATATATATATTTTCATTCTATTTTGGCTGCAATCCAAGAATCCATTGAAGATGACATGGCACCACAATTAAGCATTTTTGTTTTGTTTTTTGCATGTATAGTTTCTTTTTTTAGGACAGATGGTTTAAGATCTTTGGGTCCAAGCACTTTCAGCACTTTCAGCTCATTATCAAAGATATTTTTTTTGTGTTAATATGTAGTTTGTGACATTAATTTTTTTTTGCAGTAGAAATGCTTTAATTATCAAACACAGTCAGCACATTCTGGCCATGTTCATAATTGATATTATTAACAGTTGGCATATTGTTTTTTATTATTAAGGCTTTCATTATTTTTAATCATTTTCTGCAGTTAGATGAGTGTATTATGTTGCGGTATTCTACGATTATATTGAAGATAGAGGTTGGTAGGTCTCTGTGTGGGTTTAAATGGGTCCTAATGGGGCTAGGATCTGAGAGGTGCAAAGTCAGTCTTCTTGATAGGAGAGTAGTTGTGTAATTATTATTCATGAACTTGTCCTCATCAGGAATGCAGTTCTGTAAGGGACATGTAAATTCATAAATAATGTTGGTCATATGCAGACAGAAAATACAAATTCTTATTAGCTTACTTGAAAATCGCAAACTAAAAACAAATACCTTGTAAAATACAAACAAGAAAAATGTAAAAAATATATATATATATATATATATATATATATATATACACACACACACACACACTATATACAACATAGATAATGTAATATACTTTAAACAGAGCCAATACTTTAAAGTAAACAAAAAGATAACGCCAACCCCAAAAAATAAAATAAGTAAATAAATAATAAATTAACTGTACAAATACAGAAATAACAACAATTAAATAAGTTTTGTATAATAATAATAATAATAACAACCAACAGTGAATAATTAATGCATAAATACAAAATGCTATAAGTAATCAATAATAAATCAGGAGTTAAAGTTAATCAATGATCCAATACAATAGCTATAAAATAACCGCATTCACAGTATTTTTTCCTACTTAATTACCCTTAGAATAATTTAAAATATAACCACTCTCATCCATCAAATAACCATCAGTATAAAACAATAAACCAATGTCTGATCTTGCTATCCATAATGCCTCATTGACCAGCATAGTCAAGCTGCCACACAACACACATGGTCCAAAGATTGCATTCAAACATGAAACACTGACCACTCAATGTGTGTGTGTGAGAAGAGACCAGAAGTGTTGAAACAAAATGGCTATTTTTGTAGTGATTTTATAACATTTTTATCTTATAATTTCTCAAATAAATATATATATATATATATATATATATATATATATATATATATAAGTGAACATAGAAGTCAACACGTAGAGGTGACAGTCTGTTTCATGCTAGATGCAATCGTCAGGCCATGAGTGCTGTTACTTTTCTCGGCTATTTATATATACGGGTCAGTGGTGCATTTTGGGTAGTCTATTTTGGCAGTTATTTTACCAGAAGTCATTTATTAGTTTATCTATTTGGGTTAAATTATTTTGCTTGTTTTTATTTATTTTTATACTTTTTATTTATAAATAAACTAACAAACTGATCCCGATAAACTAAGCGTTAGAAAAAACAAATAAAAGATAATCAATCCATATAAATACATGAAGTAATAAACAAATTAAAAACTGTTCCCGCCAAAATAATAGTTAGAATAAACGGCAACAATCAACCCCAAAATTGAATAAATAGCTTCATCTTCCTAAAACAAAACTATTAAATAAGCGATATAAACAAATTCTTACTATGTTAATAAAAACACCAATTAAAATTAAAAAAATAAATAAATATATAAGATAAGAAATAAAAATAAAAAAATAAAAATAAATAAAAACAAGCAAAATAATTTAACCCAAATAAATAAACAAATAAATGACTTCCGGTAAAATAACCGCCAAAATAAACTACCCAAAATGCACCACTGACCCATATATATAAATAGCCGAGAAAAATAACAGCACCCGTGGCCTGACGATTGCATCTAGCATGAAACAGACTGTCGTCTCTAACTGTTGACTTCTATGTTCACTTTATATTTACACATGCTCTATCTTTGATATCGAGCACTTTATCCCATAAATATAGCACATCTTAAGACTATTTATATATATATATATATATATATATATATTATAATTTATATAAATATATATAATATATATATATATATGCTCTGTTCCTGATATTGCACTTTTACCTATAAATAAATATAGTATACCTTAATAATATATATATATATATATATATATATATTTATTTATTATGAAATGGACTAAGTACGGCAATTATTTTAATATATTTTCTGTTTATACATTATTTTTTATAGATAGAAATATTTAAGTAAATGCTCTGCTTATAATAAACAGTATTAATAACATTTACCAGCCTGAATGTCTGAGAAATTTCATAGAAAATGATTTTTTTTTTACATAAAGATACGATTCAAGCAACTGCATTCAAGAGAAATCATGGGAAATTTGTAGTTTAAAAACAGTAATTTAGCCTTGCTAACAAGATGCTAGCTCTGTAGCTAAATAGTATAGCACATTAGGCTACATGATGGTTCTGTGTAGGATACAGGGTCTATTCCTGTCAGAGGACACATTTTCGATGAAATGTTTTGGACATTCAGGTCGCTAAATGTTATTAATACTGTTTATTATAATCAGAGCATTTACTTAAATGTTTGTATCTATAAAAATGTCTAAACAGAAAATATATATATATATATATACACACACACACACACACACAGAGGTAATTATATATAGTTATATAATCCAAGTGAATCCTAATAATATAAAATATTAACTGATTCCCAATGAGAGCTCAATGGAATTTTTATAACATATATAAATAAATTGTTTTGAATAGAAATTCAAAATTACCCCATTTGAATTACTATTTCACCCCACAAGATCTTCCTTGCAGGATTTGTCAACACCAAGGGGTTAAGAAATAAAATAAAATGGTAGCTTAAGATTTAAAACTTTAAAGGATCAAGAAAGAAAATGAAAAGAAAGAAAGAAAAAAAAAAAATTTAAAAATGATTATATATATATATATATATATATATATATATATATATATATATATATACACACACACAGACAAAACAATAGAAACTATGTGCTAAAGTTTTGTTTTTTTTTTAAAAACAGAAGGATGCTTGAATTCCAGCTACATTCCTTTCACAATGCTCAGAATAAATGCTACTATCCTACCATATATATTACACAATGCATCTTAAAAGACAACTATAAAAAGAAATTAATAATATGGTATAGCTAAAAATATTGAAAATAAGAATCCACTTTTCAAAATTAAGTTTATCTAAAGTACCTGGCTATATGAGTTAGCAATGTTTCAACCATGGGCACCAGCTGACGATCAGAGACACACACCCATTTGCCATCATCCACACCACACAAGTTGTTGGTTTCATCAGCTGATCTTAAACAACGGTATGCAGTTCCTAAAAAATAGAAAAGAAAAGATTTCATTGAAGTATTAGAAAAGAAATGTTCACATAAAATCTTAAATAAAAAATAAAATTTTAACCATTATGACTGTGGCAGAGCACACTGTCTTGCTGAAAGATGCCACATCTAGCTTAGAAGACTGTTGAAAGAGTGTATCCAATTTTCCCAGTTGAGGTAAATAGTACATAACAGTACCTTACACATCAAAACACTTATTTCAAGTATTTCAATAACATTTCAAAGATTTATAATATAAAGGAAAAATACCAGATTATTATACAAAGCAAACAATTACAATTACCGGAAAAGGATAATAAGTAAGTTAAAACTATTTTGTGACCAATTGGTGACATAAGACTGGCATTGTCTGAAGTACCAAAGTAAAGGAGTGTCATTAGCCATTAATGTCTACTATTTACATCATTCAAACTGTTGTCCTCATCTTTATCTGGCCTTCTTCAGGTTATATATGTTGGAATTTCAAACTAAACCCTTTATTTAGCCTACAGGGGTAGAGTGTTCTAATGCCATGTGACATGCTTTTTTTTGGATATCTCAGTTTCTGTTAATTTCCTTTGGCCAGGTACTGAACTCGCAACACTTTGGCTTAAGTTACTTTTTGGATCATTCAACCAACACTTTTATGTCTACCTATATGATTTCAATCACTACACTTTGGCAGTAAGCTTGTAAGCATTTTCAAGATGGATGGTACATTAAAGATAAAAATGAAAATAAATTATGAAAAATTTAATGTTTGATTAATCTTTGTCACTTGGGCCAGTAATGCCCAAGTGACAAAGATTAATCAAACATTAAATTAAGAGATAGGGATTGTAATAAATTCTTTTAATGTTATGTCTCTTCAGGAAGTATGCGATCGTGGCTCTCCATAGCTTCCTTTTCTTTAGTATCATCTGTGAATTGCCATGACTTCTTGGGGAAGATAGTGGCATGATTTCCTGTTGCCTTCTCCATCGTTTCTGAATTCAAAACTTGTCCATCTCCCAAAGTGGCTGCCAGCCAAGGCAAGAGTTATTTAACCCGTGTGTGTGAGGGCGGGGAGAATTGATGCATTTCTCATCAGTATGCAGTGAATGCAACAGACGAGGACAGAACCAGAGTTTAATTTCTGTACTAATAAACATTAAACTATCAGCACATTATAATAATAGTAATAATCTATTAACTGATTTGCTTTTTTTTTACAGCTTATCAACCTTTTGAACATTATTTAATGCCAAAAAACATGTTTTTGATTCTAAGAATTTGTTTTTGAAATAATGATTTACTGATACAAGTCCTTTTAATTAATCTATAGCTGGGAGGAGAAAAGGTGGATTCATACCTTTTCCAAATTCATTCGTCACTCATGGTAGCGGGTTATTGAATAAGTTGCATGGTATGAATGTAAGGAGGTAAATGGAAATGAAGATTATGAGGATAAAGATCGACCTCTGACTTGAAGAATCCATTACAAACCCGAGAGCCACTCAAGATAGAGGGTTACTGAATGATGTGTGTGATATGAACATGGAAGTAGGAAGTAAAAGATATGGATTGATTGATTCATTTTCTATGACTTATCAACCCTTTGCAGGTCATCTAAAGTCAGAAAATATTTTTTGATTGTAAGAATTTCTTTTGGAGATAATGATTTAGTGATATAAGTCTTACTTGTATCACTAAATCATATTATTTGGGAGTAAGTGAATATAAATGAATTCAACTGGAATTCAAATTTGGCTCTCCAATTAGCAATTCTGAGCCATTATCCATTACATCACCCACACGTGATGTTGCTTATATACAATGATTATATAGGAATCAGTGTTTTAACATTATATGGCCATAATCCTGAAGATATGAAGGACAGATAATGATTGACCCTAAACTTGAAGAATCCATATGGGAGTTTGTGCCACAAAGTAGCAGTTCTTGGGAAGAAGCTGTCCAATTGGAACTTCCTATTTACATTTGAAATACAGGGGGATTCAACTCCATGGACATAGCATGTTAAGTCCAAGTTATTATAAGATATTAAGAAGATCTGTCTAGTTACATTCTTCAGCCACTGGTTATATATTCTCACTACATTTGAATATAAATTCCCCACAAGTCATGCAGTTTCAGAAATGCTCCAACCAAATTTCCTGACCATAACAATTTAGGCTTTATAAAAATCCTCAAATCATTCCTTTGCCCATAACTACAAACACTTCAAATGAAAGTACTTGAGGCTGGTTTACTTCTAACCCTGATGTATATCCGTTATTCTCAATTTTCAATGGACAGCATATAGGGTGGCAAAACACATTTTCAGTGGTTAAATCATTAAATTCCATTTTTAAGCACTTATGATATTTTGGTGATGCTCAGTATCTTATGAACTCTGTTTAATTCCTTGAACTAAAATCAAAACTCACCAAGAGTGGGCTAGTACAAATTCTTCAGTGAGGAAGGTCGAAATGTCCATTCTACCCTCAAGGCATACCTCTAAAGTTGATATTTTGTATAAGTTTTCTGATGAGACCAAGTATTTAATTATTAGTTTTATAGTCACTATATCTGTAACTAAGTGCACTATGGAAATTTTAACATTTGCTTACTTTCTGCATATGCCTTTAGTATTTTCCATATAATTATAATATATAATCCTTAGAGAAAACAAGTTAACATATTGAATAGAATCTCCTTGCAATATCACAGGAAGCATTAGAAAACAAGTTATATTAATGAACTATAATCCTTAAGATGTTGATTCAATATTCGACAGAACATTACAAAGAAACACATGATTTTATCAAAAGGAAAAAAAGAAAGAAGGGAGGATAACACCATAATGCTATAAGTACTTACCTGAGAGTAAATTGCCAGCCAGTAGCAAAGTATCCTGATGTGCTGCCAAGTCTAGGGCCAGGGGAGATGATGTCAACAAGGATAGTGTTAAGGCCAAGGGACCTCCCCCACATATACAGTTTTCCTCCTCTGTACTAAGAGCATGTAAGCTGAAAAGTGAAACAGCAAGAAAATGTACATACAATGTGTTTCTATGAAGTCTGCTAAGAAATTAATGCTTCCTATTTATTTCTATTGAACTGCAACAGATAAAACAATCACAACAACACGATTGGATAGAGTTTTCAACAACAAAACAATTTTTTCCTATATTTACTCTAGGTTTTGCATTTTCACCTTCAATGAAGATTAACAGCCATGTACAGATGCCCAAAATGGAGCTTTTAACATATCATTGTCATTGCTAAAATCATCCAACAGTACTTACATCCATTGTTTATCTCTGTAAACAGTGCCACTGGGTGCAATTCTGTTTACACACTTTCAGATGGCATTTTACTACACTGCTGCTTTGCATCCAGGCTCTTACAATAAACATTCGTCTTGTCAAACAAATGTTAGTATAATATAATTTGTGGCATTCTGAATTCATAGACAAACTACAATTATTTTCTATATATATATATATATATATATATATATATATATATAAAAAGAAATATACTCTTAAGGTGTGCTATAATTATGGGATAAAGGGCTCAATGTCAGAGATAGAGCATGTGTAAATATAAAAGGTGAACATTGAAGTCAACACTTAGAGGTGACAGGCTGTTGCATGCTAGACGCCTCTAAGTGTTGATTTCAATGTTCACTTTTTTATATATATATATATATATATATAATTACATACATGCAATATTCATAGTTTTCCAGTTAGGCTGTTAATTTCTTGGAACTTTAAAAGAGTGTGTTCTCTCTCCTTGAATTTGGAATGCTACAAATCATACCAACATTTGTTTAACAAGTTGAATGCATGTGAAACATGATAAAAGTAAAAATACCAGATTTTCTTTCTTCTGTTTCTCTATGTATCATTCTCTGACAAAACTTTAATAAAAGTGAAACATATTGATAGATGTTATTTATTTATTTACATTGTTCAAACTGTTGTCCTCATCTTTGTTGTCATATTCACAACATTTCAGCTGTTGTATGCTTTCGTCTTCTTCAGGTGATTGGAATTTCAAACCAAACCCTTTATTTCATCCACCAGGGTAGATTGTTGTAGTTTCACTTGCCATGCCTCTTCCGGATGTATCAGTTATCTCCCTTTAACTCAACTCATCAAGTTTTTTTTTTTTTGTTCACCTCTGCTGTAGACAGGTTTTGAACTCACAACTCTGAGTCAAGATACTGGATTCAACAAATGCATTTAACCACTGGACTTATTTATTCTATAAGTATATATATATATATATATATATATATATATAGCTTTGGTCCTTCAAAGTGAATTCAATCTGTTTCAGCTTGCCAATTCCATTTTCTCTGCTATAAACCATTACGGCAATGCCTGTCAACTATCAAGACATCTTGTGAAAAAAAACAGGATTCAATATCTCTTCTCCTGGGTAAAATAGCAGTGCTCTCTAGTCTTGATTGGTAACTATTCTAGTAGGACAACTCAAAATTCAAAACTGAATGGTTGGGCATCGTGTCCGTAAAACCCTACTGGCCACTGAAACTGTCACAACCCTGTATTCTGCTGGAATGGTATATTTGGTTGATTGCTTGATTTTATGAAATATCATTGTTGGTTTATCTAATGTCAGTCATTCTTTTTAAATCTTACTCTATAAGGAGTTTGCAGGAAAAAAAACACAAATTATGAACTAGCATCATTTCATTAAAAAGAAATACTTACAATGATGATAATAAATAAGATAATTGTTTACCTTGATGATGAACTAAGTCGTTTCCTTGTCACTCCTCGCCTTGCCATGGGCCGATCTCCATCTTTCGTCAGTACAGGGAGGGGTGGTGCACAACTCCAAGCATATGCATAGGAGGTGGGTAAGTATTGCTCAGCAAGCAGAGACAAGGCATGGCAACAGCCATACTGAAATATAAAGTACAGTTTCATTCATGACTAAGTAATGTAAAGAGAAAACAGAAAGCATACTGGTATCCTTATATTATAGATTATTATTTTTTTTTTTTAATCAATTCACCCCAAGCAAGATGATAATGCCATTAAGATGCAAAAGGCTACTGGAATTGGAAAAAAAAAACAAAAAAAAAAACTGGAAACCTACTTCTAAACAAGAAAAAAAAGAAAAAAAAGAAAAGAGATAAAATTCTACACCTGTTCAAAAGACTGGGGAGGATTGTCAACATTATATATATATATATATATATTATACACACACACTGTTTTAGAAATGATCAAGCACATTCTTTAAAAGGAACCTTTTTGTCCAATGCTTCTTCAAAATGATTTGTTGGAACAAAGACCAAAATCTTCCACCAAAATTCATAAATCCTCACATCAATTTAGATATAATTTTGCAAACGTTGGTCCCCGATGAAGTGTTAGCTGAAAGGTGCCTAGGTTCAATACAAAAAAAAAAACAAAAAAAAAAAACATGAACAATAAATTGTCTCTTCAAACCAATATCCTTGCTGTTTCACAATATGTAGACTTGTATGCAGGTTACTAGCAGAATAGAAATGTCACATATGACACAAATATAAAACTGAATGAAGCTGTTGGATCCTCATACATCAGAATCAATGGGAGAGTCCATTATATATATATATATATATATATATATATATATATATATAAAAATAAAATGTGAAGACATATATAGATGTAGTTGAAATCCAGTTCTTCAATCTGAGGTACCAAAATAAAATCAACACTCTTCTTCTCATGACAAGTTTAACAATTCTCGTTCATCTTTTATGCCTTTTGTTTGCTGTTTGTTTTCATGAGTGTTTAAAAAATGAACATTTTAATGACTTACACTGAGATATCTGCACTGTGATTTGCGTAGTAGAGACAGCACAGCAGTGATGACCCGAGACAGACTGGATTCTGTTGATGCTTGGACTGGGATGTTTGGGTTGAAATTAAATGGTTTCACCAATCCAAGGACAGTTGGAGGAGACTCCTGTGCCCAGTCATGAACAACTGGGGTGAAGTAATGGTCAGTGTAATCTTTTGCCATTGTGATCACTGGATCTTGCATTGGACAGTCCACTGGGAAAAATAAGTTTGGTATCATCCTGCAAAAATAAGCAAGAGTTAAAGAAGAAAATATAAATGAAAAGAATGAAGTGGAAGCAAATTTTGATAAAAGTTAAGATCAATGTTCAGATGTTACCATATTGAGAATTATTTGTATTTGCAATAAATGATCATCTCTGGAGTTTGGGAAATTACAGGAATTTAAAAGCAAATATCTAAATAAAAAAAAAACTTCAGTAAGGATTTGCATGTGAACATAAATTTTTAATGTATCTGCATCTCTTTTACACTGTTTTGATTGATACATTCTTCAGCCTTCCTCAGGTTTTATGTGATAAATTACAGAACGTGTAGGCTAGACAAAAATGGTAAAATGATAATTCTAACGAATGTAATTCCAGACCTTACAGTACTGGTCAGAACTTTGGTCTGAAACAACCTGAACCGATTTAGGTGTGATTTGAACCACGTTGACCTTGAATTCTGACAGTGATGGATTGTCTTCATCTAAGTTTTAATGCAAGACTGAAAAATGCATGTAATCAAGAAGGGTAGTTGCAAAAGTAGAAAAGTAAAAAGCTCTGATGTTAAACTCAGCCTTCCTCTCCTACGTTCCTTTGTATGCACATAGTTTTAGTAGAGAGATAAGTCATGCAGAGGGAGAGGATGGCAGCTGGCCAATTTGTTGACATTGGCTCTATCTCCCTCTAAGAAATGATGCTTACTACATCATCACTAAAACGGAATGAGTGAAAAGAATCCTGAAAAAAAATTGCCTAACACTGACTTAGTTCATGATGCAGTGTTGGGGTTCCTACTGAGGGATTGTCAGTAGACCACTAGGATGTAGAGCAGGACTGTGGGGTTGGAACACAAAACCTTTAACTCCAACTCCTCTATTTTTAGTACCTCCGACTCCTCTTTATGTAATTGATTATAGCCTACAAATCTCATAAAGCCTATGTATATGCTCCTAACTTAGTAGGCCTATATCATAATAACTGGTTTATATAAAAAAATAAAGATATTGTGGCTTTTATATCATACCTATTCATTCTTCAATATTTTCTAACACAATTAGAGACAAAGTCTTTGAAATTATATAGAAGAAATAAAAATAAAAATGCTATAATGTAAGACACACACATATTATATATATATATATCTTTGCAAATAAGAAATAAGTACAGAACAAAAATAAAACTACTTTATGACAGAAGTTGAAATATAATCTTTTACAGAATGTAAAAGACATAACAAAAATAAAAATTCTATAATGTAAGATTTTTTACATATATAGTTTTGCAAATACAAAATAACTACAAAAAAATAAAATTACTTTAAAAAAAAGATGAATTTCTTTAAAGGAAATAGTAAATATACGGTAGAAAAATAACAATAAAATTTCTAGAAGACTTTTTACATAAAGTGTAAATTCAACTGGAGTCAGAGTTAGTATAGTTTGACCAACTCTGACTCCAATGACCCCTTAAATTTATTCTGACTCCAATTCCTCAGCCTTGATCTAGAGATGAAAAACAACAAAACAGAACTGTTTTTTGTTTTTTTAAATTAGTATTATTTTCTTTTTTTTTCTTATTTTAACAAAACTAGAGTATCATCTTGAGAATCCTTTCAGGTGAGACAAAAATCTACCTATATTTACCAGGGAACTCTTCCAAAGTTTGTAAGCATCATGATTAAATGCGAATTATCTGGGTGCACTTTTCTGTCGAATAGTACAACCTTTACATGTACAGTGCAAGAACATTCCAATACCACTTTATATATTCCATTAGGATTAAAAAGGATAATAATGAAAGTTTAATTTCAGTTTTTAGTCTTAATCAATGACCAAACAAAAGACTAAAATCATTGATAAAAAGCTAACAAAAAAAATGGAGAAAATAATTAAAGAAAATGAGCAATACTATAAACATCTCATCACAGAATCCTAAAAACAAATTTCAGAATATTACTACCACCACTAATATCAAGTAACCAACAAAGAAGCTTGGAAAAAATTCAGGAGAAAAAATTCTGCCGGGTCATAATAGAATTGGTAACCTAAATTATTGTCCCATGAATATCAGAGCTTCAAAATAACATACAAGCTGTGTTACTAATTTAAAGTGCTTATGATGAAAAGATATTGGTCAAAAAACTAAAACTAAATGTATGTAGAATAATGAAAATTCTTTTATCTCAGTACTTAAAAAATAAATTTATTAAAAGGAAATAGACAGACACACAGAGAGAAACAGAAAGGTAAAGAGAGAGGGAGGGAGGGAGAAAGAAGGTGCTGAAAATTTCTTAGCCCAACCAAGAAGAGACAAAAAAAAATCACTTTGGTTATTTTGTCAGATTGAGCATATTTATGTTCATCCAGTGATTTTCCATTTGCTATATGAAATTAAATTTGATAATTTGTTTTAACTTGTTTAATTTATTTGTTTGAACATTATTTTTGTTACATTTTTCTAACAAGATTTCTCAAATATTCAGGACAGTAGATGTAAATTAATAAATATACTGTTTAATAAATAAATAAAAACAGAGCATCTACTCAACTATGAGTATCTATTTAAAATAACATTTAAACAAAAAAATGAAAAATATGTCAGATTTAATCTATTTCTTAAAACATTGTGTGTTTAAATTAGGATATGAAAAAGAGCAGATATGTATATTTTGAGAATCAGGAAGACGTGTTCAAAAGCACTATTCGGGCTTTGTTTGATCAGGATGTCCTACATGGCCAAGTGGACTAAAGCACATCAGATCTAGTGACAGTTTTCCCTACTTTTTTCCTTGGGGATGCACTTCCAGAGGGAACATATTTTTTGAACAAGATTTCTCAAATATCCAGGCTGGTAGATGTAAATAAATAAATATACTGTTTAATAGATAAATGAAAACGGAGCATTTACTCAAATATGAGTATCTATTTTTAAATAACATTTCAAATCAGTGACAGATGATTTTAGATATTCATGAATGTAGGTTGGAAAAATGTGATGAGAATTCTTCAACATTTCTGTAAATTTGAGGGGGGAGGGGTAATTTTTATTTTTAGCAACAAATTATCAAATTTAATTTTAATGAAGCAAATATGTAGAAACCCATTGGAAATACAGAACTCATCCAGAACCTAACAAATTCCCAGTTGACATCCATGAGGTAATCAAACCATTCTTGAATCACACACCCAAACAAAAAAAAATTATTAATGATATCATCTGAGATTACAATCACAATGATACTGATTTCGCTAAAATATTTATACAAGGCATAATTTCTACATTTGGCAAAATTCTTTTAAAAAAAACAAAATAACAAAAATGAAACTACTATCTATATATAAAATTCTGTAACTTCTGTTAGTCCATCCATCTGTCTGTCAAACCCTCTAAAATAGCCATATATTGACCAATCAAAACAAATTTTGGGGAGAAGTGAAAACCGTTAAGGGAGTACAAATAAAGTTTATTCCTAAACCATCTGAATATGCTTTCGAATGGACAAGAATCCAGTTTCCTCCGCATTTGCAACTATAAACAAATAAAAAGGCCAAACACTTCAAGAAGTTGGAACTTGACTCCAGAAAGAAATATTTACACATGGCTAGTTGTATGTTGTATGCTCAGAAGTAAGAAATCCTAAGAATTTATTCTTTGCTGTTAAAAAGGAAAAAAAAAAAATTTTCTTAAGAAATATTGTCTACCATGAAGTGCTAGAAAATTAAAGAAATTATCAAACCACAAAATAGGGTTTTTGTCAAAGTAATTTTTCAAACCAATCAGCTTCTTTAAATTTCATCAATTGGTTTCATCAAGTTCACAAACCAATTGATGAAATTTAAAGAAGCTGATTGGTTTGAAAAATTACAAAACAGTTTGTATATCTTGACAAAAAATGTTAGTGATAACTTCAACAAAGATAAATACTGTGAGGATTTCAACACACATCAGCATGTTGCAAAAAAAAAAAAAAAAAAAAATCTAATTAAAAAAATATATATAAATGGTCTAAAACAAAACAAAAAAAAAAACAAATAAGAAAATTATCATTTAAGGTGGTGGGGGCAGTAATTATAAAACCCGTTTCTCTATTAATCAGGAATCTTTTTTTTCTGACATTCATATACTATTATAAACTTCTTCAAGTTTTGACTTAAATCATAAAGCAATAAATAAGAAAATACAAGTTGGAGTGTCAAGAATTCAGCACTGAATAATTTCAAGCCAATAATATTAGTTTCATTATCTCAATACTCACTTGACTAGAGTCAAGGCAGCACTGTGCCGAACACGATAATCTTCATCTCCCAAAAGTGATAGAACCGTATCATACAGGAAATTATACTGCAAGTTAAATTTCTGAAATTATAAAAACACAGTAAAAAATTATTATAAAGTCACTTCTTCCTGTTCTTAGAGACTCTGACAGGTTATTCATCCAAAACCAAAAATACACAATCTCAAAACTTAATCCTACCCTAGGTAGGGTGATTGCACTTTTGTCCATGCACAACTTTCAATTAATATTGTTTCTTTTGAAGCTGAGGTATTGATTTGGAACTTTATGATAGGTCACAAAAATATTTTGTTGTGTTATTCTAAAAGATAATTGGTTGATTGATCAATTTATTTTTATGGCTTATCAACCTTTTGGAGGTTATTTAAAACAGCTATATTTTTAGAATTTAAGAATTTTTTGGAGAGCATAATGATTTTCTGATACACATCTTATTTAACCCATAGCTGGGAAGAGAAGAGGTGGATTCATACTTTTTCCATAGGTATTTTTTGCACATAAGTGAATATAATGAACCTGACTGGAATTGGAACTCAGCTCTCCAATTTCTCATTTTGAGCCTTTATCCATTACACCACCTGCACATCCAAGCTTACAACACCCAGTATTCCATATAAGAACTGACCAGGTTCAGTGTTGCTTAACTTTGGTAATTGGATGAGAACCAGTGTGTCAATGTGAGGTAATTGGGAATATAGTAAATACATTTTTTAATTCATAATTGCTGATGCCAGGATATATTTTTGCTGACATAAAGATTTTTGTAATTTTAGAAAATTACATATAGTCTTAATTTATTTACAATATTTGCATGCAGACTATTGTCCTCATCTTTGTTGTCATTATCACAATGTTTTGGGCGTTGTTCCCTTCAACCTTCACCTTTGTTGTTTTTATCACCTGATTGCCTTCTGTGTAAATTTCTGGGATGAGGAGTTATCATTATTCAAACACTATTTACATTCAGACTATTATCTTCATGTTTGTTGTTGTTGCTGTCAGAACGTTTTGGCTATTGTGTCCACCAACCTTCACCTTTGTTGTTTTTTATCACCTGACTGCCTCAAGTCTGAATTTCTGGGATGAGGAGTTATCATTATTCAAACACTATTTACATTCAGACTATTATCCTCATCTTTGTTGTTGTTATCACAACATTTCAGCCATTGTGCTCTCCAGCTTTTATCAGGTGTATAGTGATTCAGGTAACCTACAGGGAATTCCAAACTGAAACCTTTATTTAATTTACAGGAGTAGACTGTTCTTGTTCCACTGTCCATATCTAGAGATATCTCATCTAGTTCTTATTTTTAGTACTGCTCTGTTATTTCTCACCTAGTTTCCACAGAGTCCAAGCCTAGTGATTGAACACACAATTTCTATGTCACCAAATTCATGAACCAACACTTTAATTCACTGAATCAAATTAAATATCCATTAGGAACCTTTGATCCTAGCAGCCTTGATGGTTGACCTTAAAGCCACCAAGTTCAAAATTGGGCCTCAAAGTATGTCAATGAATGCATGAACATAAACAAGGAAATGAACCCAGTTGAAGTTAGGATATACACACACAAGATAACAGGAAGTTATATAAATGCCCAACCTTTGAAGCAAGAAGAAGAGTCCATCTCACTCTTGCAAGAAGATTGATTGATTGGGTTTTTACGGCTTAACAACCCTCTGCAGGTTATTTAAAGATTATTTAGATAATAGGGATTACTGATACTGATACAAGACTTGCTAATTAACCCTTAGCTAGGAGGGAGAAGAAGTGGATCCATACCTTTCCCAATTCTGGTATTCTAAGGGTATATCACCCACACATCCAAGCTTACAGCACTTGGTATTCCCATGCAGTTACCAATCTAGGTACTGACTAGGCTTGATGTCATTTAATTTTGGTGATTGAATGAGAACCAGTGTTTTAACATAATATGGTCGTAAGACATTACAAGAAGACTGAACATTCAAAAAAGACCTAAAACCACACATTCTCAAATTTGGGCCATGTTAATTTAATCATAAATGAATAAACAACTTTTTTACAAATGGAAAATTTAGTCTTGTATTCTTCTTCTTGTTAACATTACACATTTATTTACAATAGAACAAACAACCCTTGATCTGCATAAAATTTATCACCACCAAATAAACTATTGTAAATATAAAAATAGACATTATTATAAGCTGAAGTTCACATTTGTATTGATCATTTTACCAACATCAATTAGTTAATATCAACTGCTTTGCAAAATCATTACCCTGAATAATGAAAGTGTATAAGATGAAAAGTTAAAAATAAGGTAGATTGATAAAAAGCATTGAAAAGTGATTGGGACTACAAAATACCAAAGAAAATCAACATCCAAGAAAGATTAATTTTTTTTTCTTTTCCTGATTAAGTTCCAGGGCTAATCTGCATTGGGACTGACAGTAGATGCATGTGGAAACACCTATTTATTTATAAAAAGAAAGTTTCAGAAGCACAAATACAAAATCATTAAGTACTTTATAAATGAGTAGCAACTGTTAAGTATTTTCCAATTTTCCAGATGCAGCTTTTTTTGTTTTTTTTTTTTAAATAAATTTCAGCTCTAATACTCCTCCACTTCCACTACAAGGCCCAAGAGCCACTCAAGACAGAGGGTTACTGAATAAGGTGTGTGATATGAAGACAAGACGAGGAAATGAAGATTATGAAAATATGGAGGATAGATAATGATTTACCCTAGACTTGAAGAAGTTTAGGAAAGCATTCACATGGGAGTCAATTCCACAAAGTAGCAGTTCTTAGGAAGAAAATTTATGAGTGGAACATCCTTCCTACCAGTGGAATATGTAGAAGGTGATTCAGCCCTGTGGACATAGCGAGGCCTCACTATGTCTACTGGGCTTAGTTGTAAAGGTCAGAATCAATGGCACTAAAGAATTGAACTTTTCTGAACATTTTCAAAGAAATTAGCAATAGATCAGCAATAAGCTTGCAATGTTGTGTCTGTGGGAAAGTGGCTGCAGGCTGAAGAGAAGTCATTGCTCACAAGGCAGGATAAATGTGTTTTTTTTTTAACTCTCAAGGCTGGAAAGTGAGGATAAAGCAGGTCCAGCTTCAGATATGACAGCAATTTTTAGTTGGATCTGACTCTTGTAAAGACAAAGCATTACAGAAGGCATCAAAAATTAATTTTGTCATATTGCATACAAGCGATGGCAATGATAGAGTTTAAAAGACCACTTTATAGCAACACTTTCATATAATAAACAAAATACTTTCATATAAACAACAAAATCCATTTGCATTATAACATCTAAATGAAAGGTGCCTACAGGTTGCAGGATGGTTAGCAAGTTCATAATGCAGATCATTTGTTACTGCTCCGTTATCGTAACCTTGTGACAGATTATTTCATAAGAGAGAAAGTGAACCCATAGTAAAATTCATTTATCCTTACCCCTAAGTATTTGTCATCTTGTGCCCGTCTTGGAAGGCACACAGACTCCAAATAGTGGACAATTTTAAAGTTTATACTGGATACCAGCTCCAACAGTTCAACCTAAATAAAGACAAGATATATATGATAGAAATAGTTCAATATTTTTTTTTTTAAATAATAGTCGTAAAAAAAAAAAAAAAAAAAAAAAATTAAAAACAAGCTTGGAAATTATTAAAAGTAAAAAGAAATTACTTAAAAGTTTGTTTTGGAAGTAAGTGCAATCAACCAACACTAACCTTATCAAACTCTTGTCTTTATCCAACAAATGTGATGCTTTGTATATAATAGGATTGGAAGAGAGTTCTCTACTATGAACTCCTTCTGGAGAACTTAATGATCGATTCAAATAAGTACTGTTTTCAATTAGACTAGCTGAAAGAAAGAATTGATGAAAAGCTGGTTTTTATCCAAAAAATTTGCTTCTGCATAAAAATATAGAATTAGCAGGGAGTCACCTACCAGGAGGCAGGATGGTGTAATGGATAACAGCTCAGACTGAAGAATCGGAGAGCTGAGTTTGTACTTGAGTCGCATTCATCACTTACATGTAAATACTCTTGTAAAAGGTATGAATCCATCACTTCTACCCCCAGCTATGGGTAAATAGCAGAACAGGTCCTATAGGCTTGTGTTGCAAGCAGTATAGGAGAATGAATTCAAATAGCCTCATCAACCCACAATTGGTCAAGCATGGTGAGTACGGCTACACTCCTTGAGACATAGTAAATCAGTGAGGGGTTCCTCCAAGGCGTGCGAAGGGTCCAGGATGTGTATCTGTTCTAATGACTTTTCATCCCTGGAATCCTTACTATGAACTCCCCCAGGAGAAAAAAATGATTGATTTAAACAAGTCAGTTCAGTCAGTTATATGTCATGTGTGATACACGCTTAGGCGATCATGTATCTTTCAATACATGATTGACGAGACAGATTTTTTCTTGCAGTAGTTTGCCATTTCTTTCTCAGGTAGACCAGTTGCCAAGGTTATAGAACCCGGTCTGTCCTGCTATTTATCAATAGCTGGGGGGAGAAGAAGAGGATTTATACCTTTCCCAGGGGTATTAGCATGTAAGTGAATGTAATGGATTCGACTGGAATTTGAACTCGGCTCTCTAATTCCTCAATCCAAGCTGCTATCCATTAGTACCCAATTAGACCATATGAAGGCAGCAATCCATGAAAAGCAGTAATGATAAAGCATCCAGAATCATTCAAGATATAGGGCTTAATATTCCATCAGGATAATGCTTAGCCACATGATCTTTTGGTGACCAGGAAAATTGTCAGTTTGAATGGGATATTCTTATTCATCTGCCATATTGTATGTTTAGTATTAATTCCAGTTCTTACAAAATTCTTTCAATGAAAAACTTCAATTCCTTGTAAGACTGCAAAAGACTACTAGCATTTTCTTTTTCTAAGATAAATTTGGGGGCAAATGAAATTATAAAGTTACCTGAAAGATGACAGAAGATTGTGAAAAAAAAAAGTAAATAAGTTGTTCATGATAATTAATGTCAAAAAGGATGAAAAAAAAGGAAAGAGAAGAAAAAGAGAAGAAAAAAGGTAAAAAGAAAAAGAGAAGAAAAAAGGTAAAAAGAAAAAGAGAAGAAAAAAGGTAAAAAGAAAAAGAGAAGAAAAAAGGTAAAAAGAAAAAGAGAAGAAAAAAGGTAAAAAGAAAAAGAGAAGAAAAAAGGTAAAAAGAAAAAGAGAAGAAAAAAGGTAAAAAGAAAAAGAGAAGAAAAAAAAAATTAAAAAAGAAGAAAAAGGTAAAAAAGAAAAAGAAGAAAAAAAGGTAAAAAGAAAAAAGAAGAAAAAAGGTAAAAAGAAAAAGAGAAGAAAAAAGGTAAAAAGAAAAAGAGAAGAAAAAAGGTAAAAAGAAAAAGAGAAGAAAAAAGGTAAAAAGAAAAAGAGAAGAAAAAAGGTAAAAAGAAAAAGAGAAGAAAAAAGGTAAAAAGAAAAAGAGAAGAAAAAAGGTAAAAAGAAAAAGAGAAGAAAAAAGGTAAAAAGAAAAAGAGAAGAAAAAAAAAGAAAAAGAGAAGAAAAAAGGTAAAAAGGAAAAGAGAAGAAAAAAGGTAAAAAGAAAAAGAGAAGAAAAAAGGTAAAAAGAAAAAGAGAAGAAAAAGAAAAAAAGAAAAGAGAAGAAAAAAGGTAAAAAGAAAAGAGAAGAAAAAGAGGTAAAAAAAAAAGAGAAGAAAAAGAGGTAAAAAAAAAGAGAAGAAAAAGAGGTAAAAAAAAAAGAAGAAAAAGAGGTAAAAAAAAAGAGAAGAAAAAGAGGTAAAAAAAAAAGAGAAGAAAAAGGTAAAAGAAAAAGAGAAGAAAAAGGTAAAAAGAAAAAGAGAAAAAAAGGTAAAAAGAAAAAGAGAAGAAAAAAGGTAAAAAGAAAAAGAGAAGAAAAAAGGTAAAAAGAAAAAGAAGAAAAAAGGTAAAAAGAAAAAGAAGAAAAAAGGTAAGAAAGAAAAAGAAGAAAAAAGGTAAGAAAGAAAAAGTAGAAATAAGGTAAGAAAGAAAAAGAAGAAATAAGGTAAGAAAGAAAAAGAAGAAAAAAGGTAAGAAAGAAAAAGAAAAAGAAAAAGGGAAAGAAAAAGAAAAAGGGAAAGAAAAAGAAAAAGGGAAAGAAAAAGAAAAAAGGAAAGAAAAAGAAGAAAAAAGGAAAGAAAAAGAAGAAAAAAAGGAAAGAAAAAGAAGAAAAAAAGGAAAGAAAAAGAAGAAAAAAAGGAAAGAAAAAGAAAAGTTATCTTATTTTTATTTATTAAACTAAAACAAAATTTTTATGCTATTCAATATTTAAAAAAAAATATATCACAAATTCTATCCTCCTGTCACATTAACAGTTGCAAAAAACAATGTTTTACAAGAAAATTTAATTTTTCAATAAAGATAGAAAATTAAGCAATAAAGCATATTAAGTAGGACAATTATATTGCTATGAGGATGAAAGTGTGACAAATACAAGCATGATGGTGTGACAATTACCAAGATGGTCTGTGATAGAAGAATTTACTTGGCTACATTTATTTTTGTCATTTTTTTTTTTTTTAATAAAACATCCTGTTTAAGATTGAGTTTCCAGTTCCTTCTAAAACCTACTTAAACTCTACTTCTAATGTCTCTACCTAAACTCTGAAATTTTATTTATCTATTTTTTTTTCCCCCCAATAGGAATACATATGATTGCATATCATCTAGTTCACAATCCTCCCCAGTCTTTTGAGCAGGAGTAGTTTATCCTTTGTTTTGAGAATTGGGTTTCCAGTTCCTTCTAAAGTCTTTTCATTCTCTTTCACTCCCAGTAGCCCATTGTGTGTTAATGGTGGCATTATTGTCTTGTTTGGGGTAAACTGATTAAAAGAAAAAAAGAAACAACATTGAAATTAACATCTACCAGCATAGAAATCAAAAGTCCTGACAGGAATCAAGCTTGCATTCCCACTTAATTAAAAAAAACAGTTTCCCATAAAGCTCACCTGGCTTTAAGGTGGTTTTCCCAGATTGAAGGAATATGTATTCAATTCCTGCAAAGATGTACCTTTTCTTTAATACTTTTGACCCCTAGGCAAGCAGGTGTTAATTTCAATGTTTATAAAAAGAACACACAACAGAGATATCTACTTAAACATGTTTACCCACTAAGTATGTTGATAGCAGAAGAAATAATATTATATTTAATATTATATTAACATTTAATTATAGAAGGTGCGGCAGAAATAACTACCACATAATGATAAGATATTAGCTAGATGAAGATAGCTTCGCCACTTATGTTTCACCATTATATGAAAGATATTTTTGCCACTCCCTGTATAATACATCATAAATAACTTTTCTATATAACTTTAAAGTCTAGAATGTGTTCCTAGGATGTGTCCGAATCAAAAATGAAGATGATGAAACAAAGTGGAAAATTTATTAACAATATGTCTTGACAAGAGCATCTGTTCTCTTTGGCTTCCTCAAGTTAGACTGAAAGAAAGACAAAAATCAAATCAAATTAAATCCAATTACCTTATCATTACTTATGTCCAGACTTAAGACTAACAGATTTCCTTAACTCTGGATATTAGAAGTGATAAGGTAATCTAATTTGATTTATGGTCCCCATCACTTATCCCCAGAGATCCCAAGGCATTTTCTCTCACATACAGTTTTATCTTTCTTTCATTCTAACCTGAGGAAGTAAAAGTGAGCAGACGCTCTCAGCAAAACGCGTTAATAAATTTAGCACTTTCATCATCTTCACAGTTTAGAATACAACTTGGCAGAATTTTCAATAACCAACTATATACATTCCATCATTTAAAAGGACTGTTTGGGGAACACTTGTGTGAAATATGCTTACCTTGACAAGCCAATAAGGATTTGTAGTGACAGGCAATAGTTTTAACAAAATGCTGATGCATATATCAGAATGGGCCGAAAGCAACAATCTAGATAAACAAATCTGCAGGGCAAGAAGACCTTGACGAGCAGCCATCGATGATTCATCTTCAATAATATTGAGAATTATTTGAACCAGATCCAAAATGGAAGGCTTGGACAATCCTAAAAAGAAATTACAAAAACACTGTTTGATATTTGTTAGAGCCATGCTTAGTGTTAATTAATTTTTTTTATTGAAAAATATTAGGTTGAATCAGAAGTAATTTCCATTTTTTGGGAACCAATTGTAAAGACAAACGTATCATCCTAACTGACCATTTCTTAAATATATCATAACAGGTGAGGAAGAGTGGGTTGCTTACGACAATGTTCATCACAAAAAAAGCAGTAGACTGACAAAAATAAATATCCTCAAAAGCTGAACTTCATAGAAGGAAGGTAATGTTGTGTGTGCCAGTCATTTAAAGTTCTTAAAATTCAAGCACTATATACACAATTTTACATCCAACAGCTGCAACATGTCCATAAAAGTGGTCAAAAAGCACCTTATGCTTGTCAATAGGAAAAATGTTGTTCACTTTCATTTTTTCGCTACTCATGGTATATATCAGAATTGAAAAATTGTTCTTTTTAAACATTTTAGAAGGGAGATCCTGCTCATAATATAAATACAATGTTAAATTGATCCCCGAGTTCTTAACCTTTATCACTGTATGTGACTTCATTTGCTGTACAAAAAGTTCATCCTTCCAGTGAAGATGACTGATCCCTGAAGAATGGTGTGTTTGAATTTCATAGTTGTGTTGTCATATCCTGTTATGGCAACAGAAAACAACTTTGAGTGAAATTAACAATAAGGATACTGCAATTGAAAGGCCTTGAAAAGGAATGCAGTGGAAAGGTAAGTAATATTAATAATGCAGTATGTTAAAGATTTAAAGTTATCTGTACTTTGTTTTTATTTACAAATATCAAGTTTGAAACTGTCAATGATAACTGTCATGAATTTGGAAATAGTAAAATATTAGTAATATGGAGTTATCACTGACTTAAGCAGCTTTAAATTTGACATTTGTAAATAAAAAGTACAGATAACTCTTCAAGCAGTAAAGGAATAATTTCAGACTTCTATGTGGGGGCTATTGATAACATAAATACATAAACTTGTGTTGGGTCTGTAAAATTTGTCTGCTCCCATATATAGAGATAGGTCATATGATATGAGGCAGTTTTTCATTCATTAATTAAAACCAGGTGGATTTGGAAAAATATGATAATGAGGAGAAGAGATTCAGACATTCTCCAAAACAACACACAAGGAATTCTCTCCATCACCATGGTACCAGTTACCGAGGGTTTAAAGATACAAGTTGTGTGGCCCTATTTCACTCCACCAGATGTGTAAGTTCACCTGACATATTCTCTATATATAGAAAAGGATATTGTGTTTATGGTAATCATGTTTTTAAACATAAATAAATGACTTTATTAAATGTTGATAAAGTTTTCATTCTTATTCGTGTTAGTCCCAAAGTAACATGAGATGAGCACAATACTTACAACAGATGGGTATAGATCTATATCCCTACATACCTGCCTGGGAAATAGCCAGATGGGCATTTTCTACCCATTTCTGAAAATTCCCTTGTCCTTCTACAAGGGCACTATGTAACAAATTGCCCACAATGGCTGCTGTGTTACCCTTTAACTGTGGATCGGGATGGTTAGCATACAAAAGAACATCACTGATTGGTTGGCTCTCCCCACCTGAAAATAAAAAAAAATTAAAACAATTTGTATTCAATCAATTAAAAAAAAATAACTAGAAGGAAAATCAAAACATCTAGGTTAATAACTATCTCACACAGGTGTACAGTGAGAGAGAAATACATAGACACACACACATATATATATATATATATATATATATATATATATATATATATATATATATATATATATATACATACACACACACACACACACACACAGAGGTGCTTATAAAATACTTTTTTATTCTTGTTGGAATTTCAATATCTTCACTTCCACAAAAACTGGTAGAAACATTTAGCTTTCCAGCTATATTGACATACTTATTTGTATGTTGTCTTTGACAAGGTTGGCAATAACTGTAACAGCCATTTTTTTTGTCTACTGCTTGAGCAGTTCAAGTTACTTTGCAGAAATGATTTAATCAAGTGATATTCACCCACTTTTGCATGAAAATGACAAAACCTTGGTTAACCCAACTGACAAAAATACACGGTGAAATAAGAGGTATTATATATGAATACATTTTTTTTGTTTAATCATTAAACCCTAAACAAGGCAATAAAGCCACTAAAATGAAAGGGGTTACTGAGTGTTAGAAAATATGAGGAAAAATACTATTAAGGAGAGAGAACAAGAATTAAGAAGACAGAAGATAACGATTGGCATTGCATTTAAATTTTTGATGATCAAAGTTGACTGGGAAGCAAGAAGCCAGAAGAGAGTTCCACAAGTGAGAAGGGCAAGTGAAGAAACCATTAACATAGAATTTATGGTTACATTTAACCAATTAAACTGTAAGATGATGAAACCTTGCCGACAATCTGGTACCACACTTAAATTCATAGTGTCTAGGTACCATAGAGAAAAGTTCATCAGAACAATTACCATAAAAGTATTTATAGAAAAGGCAAAGAGAAGCTACATTCTGGAGGTGGGAAAGTGATCAAAGGTGAGATGCCAGGTCAGGACTAATGACACTGCAGATTATTTTGAGGGGATTTTATCAAGAATCTCTAAATTTATAGCAGAAGCAGCAGACCAGATGTGGCAGCAATCAAAGCAAGACATTTAACTCCCATTAGTCCTGCATTTTGCCCCTAAAATAATGTACACACACAGAGGCAGAATATTAATCAGAAACTAATTAACTTATTAAACAATCAAAGAAGTAACATTAGAAATGAAGAAAAGGGTGCTGGCCTGTATATAACAGCTCAGCATTCTTTTCTTCATTTCTAATGTTATATATAATGTCTAATCTCTTCAATGGTATTTTGAATAATTTCATCACAAATGAAAGAGAAAACTTCAAGAAAGATCTGCTCCTATTGGTAAATACTAAGAATAAGAACTCCAAAGAAACTATTGCTAACAATCGGAATGAGAGTATTGAAATTTTGGAGACATATGAGAAAAGAAGGCTCAGCCAGCTTAACACTCAAAGGCATGTTGAAGGCAAGAAAAAAGTAGCAAGTAACCTACTTGACAAATCAGAGCAAATAAATGGATGAACAAGTATCACAAAGACAAAGGGGATATAAAAGAGTAAGTATTACTGGGTGCAATAAAAGAGAGGAAGCTGTGGAGAATCATAATCGTCCATGCTCTGAAGGGACACCACAAAGAGAAAGATTTCAGCAAGAAACTTAGTACTTAATTTAGCACACGAGTAGTAGACTGCTAAATTACCTTGCTGATCATGGTTTTATGGCTTGGTGCCTGATATTGATAAAGTTTGGCACAAGGCTATAAATATGAGACACCTAGTGAGGATCAAAGTCATTCTGCAGTCGTAATAGCAAAATCAGCTTGTTAACCTATGTTTTATGCCCTGGTGGCTGATATCAAGATTTATGAAGTTTAGTATAGTCTGGTACAAGAACACAAATATGGGGCACCAAGTAATTGGTCACTCATACTGCAGTAGTAATAACCAGTGAAATTAGCTTGTTAACCAATGCTCCACCCTCAATAGAAGTTTCTTGAAACAAATTGAAATGAGGTAATTATACTAGTAAGTAAGCACACTTACTTTGATAACCACCAACAAACATGTTGTAGAGACAAAGACGGGGATAAATATTGATGGCTGAGGCAATACTCCCAAGTGCCAAAGTCTTCATGCTAACACGGACAGTTTTATCAGAAATGAGGTTCTGTGATGTTCCCGCCAGCAAAAATCGGCGGCATAGTAGGCGTGCACAGTAGACAAGAGGCACCTCTCCATCGCAGAAGAAGCCAATCCCGGGTGGTACATCCTCCACGACCACCACCACAACTGGAACAGGAGATGGTGATGCTGACTCACGGGACCCAGGTTCAGCTGCAGACACTCCGTCATACTCAGGATTGCCATTTAAGTCCTGACTGACCCCCTTCCGTAATGGTGGACGATGTTTGGGGCTCAGGCTCTTTACACTGAGCAATGTTTCCACACTGCTGCTGTGGGACAGTGTGGAGCGCTCAGATCGTTCTTCATTTACATCACCAATCTCAACACTGGTATATGTATTCTCAGTCGTTAAAACAACCGGGTCCAAGATGTTGTCTTCCTCTGAGCCCCCCACTGAAGCTGCAGCTGTCGCATCTGTCATAGTCATGGTTTCATCTGACGTTAGCTCATCATCCAGGTCAGCAGCAAAGGAAACATTATTCGGCCTGACGGTGCCCTTGGTGCTGCTGCTGGACGCTGTGCTGTCATCAGGTCGACCAGTTGATGAGTCAAAGTCTGATACAAACGCTGACGTCTCATCTGAGGAAGTGATTTGGCTGTGGATGTCAGCAGTTGACTGGTCTTCCTCAAGGCCAACATCATCACTGACAGACGGAAATCTCTCCAAGCCACCTGCAATTGGTCAAAAGGTTAAAATTAGTTAATTCAAATGTGAAGAACAATAGGAAATTGTAAGTATGTATGAATGGGGTCATGGTGAAAAAGTTTTCAGTCTGACCAAGAAGGGAAGAAAACAAAAAAAAAATTAAATCTAATGTTTGGCCATTTGGTCAGATTTTGGGTAATAGACACAGTGGAGAATACGCAATGAGCTATACAGTATGCCATTGATATATTTTTCTTAAAAAAAAAACAAAACAAACGAAAACAAAAAACACACACAAAAACTACACACACACAAAAAACACACAAAAAAAAACAAACACCTTCACATATAAAAGCACACACCCATGCAAAACACACAGACACAAAAAACACAAAAACACAGACAAAAAAAAAAAAAAAAAAAAACTAAACAAAAAAAAAAAAAAAAAAAATCACACAATAAAAAAAACAACCTCCCCTCTCCACCAAAAAAATGCTCAGATATATTTTATTTTCTAATGATTTTATTAGATAATGTACTTTCCTTATTATTTTAGTTTAGATTTGATTAAAAAAATACTTAAAGAGTAAAAGTAGAAAATGTAAATTAAAAGAATTATCTATGTATTAAAAATCAGAAATAATTACCAGTTTCTGCTGACAGTATTAAAAGAGAAAAAAAAGAAAAAGTGGTAACCTTTACTCAAGAATCGACACTAAAAAAAATAGTACATTAAAACTGAAAATTGAAAAATGTGTACATTAGTCATTTTTAAGTAATTGTGTGATCCATGATATTACTAGTAAGATTCATTAAACTACAATGAGCAATATGTTTTTTATTTAATTAAAAATAGAAAAAAATAATGTTTATATAACAATAGTAAGAGTGCAGGCAATAAAAAAATTAATAAATATCTTGGCCAGATTTGGAGAAGTAAACTGGGCTGACAACTTTTCAGCATCTGCTTGTAGTATAATTTATTTGTTACATTTTTCAAAATATACAATTAAAAAAGATCAATATTGATTACTTTTTTTTTATACATTATTTACTTCAATTTACTGCCATGCAGTGATCAAAATGCTAAGGTGGTTATTAGTTCCCCAGACTACAAATTAATTTTTTATAACATACATACATAGGTACACATGTTTTTTTTCTCGAGTTAGGACTGGGATTAATCTTACACAAAGAAAGGTAGGTCTTGCCTGACAGAGCGTTTGTCATAATGATTTGAAGCAAGGTTTTATGAGGAGAGATGCTCTTCCTGACATCCAACTGAGTGATAGTGTAAGTACACTGTATGCTTTTATCGAAACATCTCGAGGAAGGTTGCCATTCAAGGCTTGTGATCACATCCTAGAATATATATATATATATATATATATATATATATATAGTGTGAAAAGTGTATATAAATATAAATAAATATAAGTATGTATAATTATTTATATATTATATCTGTACTTATTAGAAAGCTCAATATCAGAGATAGAGCTAACATATTTAGTTGGATAGATGTGAGTTTGTGACCCTGGGTTTCACGCTTTAGTGATCGTCAGACAAACCCAAAGAGTTTGTCTGGTGATCGCTAAAGCATGAAACCAGGGTCACAAACTCACATCTATCCAACAAAATATATATATATATATATATATATATATATATATATATATATATATGTGTGTGTGTATGTATGATACAAGATAATGATATATATATTTTTATATATCAAGAACAGTATTTACATTAGTCGGACTATTGTCCTCATCTTTGTCGCCATATTTGTCACAATAGTCTGACTAATGTAAATACTGTACATAATACCTCATCTCAGAAATATAGACAGAATATCAAGAACAGTATTGAGGAAATTGTAAGACAAAATGTAAGACTGGGTTTGTTGACGTTGTTGTCACTACACATGCACATGAAACAAGAGACACTGGAAGTTTCAAAATTTTTTGAAAAAAATTTTTGCAATCTAGCCAAATTCATCTATATTCTTTTTATCATCTTTGTTTTTAAATATCCCACATTAGGATAATACAAAATCAGTCAAGAATGTTGATACATTGTAAGAACCTGGACGTAAATTTACTGTGGCTGAATTAGTAATTAAAGCACTTTCTAGACATTTTCATCTTAGTCAATTATTTTGTCTTTTAATTAGAGTAGAATTTTTTATGTTTTATTTTTTATATTTATTTTTTATTTCATTATGGTGAACAGCCAATGTGTTTTTGTGTTGTTTTGTTTAAAATGTTTCTTTTGTGTTCATATATTTTTTGTTTAAACTTCTTGAGGTTTCTCCAATATATTCTTTCTGGCAATCCTTGCAGTTGATAGAGTAAATCCCTCCTTCAAGTTTTGGCTTGTTTTGTTTTACTCTATCAACTACAAGGATAGTTATTTTTAAAGACATTATTTTTTAAAGCTGAATATGCAAATTAGTTATCTCCCTTAAGCAAGAACCATGAACCACTAAACAGATCAATGGTAAATCTGCATTTATTTGATGTCACATATTTATGTATAAACTAACTTTATATATATATATAATTAATTTTCAGGGTTTTGATCAACATACACAAACTTTGAATTTTTATATGTACTAGTTTGCTACCTGTCACTTCACTGATGACAAGGTAATCATATTTCAAATTTAGTTGTCTTTTTAAATGATTAGAAAATTTATTAGAAAATATATTGAGGTTAAATGCAGGAGTCATTTTAGCCAATTTGGCTTATTAGGTTTAGTTTAGGACTAAAAAAGTTTTTTTCTTTCTTTGGTTTAGATTATTATTTTTTGGTTTCCAAGGAGAATTGAAACAAGTTGTCCAATGTCTTCTGAACAGTTCTGATTTTCATAAGTTATTATCAAAGAATTTTTTTGTGAGTTGATGGAGTTGTGTCTATAGACACGTATTGTGTTCCTTTGGGTGGTGCACAAATGCCACATTTTCACATGTTGGTGGGAGTCATGTCAAGTTGTTTTTCAAGTATCAGGTCTTTACACATCAGCTTGTGATGATGTGTTTTTCGTTGTGAAATATATTTCATGTTCATTTCTAAATTAAATGAAATTTAGTTGATTTTTTTTTTTAGTATTTTGTTTTTATGGATAAGGATTCAAGAAATCTTTTTTTATATTTTATATTATGTAGTATTTTTGTATTATTGATAAGCATTTGTTAGAGGATTGATGATATGTGATTTAATTGAGCTATTATCAGATAAAATCACAACTGGCACAATAATGTAGTCATTGTGTAGCCAATATATATGATGTTTGAATTATTATTAGAGAAACTTCAAATAGGTAAAACAAATTTGTAGACACCATTTGTTTGCTAAATTCTTCATTCACACACACACACATACACACACACACATCACTGCTGCCAAGATATTGACATCAACTTGTGTTGAAATCTCACTTTCTCTAGACATTTTGCTTCAAAAGAAAAAGACACCAAGATACTTCTGACATGCTAGTAAAATCCAAATTACCCACTTTGGCTATATATGCTTTTTAGATCAGCTGATCAAGTTAACTGTCATTCCAACTGGTCAGCAGGTATAGATTCATTTAATTTTGTTTTGATACTTTTTTTTTTGTATTACTTTTTCCTTTTCTATCAAGTAATGGATATTGAATTTAATGTGGGTAAGAATTATTCAGATGTTTGAGTAATTTTGAACCAAACTGATTAAAATAGAAATGTTTATAATTCAAGAAAACAGTTATATTTTGTATTTTCTATTATGGTATTTGGTGCTAAAATGTCAAATTTAATATATTTAATTTAAATTTATGAAATGTATGGTATGTCAAACACACCATTTTGCAAGAGGATATCATTACTGATATGTCATCAATCAAAATGACAATAAGAAGACAAGAATGGAATTCAATAAAAAGTATCAAAACGAAATTTATCAGTGGTCTTTAATAAACCGTTGTTTATATACTAAAGTTCACCCAATACAAGGTTCAAGAGCTACTTATGGCAGAGGGTAAGAGAAAGTATTAAGAAGTAAGGATAAAAAGGATAGACAAAGATTGCCCCATAACTTGAAGAGGTTAATACTGTAGTGTTTGGGGAAGCATCCATACAGGGGTTTGTTCCACAAAAAAAGCAGTTCTTGGGGAAAAAGCTGCCTGAGCAGAACTTCCTCCTTACAATTGGAATACAGAGGAAATGTGGGCAATTTGATTCTGTAGATAGTAAGGTAAGCCCTAGTATGTGTGTGTAATAGAGAGACTGCAAATAATGTATAAAAGCAAGGTTGACTCACTCTGCGTCCGTGGTCGAGTCAAAACTGTGGCCAGATCATGAGAATAAATGGATGACCGCTTGATGGCATTGTATCCAACTAAAATGGGAACCAGTTGTGGTGGTGGTGTCTTGATTAGTTGTTGTAGCCCTTCTAAGGCAGCAGTGGCCACATTGTGGTCAGTGTGACCCGTGTAATATAATAACAACTCATAAACCTGAAATCGACACAAAAAAGGTTATCAGGAGCACATTAACAAATTTTGAAAATATTAACGATTCAAACACAAAGTTTATTCTAGCCTAGAAATTGGTGAAACAAATTAGCTGAAATAAGCTGAGACAAGACTGAGCAGTTCACTCCCAAAAACAGCTTCGTATCAGACTGGGATTAGTAATCAATAAATAAAAAATAGCAAATTAACTGCTTTGAAGATTCCAAGAAAATATTAATTCTATATTTATTGGTTTCCTGATTTTTATCTTTTTTTTTTTATCAAAATGTTTTAGTACTAAAAATAGTGATAAGAAAAGGATGAATAAATGAGTACAAAAATACGGAATAACAAAAATACTCCATCTCAGAATCTGAAAAGCAACTGAGGAGTATAGCTACCAAGAGCTGAAGAAGAATAAATTTTACTAAAAACATTGTGATATAAAGCAACAACATTAAAAGGAAAGAAACTGGAGAAAGCCATGATCATCAATGTCCATGTCATTAAAAAAAAGTTAATAAGAAAGCCCACAATAAAACCTGCCTTATAATAGCATTGGTAGCCAAAACAATGTTTCCGTCTTTCTTTTGATTCTTTTTACTCTTAGGCGTACGGCCATAACACGCTGAAATGCCGATTCTCATACAATCACCAAAGTTAAGCAATTTCAAGTATGGTCAGTACCTAGACGAGTGACTGCTTCGGTAATACAAGCTGTTGTAAGCTTGGATGTATGGTTGGTGTAATGGGTAACAACTCAGAATTGAAAATCAGAGAGTAGAGTTCCAATTCCAGTAGGGTTTGTTATATTCACTTATGCGCAAATAGACTTGGAAAATGTATGAATCCTCCTCATCTCACCGCAGCTATGTGTTAATTAGTAGGACTTGTATCAGTAAATCATTATCTCCAAAAAATTCTTACAGTTCAAAAATATTTTCTGACTTTAAATGACCTGCTATTTAAAAAAAAAAAAAAAAAATCAATCAATCTTTCCACTCTTTGAATGTGTATTTATTTTTTTTTTCCTTTCTCATGCTTTCTGACTTCTTACTTTTTCTCCCTCACTCTCCTCTTCTGCCTTGATTTCCTTGATTTCTTTCCCCATTAATAATATTGGTTTCAATCCCATTGGAAATGACTGCAAAACACTTTCCCCTCCCCAATTATACTTGATCAGAAAGTGTAAATGGTTCCAATTCAGAATGACAGGAGATTGAGGTTGATGGTTTTAATTCCATGGGGAATGATTGCAAAGTACTTTTCCCACCAGCAGAAGCACACAAATGCATCCTGGGATCTCTTGAAAAACCAATAAGATAGACCACTTGTTGGTCTCATCTGACAGTTGCTATCTTGTCTTGAAGTCAGAATGCTATGTTTGCTTATCCAAATTTGCTCTTGCGCATCAACCCCAATTCTTAGTTTGTGAACTTTTTGTCATATTACTGTTTCCTACAGTTACTTTGCCTTGCATAAATTGTTTACTTGCTTTATATTATTTTTTGCAGTTTTTTTTTCTTTTTCTTGTTTATTTCAAACTTTGTCAATTCTGTTTGTTTGGTAAGTTCTACCATTTTTTTTTACATTTAACCATGACCACTCTACAAACACTATGTGGATAATTCAGTCAGAAAACATAACTGGTTCTAACTCAGAAGAACTGCAGGCCAGGCAGGCACAGATACTACACAAGCAGAATAACACAGATTAGTTCATTCTCAACTTAAGTGCTTTTACAATGTTACGATTAAATACACAAAAAGAGCACTGATTATTTACACTATTTATATGCAGACAATTGACCTCATCTTTGTTGTTTTTATCCTGTTGTACCCTCTAGCCTTCATCAGATGTATATTGATCCAGGTAATCTACAGGAAATTTCAAACTTTATATAATCTACAGCAGTAGATTGTTCTTGTTACAATGCCCATATCTTATTTAGCACTGCTCAGTTATTGCTCACCCCGTTATTCTACAGGGTAGATTGTTCTCATTCAAATGTTTAGTACTGCTCAGTTTCTGCTAGTTTATTTCCACCAAGTCTATGTACATGCTCACCTGGCCCAGGGATTGAACTCACAATTAAGGTCACCAAATATAACAAGTGTCTAAAAGATACTGTTATACATAATAGTTTCAATAATGTCATCGAACTGAAGTAACCGTTTGAAAATAAATCCAGATAAGAAAAGACCAAATGAGATCCCATCAACTAATATTTTTGCAACTTTAAGCAAACCTAAGAAACTATGCTTATTTCCAGTTGCAGTGCCTATTATACAACTTTGCCAAAAAAAATAAAAAATAAAAACAACAGAATGTAATCTCTGGGTAAAGAAAAGAGAGAGACATTTTTTTCAGTTACAAAATAATATCTTCATCTTTTACACTCACAACCTATGCCAAATTTTAATCCTCATTTTTCTGTATTTACAGTTGAACTAATATCCTCATCTTTGTTGTTGTTATCACAATGTTTTCACCATTTTGCCTTTCAACCTTCTTTATGTGTCTGTTGATCCAGGTAAGATTCAGTGAATTTCATTTTATTTTATTTATTTAATCTATCAGCATAGATTTTACTTATACCACTGTCCGTGTTTCAGGATACTCGTTAGTTTCAATAATGGCATCCAAGTGAAGCTACCCATTGAAAAAACCCAGAGAAGAAAAGACCAAGTGTTATCTCCTTCAAATGATATTTTTTGCAACTTTATGCAAACATGAAAAAGAATAAAAAAATCTTTGGGTAAAAAAAAAAAAAAAAAAAATGAAAAACATTTTTTTCAGTTCAAATTTTTTTAAATGAGGTGTTGTTATTTATAGTCAGATGAATATCCTCATTTCTGTTGTTATTATCACAACATTTCGGCTGTTGTGCCTTCTAATTGTTCATCAATCTGGGTAACCATCATGGAATTTTGAACTGAAGTGATATATTGTTCTCACTCCAATACCACCATCTCTGAGTCTGTACTACACAGCCTATGGATTGAATTCCCAATGACTAAATTCCCAAATCATTTATGCTATTAACCCATGGGACACCTGAAGGAGGCTAGAAGGAATAGTGGCTGAAACGTTGTGGTAGTAACAAAGATGAAAATATTAGTTTAACAGTAAATCAGTAAATAATGTAAATCATTTTCTTTTCAGTTTTAAATAATAAAAAAAAAACATTGGAAAATGAAACTTGATTATTCATTTACCTGGATAATCTGTTCAATGTTGATTGTGATATGTTTTTCATTGCTTCCCTTGTGAATAAGACCAAAGCTGCCTTTCATACCATGATCTCGTTCAGGTCCAGTTAAATAAGGAATCAAACTTCGAATTCCTAATAAAATGCCTAAAAGGCAATAAACATCGTGTTCCTCATCCACAGGTAGAACAGATTCTGAAAATAAAATCAAAAATCCAAATAAAATTGCAAAATGTTCAGCATTGAGAGATAAAAAGATAAGAAATTAACTAATATTTTGTTCATAATATAACAAAACCCCACAATTCTTGGTATGATTATTTCTTTATATCTATAAGGCCAAATATAGTTGATTTGTAATAGTTGATCTTTGTATATTAATCAACAAGATATGAGTTGCAGAAAGGCAAGTCTGTTTTCACAATAATATTAGTATTAACCAACCAATATTGATAAAACTTTCAGGATATATTTATATAAGTAATAGATCATGTGAGTTTCAGTTCATAATAGTAATTCTTATCAAATATACTAACAATAACTTATGAGAGTGCCAGGTTTTATTTTGCAAGCAATCTAAGTGTAATACAGATTTTTATTTGTAAGTCAGTTCAAACAATATGGGCCATAAAAAGTTATATTCAATTAGCACAATATCTACATGAAAAAAAATTTTCTTTACAAGTTAATACAGGCCACTTGACACACTATAAAATGGGGACCCTTGACACCATATATAAATGCAGAGACCCTTGACACCATATAACCTTCATCAGTCTTTCAACCACTGATTTTATTAACTTTTCTCTGTTGACCATAAAATTACTTGTGGCAGTTTTTATTGCTTCTCAGAGAACTTCTGACTGAATGTTTTCCATTCTCATATATTTTTCGTGAAGGACCACAAATTTCTCTACTGGCCCATTTTATAATTTGGCATCTTTGAAACCCTTTTAGCAAAAGTCAATTTTGTAAGAATTGGAGGAACATGGTCTTGCATGAATTTTAGCTAAAAGCTTCTTGGTTCGGCCTGTACCACTCAAAAATATTTTGCCCAAAAATTCTCTGCATTTATCTTGATACCATCATCAACTTTGAAGGACCTATAATTTTACTACCTACAATACTAATCCAACACATTACTCCACCTTCGTCTTCAGCAATATTAGTTGATTATTTCTATGTATGACTCAACCTCTAGCCTAGTGACCTAGGTTCATACAATGTAACTCTACATTCATCACTAAAGATCATTTCTCTTTGTGATGTTTATACAAATGTCTTCTTCCTTTCAGGTTTCCAGTGATTTTTTTTGGATATTCTGCATCTTTTCTGTTTCTATTTGAAACACAAGATATTTTTTAAGAGAAAAAAATTAATAGGTCATATCATACAATTCTCAAATGCAACGAAAACAGATTTTTGAAGGAATGAACACAGGTGATGAAAAATGAATTATTTACAACAATGTGGAGTGTAAAATGTTCTGGGAAACAAAATGAGTCACCATTAACACCTCCAAAAGCTGGTCTGCATCTGAAGGTGAAGCTGTGCATCTGTTAGGATTGAAAAGGCATTGTGTATTATAAGTTCCTTCCACAAAATCAGACATTTAATTCAGACAAGTTCCAATTGGACCAATTCAAAGGCAACATTCTTGATCTGGCAAATTCAGATTACCAAAATTCTCATGCCGCCAATCTAGTATGAGCTTAAATTTGTAAAGTCTAGGTACCAAAAAAGAAAGCTCATCAGAATAATTACTATGAAAATATTTATAAAAAAGACATAAGGAAACTGCTTTACAGCAGTTGGAAAATGACTGAAGCCAAGATGCCAAGTCAGGACTGATAACATTGCAGAGTCTTTGGATTTTATCAGGAATCTTTAAATACATAGAAGCACCAGATCAGATGTGGCAGCAATATTCAATGCAGGGATGAAAAGTAGAATTATAAATATGTAAGCAAGTTTCTGGCAAGAACAATTGTCTATCACAATACAGTGAACCAACTTTCCTAGCAGCAGACCTAGCAATTGCTTCAATATAACCTTTCCACTTCATGTCAGTGGAAAAGATTAGCCGAAGAAGGTACAATGAGTCACTCTCCTGGTGGTTAGCATCAGCCATGAAAGGCAAAAAAAGGGTTTTCTCAGACAATTCAAAAAGCAATTTTGTTATGGAGGCATTAAAATTAACAAGCCATTTCTTGCTCTAGTTAACAACAGATTGGAAGCCATTTTTTTTTAGGTCAGCTGCCAATTAGACCATATCTTAATGGGAAGAACTTAAATTATCTAGAAGTCTATAAAAACTACTTGTACCAGTTTAGCAACAAGAAAGATGCTAGGTTCTGGGATGATGGAATTATCAAGCTGCCTCAAAGATGGTAAAAGACAGTGGAACAAAATGCGACATATGTTGTTGAATGAATCTATATATAAATGCATAAATATCATCTTTTAATTTCACTATTAAATACTAAAAACCTTTGTTTTGATTCAATAGATATAAACTTGTACACTAATCTATTTATATATCTTGTTATTTGGAAGGTTAAAATTAGCAAAAATAGAAATATTATGTTGCCACAATCTTCCAAGGCTGTAAGCCTGAAAATTCCTTCAAACAAGCTACAAACATTGGTTCCAACCTTATAGAACCATCACAGCTTCTTATTTCTTTTCCTATAGTGACTATTTTTAACTCAAAACACAAATGCTAATTGAAAAGAACATTACAAAAGAAAGAGAAAATAAAATATATTTCCTCCCACCTTTTTTTTAAGTCAAGAACAAACATTATTAATTAGCAACAATAGCAATATTCAATGACTTGAATGTTAATACACAGATGAAATTAACTCTTATTTACCAAGTAACATATTGAGAAGCCATCTAATGAAAGAGAGTGGACTACGTGAATGCTGACATATAAGGGTGAGGCTGGTAGCAGCAGTCCTCCGTGTTGCAGCTGATGATGACCGCAAGTTGGGTAGAAAGCTCTTCAATAATGCCTACAGAAAAAGAAACATAACAGTAGTTTTCAATCAAATACATTTATACACAACAGAATTGAAAGGACTGGGGATTGTAATCCTAAGATTATTTTCAATAATTGGCTTAGAACAACAATTGCTATTCATTGAAATATAGTAGAAAAAGTTTTTCATAATCCTACATACAAAAAACTGCAGGCCTTGGTGACAAAGAGGAAACTAAATAAACTCAATATAACACAGCTACATATATATAAGTCAATTGCAGATATGCCCTGTTGAGTGGACAGAGTGATTCCCAGAGGGATCTGTCTACAAAACTCTGTAGTCAGGATACTGAAGGTAACATCAATCCACTAAGCAACAAACCTTTTACTTGTATTAATTCTATTATGTATGCTCACACACCTATATATAAAAATAAAATGGTATTATTTGATAATGTGTATGGATAATTCTAAAGAGGATATAAATCCAGAGAGCTCAACATAAAAACAGAGCAAATTATTAAAGTCTTTGTTTTCATAATATATATATATATATATATATTAAGGCATTAAAAACTAGAAATGTTGTATTGTAGGCCATGATAATTTTAAAATAAAACACACACCAGTCGACCAGTTTCGTCCCCTCTCGTCAGAACTGTTAACGGGGAATTTAGATTATGAGGAAAAGAAAAAAGTCTGTCAAGGATGACATGAATGAATGGACAGGGAAAAAAAAAAAAAAAAATTAAAATTATACCAACCAAGCTGCTATTTAACCTATTTAAATATATATATATATATATATATAGATAGATAGGTGTGTGTGTGTGTGTGTGTGTGTGTGTGTGTGTGTAAAGATTGATTTTTGGGTTGTGTGTGTGTGTGTGTATATACACACACAACCCAAAAATCAATCTTTTCTATTTTTCAATGATCATTTTGATTATTTTATTGATAATGTACACAGGAAAGTTCAAATACGTGTTTAAAAAACATGTTAAAATACAATTAATGATGGTTTGCTTTCTCAAAGAAAAAAAAAAAAAATCTTAAAATATGTTCCACTAGTGGAACAATGGACATTAAAAGTTAATAAAATCATTGAAAAAATATATTTAAAGTCTCACAGATTAAAATCTTCAATTGGTAAAGACTAAAGAAAATATGCCATCATTTTTTATGGTATCAGTAAACTAATATTGTAAATACTAAATATGTAAATAATAGTGTCAGGCAAGATAATTTTTCTTGCTAGAATCTATCTTTTCACATTTATAAGTCATCCATTCATTGAATATTGCCATCACATCTTTTCTGGTGTTTCTGCTATGTATTTAGAGATTTTTGATAAATCCCAAAAAGAATCTGCAATGTTATTGATCCTGACTTGGCATCAAGTCACTTTCACACCAACATAAAGTAACTTCTCTGTAACTTTTCTATAAACATTTTTATATCAATTGTTTTGATGAGCTTTCCTTTTTGGTAACTTGACTTTATGAATTTAAGCACAGTACTAGATTGGCAGATAAGTCTCATCATTTTAAGGTTGAAATGGCTAGATGTAACTGTAAGTTCTATGCTAACAGTTTCTTTTCTCACACTTCTTGCTTGTGGAACTCTCTTCCAGCTTCTCAGTCAACTTTGATCTTCAAAAATTTAAATGTAATTGTTATCTTCTGTCTTCCAATTTCCCGTTCTTTTATTGTTGTCTTTCATTAATAATGTTTTATTTTTTTTCACACTCAGTAACCCCTTGCACCTTAGTGGCTCTATTGCTTAGCTTGGGAGGGTGACAAAAATGTCAAGAATCAAATTTCTTTACATCATTACTCAATCTATTCTCGATAAAAAACTGAGAACTTTTCAGCACCCCACCTCTGGAAAATCTACTGTATCACTTACTTTTACTTCAGTGTCATTAGCAAAAGCCATAAGAACAGGACAGATTTTTTGCATTGAGGCTGCTAATGTCTCCTGAACCGCTTCCTCCTCTCTCTTACACACGCGGGCAATACAAGGCAGTAAGTTTACAATATACGGCCTGGAAAAAAAAAAAAAAAAAAAAAGAAAAAAGTTAAACAATGTTTAATTTACATTAGTGCAAACTTGTTTATTTTCCGAGTCAAGTATAAGAGCTTTTTAAGTATTATAATAAGCTAAAAAAAAAAAAAATTTACATTCAAATAAATTTACAGAAAAACTGCAGTGTGTCTTAGATGAAGTGTAAAACAGTTATTAGAAGAAAAAAAAAATGGAATCAACAGACAAGTTCAAATTCCAACTGAGGATGTTACATTCACTTTACACTAATGCCCTTGAGAAAAGTCAGGAATTTTTCTCCTCTCAACTAAAGGTAAATAACAGGGTAGACTGGGTTCTCTAGCCTTAGTTGGCAACCAATTGAAAAGACAAAATGAATTAAAAAAAAGGAGAAAGCAATGGGAAATTACTCCAATATCTTTCCCAAATACAGTAATGACAATACATATATTAAACAATAAAAGTAAATAATAGTAAAGCTGTGGGAAGCCACCTATATGATGATGGGACTTGGTAATCAATGAAAACTAAAAATTAGAAAATAAAGTATATTAATTTGGTGACAAAGAAAAGAGTACTGAGCTGCTATGTGAAATCTGTCCTCCTTTATGGCAGCAAATGTTGGATGGTCTCCTCAAAAATGAAGAGACTTGAAGCAACGGAGGTATGGTTCTACAGAAGGATACTAAAGATATCATGAACCAAGCATGTAAGCAATGATGAGGTTTTGGAGAGGATGCAAACGAAGTGGAAGCTTATACTTAACATCAGGAAGAGGTAGCTGAAATTTCTGGGACATGTAATGAGAAAGGAGGGCTTGGAAAATCTGATACTCACAGGTCGAATAGAGGGAAAGAGGGACAAGGGAAAGCAATGTATGACATACCTAGCAGGCTTGAGCAAGTGGATGACAGAACATAGCCTGGGGGAAGTAGCAAAGGGACAAAATTTATAGAGAGCTACAAGGGAGAGGAGGAAGTGGAGAGCCATGATTGTCTATGTCCTGAAGGGACACGGCACATAAAAAGAAAGAATAAGCAGCATCATGAAGTGACATCAAACAGTTTGTTGCATCCATTCAGTCTCTATTTTTTTTGTTTGGTCAAATCTCAATAACTCACACATGCCCATGAAGCACACCATCACACACACACACACACACACACAATTAGAACCACCAAAAAAAAAATAAAAAAAATAAAATAAAATAAAATCAAGCAAATTTTTTTTCAGGCCAACTTTCTATGCTTTTCATTTAACAGAAATGTCAAAGTTAAAGCTATGAAGTTTAAACAAAAAGGTATTCATTGAAAAAAATAAAGAATTAAAATGTTTGAGATTTTGATAATTCAGCTAACTTGTACTTTTTTTAATAATCATTTTAACTCAAGCAAGGCAATAAAGCCACTAGGATGCAAGTGGCTACTGAGTGTTAGTGAATATGAGAAAAACTACTATTAAGTAGAGAAGAAGAATTAAGACAGAAGATAACAATTGACACTGAATTTAAATTTTCAAAGATCAAAGTTGACTGGGAAGCAAGAAGCTGTTCCACAAGCAAGAAGTGTGATAGAAGAAACTGTTAACATCGAACTTAAGGTTACAGCTAGCTATTTCAATTGTAAATTGAGGAGACCTTACCACCAATCTAGTACCACACAAATTCATAGTCTACAAACCATAGAGGAAAGTTCATCAGAAGAATTACCATGAAATTATTTATAGAAAAGGCACAGGAAAGCTACATTATGGTGGTGGGAAAGGGACTGAAGTCGAGATGCTAGGTCAGGACCCATAACATTTCAGATTCTTCTTTGGATTTTATCAAGAATCTCTAAATATTTAGCAGGAGCACCAGACTAGATGTGGCAGCAATATTTAAGTTAAGAACAAATGATAAACTTATAGATATGCAAGATAGATTCTGGTAAGAAAAATTGTCTAGGACAACAGTCAACCAACTTTCTTAGCTGAAGACTTAGCAATTGATTCAATATACTCTTTCCACCCCATATCAGTTGAAAACATTAGTCCGAGAAAGCACAATGGGTTAGTCTCCTGGAGGTTAAGAGAAGGATTTCCTTTTGGCCTTATTGGACTAGAGTTTTTGGGTACAATAATCACTTTCCTCAACTGCAAGTCACATTAAGGTTTTTCTTCATGTAACATTCTTATGGATACTTTCAGCAAAATTTATTTAAGTCAACATAAATTAAAACTATAAAAATAATAAATTAAAACAATTGAAGATCATTTTATTCTCAATAGTTTGAGTCACGACTTCGGATCCAACCGAAGTCAAGGATGAATGATGCATTCTTAAAAGAATTCAATTGCTTTAAAACACTTGGCCATTGGACAATTCAGGCTCAGCCTGACTAATCTCACCTCTGCAGTCTCCACTGATATACATGTAATTGAATGACAAAATAGAAAAAAATCCTACATCTGACAAATAATGGTCTAACTGATGTAGTCTTATATATCACTTTAAACATTAATTTAACTGATACTCATATTTGAGTAGATGCTCCGTTTATTTATTAAACAGTATATTTATTTTTATCTATCGGCCTGAATAGTCTAGAAATCTCAATAAAGAAAAATATGTGCTCTCCAACACTATTATAGTAACACCGTTGAACAATACTGGTGTCAGACGTCCTTGAATAACACTCACACTAATAGTACTTGCTTGATAATACTTGCTCGAAAAGTAGCCACTGAGTAGTGAACTGTATAGTGATCACTTAGATACCATGCTAATTCCCATATATCCATTTCCTTTACCATCACATGATCTACTTATTCAAAATGGGATCACCTGTGTTTGCTCTCTGGTGATCTGTGTTCAAACTCCAGTGTCAGGTGACACTTTATTCCTATATAACAACTATATAAGCTTGATCAGCAATGCACTCTGTGGCTGAGCTGGTTTATAGCACATCAGATGTAATTATGGTTTTTCTTGCAAATGAGAACACAGATTTGAATCAAATATTCAGACTGGTAGAGAAAAATTAATAAATATACTGTTTAATAAATAAACAGAGCATCTACTCAAATATGAGTATCCAATAAAATAACATTTAAAGTGATAAAATCTGTCAGATTAATAAATAAAGAATACATTACTTATATATATATATATATATATATATAAAGAAATGGACAAAGTCCGACAATTTATTTATTAAAGACATTTTTATGTTTAACGTTCTTTTTATAGATACAGGTATTTAAGTAAATGCTCTGTTTATAATAAACAGTATTAAATAACATTTACCGGCCTGAATGTCTGAGAAATTTTCATAGAAAATATTTGTTCTTTGACAGGATTCGAACCTGCATCCTATACGGTACCGTCATTTACGCTGACATGCCTTACCGATCGGCCACAAAGAAGCGTTTGGTAGACAAGGTCGAATTTACTGCTTATAAACTTCAATCTTCAATAATTAATAACTATTTGTTCTCAGTTGTTGACATTAATAGCTATCTGCTGATGTGTTAAAATTGAATTGATAATGTTTGTTTTGTTTTATGGCATATCAACCTCAATGGGTTATTTAATGCCGACAACTTGTTTTTTATCTGGTAATATTTATGTTTTGTCAAAAATCTATTTCTGATAATATTTTTTTCCTCAAAATTGTATACCTTGTAATATTATTTCCAAAAACGTATTGCTGATAATATTTTTTTTCAAAAACATATTGCTGGTAATATTTTTTTTCAAAAACGTATTGCTGGTAATATTTTTTTCCTTCAAAAATTTATTTCTGGTAATAATTTTTTACAAAGTATTTTTGGTATAAAAACCTATTTTTACACTTTCATAATGCTTTTTACCTCAGTATTGGGGTTAACTATTTGCCCATAGCTGGGACCCTAACAGGTGCTACCACCCTGGGTCAGGGTGGACCTGGGAACACCAGCAATTAAGAGGTGGTTCCATGCTTCTCAAAGCTTCCTGATCAGAGGCCTTGCTGTTGGACGTAGTTTATCGTCTTACCCTGGACGCAAATGTAGTTTATCGTCATACCCAGGACACTAAATTGATAAAACAAAAAATTAATTTTTTTGATAGTTGTGAATTTCTTTTGTAAATGTGCATGAAACTGATTCCATTATAGTCAATTTAAAAATTAACTGTTAAGAATATGTGAAGGAGGTAACTTAATTTATTTATTTTTATTATTAATGTTTTAAAATATCCAATCTGCAATTTTTTAAACAAATTTTTTTTTACAATTTGAGAATCCCAAAACATTTCTTATAATGCCTATAACATTTTAAAACTTGACATTATCAAGAAGGCTTACATTACACATATCAGATTCATTTGAAAGAACATTCCTGGCCACATTCACATTTTAGAGCAATATTAATTGACAATACAAGTATACTCCACCATGAAAATAAAAACAAAAACTTCAAATTCTTGATCTTATTATAAAATAAATGCAAATAAGATTAATTATGAGTATAGCAACAACATCAATGTTCAAAACCCTCCCCCCACCATGTATACTCTGCCATAATAAGTGACAACATCATGGTAGCAAGACTGACTACAAACAGTGAAATTGAGAGCTGATATTTATGGGGCAGGTTTGGGCATGTTGAATGTTGAAAGGGGTTCAAATAAAAGAGAAGGTAATTTTATCTTTAAAATATCACTAGTTTTTAAGCAATATCCTTTGTCCGTATTCATTTTACTGCCTGAATGAGAGTAAACTCTTTAAATCTTTTTTTAATTGTTCAGTATGGTTTTGTTTCTTAAGATCAGATCAAGTATTCAAACACTCAATTATCTGTCTCACTTGAATAACCAACATTCCATTGTACACACAAGGAACTTGTCTGTGTGCCTAACTAAAATCTATAACTTATATCGGGTCATTGTCCATAACATTTAAAAACAAATTTGTACAGCCTGTCTGAAGTTATGATGCAAATCAAATAAACCTCAATAACTCAAAAAGTTCTGAACCAATATTTGTCAAATTTAAACTCATCCATTTCCATCTGTAGTAAAATAGTTAACTAAATTTTCTGCCATTTTTAATGATTAGTTTTAAGGTATTTGGAATTTATCAAAAATGAACTGAAGTTATGCAGATTAAACTAATATTAGCTTAAGACCTCTGGAATCTAATAAAAACAGTTTTTTCTTTTTGTCCATATGTTAATAACTTCAGACAGGGTGTATATTCTTTTAGTACATATATTTCACATTATTTACATTATTCGGACTATTGTCCTCATCTTTGTCGCCAATTTATTACGTTTCAGCTGCCGTACACTCCGGCCTTCTTCAGGTGAATGTCAAACTGAACCATTTATTTCACTCACTCTAGTTCCATGTGCCATATTTAATGGATGTCAGTTGCCAGTTATCTCCTGTTAATTCCCCTCCTCAAATTCTCCACTGCCTTAACTGGGTATTGAACTCAGTGTTTGGGTCCTGTCACTGGATCTAACTAACACCTTTTTTCCACTGTGCCATGTGTCCTTGAGGACGTTGTAATAAATATGGCGACAAAGATGAGGACAATAGTCTGAATAATGTAAATAGTGTACATAATACCTCATCTCAGAAATATAGACAGAGGTTGATTCCAGTTATGAAATGACAACTCACCACAATTTTTCAGGGAGAGGAATATATATATATATATATATATATATATATATATATATATATATATATATATATATATATATATATATATGGTGTAATTCCTCATGTATAATACTCATTTTTTTTAAAAAAAAAAAAAAAAAATAAACAAAATTAGGAGTGCATATTATGCACAACTACAAAAAAAAATATTTCACTATTTACATTATTGGGACTATTGTCCTCATCTTTGTCACCATATTTATTACAACGTTGCAATAAATATGGCAACAAAGATGAAGACAATAGTCCGAATAATGTAAATAGTGTACATAATACCTAATCTCAGAAATATAGACAGGTACTGAATGGCCAAAATGTTGTAATAAATATGGTAACGAAAATGAGGACAATAGTCTGAATAATGTAAATAGTGTACATAATATACCTCATCTCAGAAATATAGACAGATACTGATATTTCACATTTCATAAAAAAAAAAAAAAAAGAGATCATTAAAACTCTCACTATACTTGAGTATATACCGTAGTTTAAAGGTTTCACTTTCATCAAGGGAAAATCACTACTTTAAAACTGTAAATAATTTTCCTATCGTCACACGTTAGTTCAGCTAAGTAATAAACCAGTTCTTTTTCTAACTTATGATATCACTGGCAGGATTTATAAAATAAGTAAATCAAGTGATTCCATCTATAACAACACAACAAATGCTACAAGAATATATAGGAAATAAACATTCAGCACAATTGCCCTATTTCAAAGGTGAACAAATATAGTAAATATGCTATGTAAAGATGTTGGTCATTTTTCACTTGTCTTCTATTTGAAAATTTATGCAAAATATTTGGTTATATGCTAACGACTTTAAAGTGATAACATAATACAAAGCAATCTGTGACGGTCATTTAGAATTAATGGAATAAAATAGCGATGGTAACATTAGTACTTGAAAGTAGAATTATTCAATGGTTTAATACCAAATGCTATCTTTTTTATTTCTTAAAATATGTTAAATTTGTTTTAGCAAATATAGGAAGTCCAATTATATGCCACCATCAGGAAGGAAAGGATTATCAATGGGACAGATTTTACTACTGACAATCATGGAGCCTAAGAATTAACAAGTGTTACTGACAGAAAGGATATGGCTTTTAATATAATTTCAAAGCTTACTAATCACTAAAAAGTTATGCTGTTGTTTTTGTTCAGTCATCTGCAACACTATATCCTCCACTTTTGTGACATTATATGCAAAACTTTTAGAACAGGTATTGATAAAACCTTCAATAAAAGATATAAAAAGTTAAATGCAAAAAAAAAATGTACATTTTATATAAAAAAAATGCTTAACCTGAGACTACTATTTTAAATTCAATAAAAGAAAAATCAAAATAAACCTTGATACATTACAGACTATGTTTATTCAACTTTAACACCACTATTGTAATAGTCAAGTTAATCTTGTCCTTACCTGCATTTTTGTGGCCGTATCAGATGGCACATGTCGGCAAATCTCCAGAGTGCACCTCGAAGACTACGTGATGGTCCATTTTTCTTGATTTCCTTGTACAGCTCCACCTGTAAGCGGCCCAGGTTGGTCTCTAGCAGCGTCTAGCAGAAGAAATTTATTAGAACAATTCTTGACACTTCTTTAAAAAAAAAAAAAAAAAAAAAAAAAAAAAAAAAGGAAAGCTTTCAAATATTGCATATAAGAAAAATATTTTTAAAAGGATATAGGTTTCCAATTAAGAGTGTTTATATATATATATATATATATAAAATTTATTTAGACAGCAACCTTTCTCTTAAACATCTTCCATTAAATGTGACAGGGAAAATTTTATTAATTTTTTTTATTTAGTTTTTCCAGCATTTTTACACTATTTCATTTGGTGGGAGTAATGGAGTACAAAAACAGTCCATATTGTCCATTGTCCCAAGCACTTTCAGCCATTTTTAAGGGGATTTTCTTCTGGCATTGTTAGTTTCTTTTCATGTTTTGACTGTGTGATATGTATTATTTGAGAAGTTTTAAATTCTAGTAGAAGCATTAATTCCGAGCCATCATGTTTTGGGCATGGCTAGAATTTGAGTGGGTGATTTTCTATTTTTAAAAGACTTTCAGCATGCTGCCTCCCTTTGTCCATCATATTTAATGAAATTACATTAATTTTTTATATATATATCTCTCACATGTACCAGTGTTAATAAAACATTGCTCGATGTAATATAACAGAGCTATTAAGAATGTGTTAATAAATATACATAAAAATTACAGAAAGCTTATTAAAGTCAATCTGTATGTATATCTATATATACAGAAGGAGTTAAAAGTAGCACCCAATTTGTTTTTTTTATGGATATCAGTTGACTGATTGCCATTTGTATTAGTGTATACTTCTTATTGAGTAGCTACACTACTACAGAGCCTTGCCTGGAATGTTAGTTTCAAGGTTATTAAGTGTGCATGAATCTTCAAGACTTGGGCAAACTAGAAGGTGTTCCATAGTTTTTGTAGTTGCCCACATTGGTAGCTGGGATCTACATCGGTGACATATCCCCATTTCTGAAGGTTATTTCTACAGTGATGAACAGTTGTTCAGGAGCGCTTGAAAAGGATCTCAAAGAGCCAGACAACATTGGATCCAGTGGGGAGGGATTCTGTAGGGCTGAGAGAGAGCCTGTGCTCCACATAGGTAAAGTGGCTACACCACATGGGCAGACGCTGACCAGGAGCTCTGTTGTTCAATGGTTTGACTGAATATAGAAAGCTGATTACTGTATAGAAGGATGTAGAAATCAATGAAAGAAATTAATTTCCAATAAAGTTTCAAGCCATTGACCAAGATGATATGCATAATAAAGTAGAGTTTCATGACTTCCCAGTAGCTGAGTGCTACTTTTGACACCATATATATATATATATATATATTACACATAAAAGGTTAATGGTCAGAGTTGAATCAGACCAGAAAGTAGTAGTATTAAAAAGTGCTCAATACACATGTAAAAAGAAAGAAAAAAAAAAAAAACAAGTAAAAATAACATGTAGAGCTTTTAACTTTAAAAATCAGGAGGTCATTTGAATCCACTACTTTGGTTTCAACCTTACTTTATCCTCAGGTGATTTTTTTATCAAATAACCACCTAATGCTTTTTTTATTTTTTTAAAAAAACTAAAAGAACGCTACATTATTATTTTCAAAAATGAATAAACAAATGCACAACATTGGGTGTAATGGAAAGGGAGGAGGAAGGTGTGAAGAAAGAAGAAGAAAAATAAGAAGGGGGAAGAGATGAAAAGCAAGTGTATTGTAAATGCAAGGGGGGTGGTGATAAATTACATTTTTTTTATCCAGCCTCATATGCACTTAAGAAAAATTTTCTGATATGTAAGCAAGAGTTTAAGACTTTGGATTTCTGGCTTAAAAGTTTTTTTTGGATCTGGAAAATGTCATAATCGCTAATTTTTCCTGTTGGCAGAGGTTGCAAATATGGTTATGGTCATGTGCTTGTTTATTTCTTTATTTATTTTTTATAAAAACAAAAAAGCATTAGGTGGTTATTTGAAAAAAAAAAAAATCACCTGATACTGTAAGGTTGAAACCAAAGTAGTGGATTCAACTGACCTCCTGATTTTTAAAGTACATATATATATATATATATATATATATATATATATATATATATATATATATATAATCAAGTCATCTGAAGATCGCATGAAACTGGTTAAGACTAGGGTCATACTTTCATTAGGCATTGATCACTTTAATGAGAAGGTATGAGTTTGCCTTTAGGTTTTTTTCTTATTGCTGTCCTTGTTCAAGATTTTATCTTGTTTAAGGGTATTTCAGTCTTTTGGCAAATTGTCTGTTGGTTCTTTTATATATATATATATATATATATATATATATATACACACACACTATGTGATATCAGGTTACTGAACTGAATATTTTTATAATTTGCATAAAAGAGGGTGGCATTCAACTTCCTTCTTATAAGCCAAAACATTACAATAATGGCTTCTAGCACATTAATTTTCCAGGAATATATTGCAATTTAATATTGATTTGAACCAAATGCATACATCTGCTACCAGAATTATGTTATTCCAATGTGAGGTGCTTTCATTACACTCTGATTGGACAGACCTCCTCAATTATGTAAGAGTTAGCTTTTAGTCCCAATCAACATTCATGATAATGAAGCCTACTCATTCATATTGAAAAGGTCATGTATCATGTTCATATTGCCAGGAGAATTTGAATACCCAGATAAGAAACATTGGGGGGTTTGTGGCTTTTCTACTTAAAAAAAAAAAAAAAAGTTACTTTTGGAGGAGAAACACTGTTTAAAAAGAAAATAATCCAAAAAATATATATATATAGTGCTAAATGATATTAATGTTTTTGCTACTTGTTGAGAGCCCCCATTTTAAAATTCCTCTTTTGTCTTTTATCCCACACACCCTGCTTTCCAACAATGCTACAGAATCTTTACTGATTGCCATTCCTTGTTCAATTCTTAGCTTACAGATAATGTTAACAATGAAGGTGTTAAGCCCTGTAACCAAAAATGATTCCAAGCATTCTACTAGGTTGGCATCTTGGACCCACCCTTTCACAGTTGAAACAGTTAAATGTAGCTGTCTCTTCTACTCCAACAGCATCTTATTTCACACTTTCCGTCTATGGAACACCTTTCCTTTTACTTGCTTCACTGATAACTATAATCAGCAAATATTCAAATGTAATGTCGATCATCATCTTCTGATGCCTTGATCTTGTTCCCCGTCCTTCTCTTTATCCTTTCCTCAAACACCCCTCTTTACTCTTGCTCTCACTTTCTGTCACCCTTGCATGCTAGTAGCACCTCTACCTTGCTTGGAGTAAAAATGCTTTAAACAAAAAAAAAACAGGGAGGGGGGACTTTTTATAAATTGATAACGTCATTTCTTCAAGTGAATTTTTCTTGTTTTAGGTTATTTGCATTTTTCATATAAAACATTGATATTATTCCTTTCTTAATTCTTGTTTCTTTCATCATATTTTTGCTGCTTTTTATCTTCACAATTCTCAAGTCATTTTTATATGCAAAGATCTGTAAACAATCTTGATGAAATCCAAAGAAGAATTTGCAATGTTATTGGTCCTGACCTAGCATCTTGGCTTCAGTTACTTTCCCACCACTATAACATAGCTTTCCTGTTCCTTTTCTTTAAATATTTTTATGGTTATTGTTCTGATTAACTTTCCTCTATGGTACCTAGACTTTATAAATTTAAGTACAGTACCAGATTGGTGGCAAAGTCATCATTTTGCAGTTGAAAGAGCTAGATGTAACTACATTCTATACTAACAGTTTCTTCTATTGCACTTCTTGCTAGTGGACTCTTCTAGCTTCTTGCTTTCCAGCCAATCTTCAAAAATTTGGAAAATTTAGATGCTATATCAAACATTATCTTCTGTCTTCTTAATTCTTGTTTTTTTTTTTGTCATATTCTCCAACACTCAGTAATCCTTTGCGTCTTAGTGGCTTTATTGCCTTTCTTTGGGTGAAATGATTAAAAAAAATAAAAAAGTAGCTGAATGCTTGATTTTTACTTCCACTTTATGGTTACAGAAACTAAGTTTTAACTTGTTTTTAAAAGAAAAAAAAAAAAAAAAGAAAAAAATAAAGAACTAGTCTCCAACATGATTTGGATTTAAATCCCACATCTTGGGAGTCTGACTGACAATGACAGATTCATCTTTTATAAATTTGTGTAAGGCTAAATTTTTCCTGTATGTCTCCACCTTATATCACTACAATAAAACAATACAGCCCACACCACTAACATATTAAGGATTTACTATGAGACTTTTATATATTTTACTAACAAATGGCATTTACAACATGAACTTTAATTTACATCACAATATTACAAACATATTCTAATAGGTTATTTATTTTTAATTCAAATTTTTAAAATTACCATACATAAGCAATGTTTATTTTATATATATATATATATATATATATATCATGCTTTAAATTCCTTAGGGAACATAAGGCCGCAAGATATCGTTGCAGTTTCTGTAACAAGCCAGTTTTTAAGTGAGTAGGTTGTTAGTCTATTGCACAACCCCTAACCTGGAGGATCAGTTTTTAATTCAGAGTTGTCCTTCTCCTAGACCAGTTGCTACACAAGGCTATAGAACCTGGTCTGTCCTGTTATTTACCCATAGCCAGGAGGAGAAGAAGAGGATTCATACCTTTCCCAAGGGTATTAGCACGTAAGTGAATGTAATGGATCTGACTAGAATTTGAACTCGGCTCTCCGATTCCTCAATTCAAGTTGCTATCCATTACTCCACCATTTCTCTATTGAGAAAGTTTTATTCTTAAATTAATCATGTGTTGTACAAAGAATTTATATCTGTTTTGTCAAATTTCTGTTGTAAGTTAGAAAACCAACAGTGTTCATAATAAACATTGTTGTCATCTGATATTTTGCATTACAAATAATTCGTTCAACAGAATCAAAAAGATTTTTATGGCATTATATAAAGGAGCCAACATAATCTGTTTAATTAGATTTTCTTAAAACTGTACTGAATTATTTAAACAAGTGAAAAATAGCAAATTTAAAGAAATTATTTTTATTATTATTAATAAAAACATTAAAAAAGGATTCAAATGTTTCTCATATAGTCATCTCTATTTAGCTATGTCTAGAGTCAGAAATTCAAATGAACTTAGCATAACGACATGAGGAACTTTAGAAAATAGATATGTATCTGTCTATATTTCTGAGTTGAGGTATTATGTACATTATTTACATTATTCGGACTATTGTCCTCATCTTTGTCACCATATTTATTACAACGTTTCGGCTGTTGTATGCTCCGGCCTTCTTCAGATAGTTGGAATGTTGAACTGAACCCTTTATTTCATTCACTGGGGTAGACTGTTCTAGTTCCACGTGTCATGTTTAATGGATGTCAATTATCAGTTATCTCCTGTTAATTTCCCTCTGAAAGTTCTCCACTGCCTTAACTGGGTACTGAACTCACACTCTTTGGGTCCTGTCACTGGATCTAAACTTTATCCACTGTGCCATGTATCCTTGAGATATGTTGCTGAAAATGTTGTTTATACAGAAATTTTACAGAGGTACTAGAATTTCTATAACCTATTTTTCTCTATTCATAGGGCGGGCATTCGGTTAGTCTAAAAAATTCAAACAATTTAAGACTATTATATCTATTTATGATTAGATGTAAACAAACAATATAGTAAGTGGAACAAGTTAGATAAAGAAGAGTACATAGATATTTGAATGCCATCTGCTGAGTGATCTCTATTGACTTCACAGTCAGGCCCTGATTGCAAAGGATATAGGTTACAAGTTCAAAATTTTGTCAGAGGTTAATTATTTTATACTACATTTTCTAATTTTGGTATATAAAAAAAAGAAAGAAACTGTAATTAAAATAAAAATGACTTGATGAAACTTGGTATAACCAAGACCAGAATAAAAAAATATGAAAAGAAAAGGGAAACATTTATTTTTCTTAAAGTACCTTAATTGTTCTGTTTAAGCACTCATCTGCCACCATCCGAATATCAGCTTCTAAATCATCACAGAGCATCAGGAATGTTTCCATGGCGATTCCAAGGAATTTGGGGAAATCAACAATAGATCTTTAAGAGAAAAAAAAAAATTTAATAAAATTTCATAAAATGAAATGAACAAATTTAATTACAAGTTAAAACAGAAATATAGAAAGTAGTCCAAAAATAAAGTCTCTTGTTTGTTTCCATAGAAACAACAGATACAGGGAGCACAACAACACTGATGGAAAAAGCATGTTTTCAGCTACAAAATACTTTTATCACATTTTTACACACAACACTTGTCATTGCTGAATGTATTACAGGCTTACAGCCATATCATATTGAAAAAGTGGTTCTTGTATGATTACCAATGTTAAGCAACTTTGAGCCTGGTCAGTACATAGATGGGTGACCACTTGGGAATACCAGGTGCTCTAAGCTTGGATATGTGGGTAGTGTAATGAATAATGGCTTGAAATTGGAAATCGGACAGGTTTGTTATATTCACTTACGTGCAAATATACTTGGGAAAGGTAAGAATCCACCTCTTCTAACCCCACCCCAACCAGCTATGGGTTAATTAGCTGGACTTGTATGAGTAAATTATCTCAAAAAATAAATAAATAAAAAATTACAATTAAAATATTTTCTGGCTTTAAATAACCTACAATACATTGATAGGCCGTAAAAAACAAATCAATCAATAAATACCTTACCCACAATTTTACTCCCATCAACTGTCTGGTTCCCACAAACATTCAGCAAGTGGCAATGAATGTCAATTGGTGCAATTTTTTCCACAGAGGATTTTGAGGGTTGCTTTATGGAACAGACACCTGAATGGCTCTTTCCCCAAATGCAACAATTTTAGCCTCCAGAAGCCAATGTCCAATTGGTACCTATCTTCCATATTCATATAATCCTCCCTTCCTAATTTTACACTCATATCACACATCACCCATTCAGAAATATCTAAACTGTCAGCTATATACAACCAGATTCTCAGATTAATAGTTAAAAAAGGGTTTTGCAAGTGAAGCCTGAGAGTCTTGGCAAAGACCATCCTCCTTCAAACATTGTAGACTGGCACTACAGAATCACAAGCAAAGAGTTGTACCAATAACAGAAACCACACCACTAGAGGATTATCAACAGCAGCAGCAACTAAAATGGATGGCACATGTAACTCAAAGAGAAAGTGACATAATCAAGATGTTCAGCTTCCATACGACATCAAATGAAAAAGTTAGGAAGGAAACAACTATCAACACAGAAAAAGTGCAATAACAGCCACTGGACTTGAGAAACCTATTTTCCTGAAAAATTGTCTCCAGAGGAAGATTTTAAACATTTCAACCAAAAGCAGTACTGGCTGCTCGGTCAATGGATGCCAAATGTTTCCTTATAAGGAAACAGCTAATATTACCATTCAATAACCCTCTACCTTGAATGGCAGCACTTTAGATTTATATTGAGTAAACATTAGTAAGAAAAAAAAAATCTATCTCCTTCTTGTGAGCTAACATAACAAAATAGAAAGCATTACTTTCAGAGCAACCCTTGTATATACCAAGTATGTTAACTTCTTAACCATAAATAAATTTTCCCCAATGGATGAAAGTAGTTCATTTAGACTGTAGAAAATTATACAGTGTGCAAAAGGTAAACAAGACAATTTTATATATATATATATATATATATATATATATATATATATATATATATATATATATATTACAATGGAAAAAGTCCGACAATTATTTTAAGACATTTTATGTTTATACATTCTTTTTATAGATACAAATATTTAAGTAAATGCTCTGTTTATAATAAACTTAAATATTTGTATCTATAAAAGAATGTATACACATAAAAATGTCTTAAAATAATTGTCGGACTTTGTCCATTTTATGTGTGACATCATTTGTTTACAATTGGATATGCCATGAGCAGATATGAATGTACACAAGAGAATCATGGAAGATTGTAGTTTAAAGACAGTAAAATTGACTTTGCCAACTGAACGCTCCTGTGGCCAAATCAGTTAAAGGCACATCAGGCTATATGACAGTTCCATATAGGATACAGGTTCGATTCCTGTCAGAGGACGAATATTTTCTATGAAAATTTCTCGGACATTGGTAAATGTTGTTTAATACCGTTTATTATAAACAGAGCATTTACTTAAATATTTGTATCTATAAATAAATGTATAAACATGTCTTATATATATATATATATATATATATATATATATATATATATATACACACACACATACATACATACATACATACATACATACAAAAAGGTTCAAACCAAGGTAGCAGAATCAGCTGATCTAATTTTTATACTTAAAAGCTCTACATGTTAGATTTTTAATTTTATTTTTTTTTTTTTATATGTGTATTGAGCACTTTTTAATACTAGTGTTTCCTGGTCTAATTCAACTTTGACCATTAACTTTATCATTATATATATATATATATATATATATAAAGAAATATAGTCTTAAGATGTGCTATATTTATGGGATAAAGTGCTCAATATCAGAGATAGAGCATGTGTAAATATAAAAGTCAACATAAAAGTCAACATAGAAGTCAACACTTAGAGGTGACAGTGTTTTTTAGTAATCGTGGCCTGATGATTGCGTCTAGCAACGAAAACAGACTGTCATGTTCTAAGTGTTGACTTATATGTTATATATTATTTATTTATATATATATATATGTATATATATATATGTATTTTAGATACTTAATGGGAGAAAGAAAAAATTATAGACAAAGCAAGAAAAATTTTAGTATCTGGACAATTGCCGCCATAAGACAACTACCCCTCCCACCCTGGGACAATTTCTCCCATTAAGAGAAAACACAACTTTAGGAGTTTTTTTTTTTGGGGGGGGGGAATAAATACTAATAAAACTAATACGAATTTGGCTTTACAGTTGCTATGCCGACAATTCTCACATTCATAAGATATAACACTATTTGCCAGTTCTTTCTGCTGCACATAGATGGAGCTTCTATGCTGACAAGATTTTTAGAATAGATCCATATGAATAGGATATGTATTCTTTGTAAGAAATCAGTTTGTAGATCAGGTTTCATTGATGTATTTAATTTACTGTATGTAAGAGGGTTCTTGTCACGAGTCAAATGTATTGCTAGTAATTAGGGTTTTTTTTTTTGTTTTTTTGGGTTTTTTTTTTTTTCAAAAATATGTTGCTGATATTTTTACTATAGAAATTTATTTTTATACTTTCATAGTGTTTTGACTCCAGTTTGAGGGTTAACTATTTTCCCCATAGATGGGACCCTAACAGGTGCTACCAGCCCAGGTTAGGGTGGACCTGGAAACAACATCAATTAAGAGGTGGTTCCACACTCATCAGAACCTCCTGATCAGAGGCCTTGCTGGTGGATGTAATTTATCATCATACCCAGAATATGTTCACTTTGGACAAACTCCATGATGAGGCAATATAAAATTTTTTTTATATACTTGGAGAGTTGTAGATGCACTGTGATCAGTTCAAACATTGAATTCAGATTGGTCGTTGGCTTGTTGCTTCTTCCCAAATCTGACAATTTGTCAGATAAGGTCAGGAGAATCTCAAACTTCAAGATGGCTTTTCAAAGTTTATCTTCGTTATTAAAGTAAAAGCAAAACTTTAAAAATTTGCCCTTTCCATTGTCCAGTTTTTTCTTGCTGCTTCCTTTGATGTTATTTCTTGAGAAATGGGTGAATCAAATTCTTAGACAGCTTTTACAAGAGCTACTGACTTTTCTTGAAAAATGACATTCTCATTTATTCTCAACACAATAATTCATTTTAAGAGTATAGTTGTAATTATATATACAGATGAGGGGTTGGCCCAATCCACTTCCCAAAAATCAATGTCAATGACCAAACTTCGGAATACTGATTTGGAGAAGTGGGCTGTTCTGCACAGCCTCTTACTGTTATTAGTTTCAATACCGAGATCAAATAGCAAAGAAAGAATGCAACTTCTTACCTCATGTTTGGAGCGCAGATGCAATCAGCAACAACATTACAGTTGAGCATTTTATCTTTTTTATTTGGGGGAGGCTCTTTCTTTCTACAAAATGACAAGAATAAATAATGTCAACAATTCAATAGGGTAAAAAATTAATTGCTTAATAAGATCAATAATATATAGATAAGATATAAACAAAATATATATATTATATTATAGTAAAGGTAATAAATTCATTGGTATATAATCCAAGCAGATCCTAGTAATATAAAATATTAAAACTGATCCACAAAAAGAGCTCAATGTAGTTATCATACAAAAAAAAAAAAAAAAAATAACATGTCCCCTGTTCTATGAACTCTTTCCTTTTATCATTTACACCTCTTTATGTATATATTTTAGGTATTTTGTTTTGTTTTTTTCTTAAATATAACTTATTTTTGTTTTTAAATATTTTTTTATATTTTTTATTCTTTAATATAACCAGTTTATTTATTAATTATAATTTTTTTAAAATATAATCTTAATTTTAATATAGATTATTTCCATGATTTCCTCCGCGATGTCCCCTGGGATGGAGTCTTTAAGCTCCCCGTCCAAGAATGTGCTTCTGAGGTCTCTTCCTGGGTTAAAGCTGGAATCAACGCTTTCATCCCATCAAGGAAATATAGGGTCAAGTTGCACTCCTCCCCCAGGTTCTCGGCTGCTTGCTCAGCCGCCATCGCCCATAGGAACCACTACTTCTACCTATTCCGTAGCGACATGTCTGACTGCAATAGACGTATCTTTGTCTCCGCCCGTAACGAATGTAAGTGTGTCCTCAACGATGCTAAGTCACTATTTGCGGCTTGGATGAAGGAACGTATTGCATCTCACAAATTTGGCTCCAAAGATTATTGGCATCTCTGCAAGAGCATATTGAACAATTGCAAACCCTCTCTACCTCCTTTATTCAACCAGTTCGAAGTCCTGACCTCCTCTACCGACAAGGCTGAATGCTTTGCTCAGAAATTTTCATTCAACTCAATTCTCGACTCTTCCGGTGTACCCATACCCGACTTCCCTCTTAGAACTGGGGCCATATTGAGTGGGTTAAACATAACCCCATCTTTGGTACTGGGTGTTATCTCCAATTTAGACCCCAACAAGGCTAGTGGTGGAGACGGGATACCAGCCATTGTCTTGAAGAAATGCGCGCCTAAACTGGCGCCTGCCCTTTCTAAACTATACAACTACTGCCTCAAGGAATCTTGTTTTCCTGACTGCTGGAAGTCCTCTTCGATCGTTCCTGTCTTCAAGAACTCCGGCGACCCCTCTGACCCTTCCAACTACCGTCCTATCAGTCTTCTTCCCCTCTTCGGCAAAGTCTTCGAAGCTCTAATCAATACCGGGGTAGTTAACCACCTCACATCCCATAATCTGCTCTCAGACAAGCAATATGGTTTCCGCTTTGCCCGATCTACAGCCGATATGCTTACAGCCATCACTGAAACAGTCTACCAAGCTCTCCAAAATAACAGGGAAGCCCGAGCCGTGGCACTAGACATCTCCAAAGCATTTGATAGGGTTTGGCATGCCGGCCTTCTTCGCAAGCTCCAGGGTTATGGCATTACGGGTCGATTATATAACCTAATATGATCATTCCTGTCAAACCATAAATTGAAGATCGTTCTCAATGGATTCTCCTCCAGTTCCTATCCCACGAACGCAGGTGTTCCTCAAGGCTCCATCCTAGGTCCCACTCTATTCCTTATCTACATAAATGACCTTCCTGACGCAATAACTTCCCAAGTTGGCATCTACGCGGATGACACCACAATTTATTCCTGCCTCAAAAACAAATCTAATCTCATTGACAAAACTCGCTTGGCCGTGCGTCTCGAAAAGGACCTACAATCGATTGTGAACTGGGGCATGAATTAGCTGGTCAACTTCAACGCTTCTAAGACAAAACTGCTCTCTATTAATTACCACAGAGATCCTTCCCTTCCCTCCATTAGAATGTCTGACACGCGACTTCTCGAGAGCAACTCTCTGCGGCTTCTCGGTCTCACGTTGACTGCCGACCTGAGATGGAATAAATACATTGAGTCAATTGCCTTGTCCACTGCAAGGAAAGTTGGCTCCCTGAGCCGCGCTAGGAATTTTCTCTCCCCGGAGTCGATCCTCCAGATATACAAATCCACAATTCAACCTTGCATGGAGTATTGCTGCCATATATGGTCTGGTGCCCCTTCTGTTTGCCTCGGGGTTCTTGATAGGCTCCAGAGGCGGATATGCAATGTGGTTGGCCTTGCCCTGGCGTCTCGTCTACAGTCACTTTCTCACAGACGCGCTGTCGCCTCCCTCTGTCTGTCTGTTCTACAAATACTTTCATGGAAATTGCTCCGAGGAGCTGCATTCACTGGTTCCCAGACGTCATGAGTTCCAGCGCCTTATGAGGCTGGCATCCCGCTCTCACCCCTTCACTGTCAAAACTCCTAAATGTAGCCGTCTCTTCTATTCTAATAGCTTCATGTCTCACACCTCTCGCCTGCGGAACTCCCTTCCCTTTTCCTGTTTCCCTGTGAGCTATAATCTCCAGCTATTCAAGTGTAATGTCAATCGACATCTCCAGTTGCCTTGATCTATCCACTACCCTCATCCTTTCTTCTATCACTCCTATCTGATCTTGCTCTAAATTTTCTGTAACCCCTTGCGTCCTAGTGGCTTCCCGCCTTGCTTGGGGTGAAATGCTTAAAAAAAAAAAAAAAAAAAAAAAAAAAACTTATTTTTAATTTATTAAATATATTTCCATCTTCCCCTGATCACTGCATAATTTATGTTCAGAAGAGTATTAAGTTGTATTTTTAAACTTAACCATATCTATATAATTAAGCCCCCCCTCCAAAAAAAACCCTTTTCATTCCTCTCTTAGTTTCAAATTAACATTTCATTCTTTATATAACCCCAATTTAATGTGATACGGTTAATATCCAGGTTTAATTTTATAAAACCACTTCCCTTTAACTTTCCCCTGACCACTGTCTCATGCCTTTCATTAGACTGAAACATTGAAATGGATAAATTGACAGATGTCACAATTAAATTTCTAATTTTGACACAAACTCAGTACTCAAACTCAACCAGGGTTGAATAAGACTGACAAAGTTTTCATCTGTTAAAATAGGTCTATACCCCATATGAGGTAATTTTGGAGTTTATGGTTTACTTTATATATATTTCTGGAAATTAGAAGATAGAGGCTTCATCACACAGATTGAATGGAACATCATCAGTAAATCACAAACTCCTAAGAGCTTCAGAAACAGATGCAATCTATGCTTGGAAGAAAAAATTCATAATTCAAAACTACAAGCCAGTTATTGAACCAGAGAAAAAAAAATCATATTTAAATGTTGCTATAAAAATAGGTTTAAATTGTCTTAGAAATAAACATTTATTTTGCAGTTAAACACTAAAAATTATATATTTAGGTTTATAACTATGTATGCATGTGTATATATTTTATTTATATATATGTGTGTGTGTGTGTCACACATACACATGTTTATAGATGCATTTAATCATTTATGTAGATGCCATGGATATGCTTACATTATAGTTTTTTTTATATTTTTTATTATTTATTCATTATATATATATATATATATATATATATATATATATATATATATATATATATATGATGCTTAAATAACAACATTGATTCATTTTTTAGGAATTATATTGGACACTGATTTACCTATATATACGTCCATCACCTTCGCTTACTTCTCTCTTCATTTATGTAAGCCCCACCAAAGATTTATATTTTGTCTGGCTGAATTTGTATCATTTAATAAAATTTTGTCAGTCGGACGAAGTATATATATTATATATATATATATGAAAAAACAAGATTTAATATGACAATAATTGGGCAAATCTAAACTACAAACTATTTAGACTAGCATCTTCATCTTAGTTGTTTTTAGCATAATTGCAATCTAAATTCTTTATGCTCAGATTTATGAAGAGTTTTCATGAAATGAGAAAAGAAAACAAAGCAAGTATGATTTATAAAATGCATCCATGGAAATGCAATGTTAAAAACAACAAAGATGAGGATGTATTGTCTATAACTCCTGGTCCCAATTCTTATAACCCATTAGGGTCATAGAAGCACAAGATGTACTGCAACCATGGTAACACTGATGTTTCCTAGGCAAGGTAGCCTGACGGAGACCACGTCGTTTTTTCTTCCTCCTAGACTCGCCACCAACAAAGGATATATTTATCCATAACTGAGGGTGTGGAGAGAAGATATGGATTCTTACATTTCCCAGGGGTATTAGCATGCAACTGGAATTCAAACTTGGATCTCCAGTTCCTCAACCCGAGCCATTATCCATTACTTCCCCATATCTCCACCTCTAATAAAGAAGAGTTATTAACATTTCAAATATATTTAGAGCAACTGAAAACCATTTTTTTTCTATCATCGTATCTATTCTACTTTTTTCTTTTCTTATTGAAGGAAAAAAAAAAGTTATCTTTTCTCACATATTGCATACTTGAAAAGGACCGAAGAATGTTATATTGACAACAAGTACATGAAGAAAGCATTCAACTATTCAACTGATATGTAGAAAGATGAGAAACCAATTTATTTTTCTAATTAAGACTTTAGATCAGTAATTAAGCACTTTAACCTGTTACTTCCCAGTCACAGATAAGAAAAATTTATGTTTCCATCTAACTGAAATGAATTTAAGCTTCATTTAAAATAATCATCTTGAAAATCAAATGAAGTAGTATTGTTGATAGATAAAACCATTAAAGATTGTCATAAATTCATTCATTAATCAAGCTAAAATGATGATCAAGATATAGTCCATTAAAACCAAGAGAGCACCATCAATGACTTGTGGAAAATGTTGACAGTTTATCATGAGACGGAAGAAAAATAAAGCATAGACAAAACATGAAATTTTCTTAGTTTCTTCTTACAACTTCCTTTGAGGTTACTTTGAGAAAACATGAATTATTAAATGGATAATTGCTACAAGAACTGCTTAATTCTTTGAAAAATAGGATACTAATCATTTTTCTGCATATTAACTCATTAAAATATTACAATATTTTACAAGTATTAGTAGTAAAGAGAGAATCCAGCTTTAAAATAGTACATGCACATATCCATTATATTATATATATGTTTGTGTGTGTGTGTGTGTGTGTGTGTACCCCAATCTATTTGTCTTTATATTCACAAGTCTATTTTCTGAAGAAACAATGGAGTTTTTTTTTTATTAATCCGACAGATTTTATTACTTTAAACATTATTTTTTACTGGATAATTATATTTGAGTAGACACTTTGTTTATTTATTTTCATCTCCCAACATGAATATTTGAGAAACCTAAAATTTGTAAAAATATCTGTAAGATTAGTTTGTCACAAACATCCAACTAAGGAGTTCTGGCATGCTTGCCTACAAAAATGACCATTCTATTCATACAGTACTCACAATAAGTAAGTAACACTGGTATTATTATAGTTATAGTTTTGCTATTTTTAGTTTCTAAATTTTAATATGTACAAGGATGGATTATGGTCTTTTGGGGCTTTTAGGCTATGAAATTATGCAGCCCATCTCAGTTGGAGCCAGCATCTAACTCACACGTCTGTTATATATTTTAGCAACATTTACATAGCTTGAAATAAACTTTGTGCAAATTCTTTAAATAAACTAAAATACCTATCTTCTGTCTATTAATAAAAAATATTCTTTAAGAAATACCACTATTTTGCTATTTATTGCAAACCAAATTAGAACATTAACAGTAATAAAAAACATGTTTTACAACCAACATTATAACAACAAAACAATCAAAATAAATATGAGTTTATCATTTGTGTTTATGAAACTATTTAGAAGTTATAACATCTAGAAAATTAAAATCACTGATTTATAAAAATTTGTCAGATTTAAACATTTTGAATTAAAATCAAAGATGTTATCTCCTTGAAACACAATGACACAAACTAAAACATTCTTTACCTTGCTTTGCTTCCTACAAAGCCAAATAAATATGAGTTTGTCATATTAATATCATTTCAGTTGATGAAACTATTCAGAAGTTATAACATCTGGAAAATTAAAACCATTGCTGTATAAAAAGCTTGGGAGACCCTAAGCTGCAGCCTATAGTAGGCTAAATGATAATCCAGCCCTAAGTCCTAAGTTGCAGCTGATACTAGCCTAAGGGATAATCTGGCAATAAATGCTGACAAAGAAGAAACTTGGAGTGACATAGATGTGGTTCTATTGATGAAAGCTAAGAATAACATGAACAGAACATATGAGTAATGAAGAAGTCTTAAGGAAAATAGACACAACAAAGAAACTTATAATTAAATTCCAAAAGAGACATTTCTGGAACACACAATGAGGAAAGAGGGCCTGGAGAATTTAACACTCATAGGAGATATTGAAGATATTGGCCCCCACCTCTCAAAACAGGCAGGATCTTGAATTAAAAGGATTATTAGATAATCTAGTGTTGCATTCATGGCTTCAAACCAAAATTTCAAGATAAATGTTAGAAACAGGTTCTCCCATCATGGACATCAATCTCTGCCTTATCTGTCACATGATATTGTTTAGTAGTATACCATTCTATTCCTCAACCATGACAACACAGACCTACTTAAACAGTTCCAAAAGTCTTCTATTAAGTTGAAATTCAGCAATATGTCTTGCCCCTGCATGTATGGACACCAGTCTCTTGGAAATATATGGTCATAATGCAGGCACAATGATAATGGGGTTCTTAATATCTCACAAGTAGGACTAGCCAACAATGTTTCTATCAACAATAATCAGGTTCTTCTTTTTTTGTAGCTGGTTACTCCTCCCCAGAATTTAACACCTCCAGCTTCACAGTTCACTACAGCATAAGGCATGCCTCATTATCTCCATAGCCATTCACATTTTGGTACTGGGTGATTCTGTATTCATTCGTAAACAATGTTGTCAAGCTATATCCAAGATTAACACTGCCCTGTTGGACAGCAGATGATAGAACTTTAGTTTGGGATTACTAAATAGGTTTTTTTGAGACTATGCAAAATATTTAATTAAAATTCTATTTATTTTAAAAGCAAATACTGTATTTTGCTGCTCATAGGTTACATTTTTTTCCTATAAACTATCTCCAACAGCCACTGGCCATCTTCTAAATCAATGGTCAGTTACGGTCTGGTGCTCCTGCTGCTCACCTTGAAGTTCTTGACAAAATCCAAAGAAGGATCTGCAATCTAATTGATCCTGACCAGATATCTCAACTTCAGTCACTTTCTCACTGACATTACTTCCCTCTGTCTTTTCTACAAATATTTTCATGGCAACTGCTCTGACAAGCTTTTTACCCTAATACCCCAAATATATGAATTTAAGCATGCTACTAGACTGGCATCTAGGCCTCACCCTTTTGCTGTTGAAATAGCTAAATGCAACCACCATTTCTACTCCAACAGTTTCTTTTCTTGCACTCCCCACCTATGGAACTCACTTCCGTTTCCTTGCTTCCCTGATAACTACAATTTTCAAAAGTTTAAATTCAACATCATTCGTCATCATCTGCATTCTTAAATCCTGTTCAACTTTTGTTCTTTCCTCAATCCTCCCTGTTCTCAGTCTTCTCTTTCACTTCCTGCAACCCCCTGTGTGCTAGTGGCATTACCACTTTGCTTTGGGTGAAATGATTATTAAAAAAAATAGCTATAAGTTTGGGGTATAGGATGAGCATCAGCTCCCCAGTTATATTTGATTCTGAGCCCTTGAAAGTAAAACAAATCCAGTGTTTGAAAATGAAATTAATGTTTTGAGAGAAGCTATTTATGAAGATGGGATGAACTTTTCAAGATTACTGGTAATGAAGATTTCAATTTATAATACTTGTATAAGGATTCAGCAGTGCAGTAAGCACTATCATATGTTTTTTTTAATCTACAAATAAATCAAACTTAATCTTATTTCTGTATCCAAATTTACATACATCTAATGTAAAATTAGTACTTCATCCTAGTTTGTGATGAATTCATCATGATTAGTGAAGATTTCAGGCAGCAATAAGATTAAGTTTCAGTTGTATTATGCACTCTAACTTCTCTTCTAAATATTACATTCTAAATAGTTACCATAAATTTGGTACTTCTCAGTCTGTGATGAATTTCTCAGGATTAGTCAGGTTTTCAGGCTAGAATATGCTATTCAGTGAGTAAAATTGGAGATAGTGCAGAGGGCTCTGAAGTACAAGGAAAAATTTTTTTTTCTTCCTTCAAAATTTGTGGGGGTGTCTAATGCATCGGGCATCTTATAAGCAGCAAAATATCGTAATAAAAAAAAAAAAAAAATTATCACCAATAGTGATGGGCTTTTAATAAATTGAGTGTGTGCACACAAACAAAAACTAACTTAAATGCTTCTTTTTCAACTGGTTAATAAAAATCAAAGGAAAAAATGAGGGTTGAAGGACTTAGATTTATATGTTTATATTATTAAACTCTAAATGTGAAAAACATTCAATTATAAGAAAAAGCTAATTTAATTATGTTTTTTCTGTTAATTTTTGGTTAAAAATTTTGAATGAACCATTAACAAACAATATTTGTGTTTTCTGTTTATCATAAAATAAATTGAAAATACAAGGAAGTATTAAAAAATGATAAATAAACATGGATAACTTAATCACAATATGAGGCAATAAATAAAATGTTTCGATATGATTTTCAAAACTTTGTGAATATTTAAAGTGGATCAATATTCTTTATATAGAGCACAATTCTTAATTCTTAGCATGAAAATTAAGAACATTTACAAGTAAAAAAAAAAAAAAAAGAAAAAAAAAAGGATGATTTAACCAAAATGTTTAAACAAAGTTTTGTAAATTTATTTTTGCATTTATGCATTTTTAAAATTTTCATATTTTTCCTTTTGTAAGCGTTGTGTCGAAAGACTGACTAAACTTCTCTAAACTTCTTATTGAAACACGAACTTGTCCAATCAATTATGAGTAGAACGTCTGCTCATGGAACAGTGGCAAAAAGTGGATCGCAAAGGTGTAGCACTTTTCAGTTGTACACTTGTTAAACTGAACTACCGTATTCTCAATCCATGTTTTCGTAATTAAACCCTTCTTCATTCGACTTTTGTTCTGGTGGTTTCCTTACAGTCTTACTAAATAGCAACTATAAGTGTTATACAAACTTTATAACAGCAATCTTTCTTATACCCTTTAGTACTTGCATTAAAATGAACAAATTTCAGAACAGTAAATGCAAGGTAGAGAGAGATTATGGCTTAAAGATTGCAAGAATCAAAATAAACATTTCCTAAACATTTTGTTTTTATTATGTTACTATCAAAATCTTTTTAAAAATTTGATTTTGGGACAGTATAAAATTTTGTGAGGATGATTCCAGGATTAAGTTATTAGAGTGGATCCCTGCTGTTAACCACTGTGGCAATGTCTATCTCACATGGGTTTGAAAATATGTTAGTTAAGGATCCTTGTTCACAATGGCCACCTATGTTGCATATAGTTTGATTAAATATTTTTATCCACTTAACAGTTCTCAAATGAGTTTGAAGGTGGGTTACAAGTCCATAGAATATGGTCATTCTAGTCAGTAACACATGGAGCTCCAGAATATGGCCACTCATGAACTGTTCCTACTACATGTTTGGAAACAAACTGAATCATCAGTGATCCACAAAATTCACAAGCAATATCTACTTCTTGACAGAATTTAGATAAGCACTAGCTGGCATTGTTGTTCACTAGGCTGGTCATTTAAACATTTAGTTTACTATGGTAATGATAAACATCTAAATTCAAAAGTTTTCCTGACAAAGAGAAAAAGCTCTATACAGGAATTTTCATTTGGTTTTATTCATTTGAAGGCATATTAGATCCCCAACTATTTCTGCAGGTGATTTTCTTGATGAAAAACATGTTGAATAGTAGTAGGTTTGGTTTATTTTGTTCTACAGCATATCAACCACAATAGGTTATTTAATGTCGACAAGATTTTTAGGATAGGTTCATATGAATAGAATATGTATTCTTTGTAAGAAATCAGTTTGTATATCAGGTTTCATTGGCATATTTTTGTAAAGAGGGTTTTTGTCAAGAGTCAAATGTATTACTGATAACAATTTTTTTTCCAAAAAATGTAATGCAGGTAATAATTTTTTTTTTTTTTTTTTTTTCAAAAATGAAATTTTATCAATGTTTTTCCTATTTGACCCATTTCAGGACAAGTCTTTTACAACATCTATTACAAATTTATAAAATTCTAAGATTTGGTGGGGGAGGGGGCTCTATATAATCCATTTTTCTCCAGCTACAATAAGGTAGAATGAACCCTTTGGCTCGTACACTCTGGCCTTCTGGTGATTGAAATTTCAAACTGAATCATTTACTTCATCCACCAGTGTAGATTGTTCTAGTTCCACATGCCATGCCTCTTCTGGATGTTTCAGTTATCTCTCTTTAACTCAACTTTCTAAGTTTTTGTTCATCACTGCAATAGCTAGGTATTGAACTCAAAACTCCTTGGGTCAAGTCACTGGATCCAACCAATGCTTTTATCCACTTGGGCATGTAATGATGAGGACAATAGTCCAAACAATGTAAATAGTGTAAATAATTACAATACCTCATCTTAGAAATATAGACAGATGTTAGTTTTTTTCATATATTTTTTCTTGTTTCATTTTATCTGCTTTATGAGAATTATATTTCAACTTTTTCCTTACTCTTTTTCTTTATTATATTACTTTTAATATGTTTGTTTTTACTGCAAAAATAGATATTTCCTGGTATATTCCTGTTGCAATGATCATTAACCTTTATTACTCTGTAGGTGACTATTTTTGATAAGCAAAATGTTAGTTCTGCCAATGTTAAATGTCAATTTTTTGTGTAGCCATATCCTTCTATGACAACACCTAAAACAATCTTGACTGAAATTGAGAGTCTACTGCAATTTCAAATACATAGAACTAATATATAAAACACTATATTTTGATGTGATTCCATATAAAAGGTAGTAATATTTATAAATGATGCAGTGTGCTAAATGTTAAAGATACATTGTGCATCAATTCTCTCTGTGGATATATAACAATAAGTGTTTTTATAACTAAAAATATATATATATATATATATATATATTTTTTTTTTTTACTAATATCCACTTGATACAAGATCCAAGAGTCATTCAAGGAAGAGGGTTACTGTGTGGAGTTGTATTAGCATAGAAAAGTGAAATAGTGAAAAAATTTCAGAGTTCTAGCAGGAACATTAGAAGTATAGTGTTGAAGTAGACTTTAAAAGGAACTGGAAACCTAATTCTAAACAAGGAACAAGGAATAAACCCCTACTCCTGTCCAAAAGATTGGGGAGGAGTGTGATGATAGGAAAGTCTATCTACTCCTATTGGGAGAGGAAAAAAAAATAAAATTACAGAATAAAATTTCAGAGTTCAGGCAGAGACGTCAGAAGTACAGAATTGAAGGAACTGGAAACCCAGTTCTAAACAGGAAACAAGGGATAAACTTCTACTCCTGTTAAAAAAAAAAAAAAAAAAAAAAAAACTGAAGAGAAGTATGCACTGGTCAATAGACAAACCTGTCTACTCCTATTGGGAGAGGAGAAAAAAATTTCCGAGTTCAGGCAGAGATATTATAAGTATATATTTGGGGTAGACTTTAGATGGAACTGGAAATCCAATCCTAAACAGAAAACAAGGGATAAACCTCTACTCCCATTAAAAAATTCAGGGGGGTGTATGAACCGGAAGATAGGCAAACCTACCTACACCTATTGCAAGAGGAGAAAAAATAAATAGTGAAAAAGAAAATATTCAGAGTTCAGAGGCGTGAGAAGAATAGAGTTATTATAAGAACTTAACTTGTGTTTATATACATTGGACTCACGTTAAAACTGATTTTGCTTTACATCATTTCACTTCAAGATCCTATCAACAACACTAATTGAAAATTTGTCTGTTGTAATAGGCGGTTTTAAAAAAAAAAAAAAAATTGCTTGGGATTTTTTTCTCTTGCATCTCCTTAGTATAAATACTGCAGCTTAAGAAGTTTATAAAATCCAGCGTGAAAGTCTCACACTTGTAAGTGAACTTTCAGAGTTATTTTTGGTTTCTAAAGCCTCCCATATCAGGGTACAAAAAAAAAAAAAAACTGGTTTTTCTTGTCTGACCCAAATGTCCTCATGCAAACATAAGACTTTAACATTATGTTCCAAAAACTAGCTAATTTCTAGCATTCTACTTGAGTAAATGAAGACAAATAAATGTGTTAAGTAATATCTAAAGACGACTGAATGCAACATTATTTAAGCATTAACATAGGTACCTCCACGAGATCGCTAAAAAAAGAGCATAGCATGATGAAAAAGACGCCAAACTTGACAAAAACAAAATTTTATTGTCTAAATGTTTGTTATTATTAAGAGGAAAGATAAAAGTATTTTGGGGGTATTTTTTTCCATTTTTTAATCGTTCCTAGCACGTTCGAAATTTTTGTTAAAAATCTAGTTTTTTTGAGTCAGCAAAATTGACCATTTTTTTCCATTTTAAAAAAAACTGGAAATCTGACTTTGAAATTTTTTAAAATATCAATTATCATTTTTTCAAAACTTATTTTAAGAAAATCAGAAATTATAATGTTTATTTAAAATATTTTGAACCAAACTTAACTTAGCTTTTGGGCCAAAAAGATGTAATTTGAAAATAAATCAAAGCAGGTCATAAACTTTCGCGTCTCTTGACATGTGATGAATGATATATTCTGAATTCCATGAGGCTAATTTGTTCTATGGAAGGAGAAAAAGTGAAATAATTTACATTTATTGAACAAATTATTTACCTCGTTATTTTTAAGAAAAACTTTCAGCGGTCTAATTTTTTTTTTTTTTTGTACTTAGCTTTCACCTTTACATTTATAATGCTTTATGGGAAATATATTCTAAAGAAATTAAAATAAAACTGTTAAGAGTGACATTAAATTTCATATTTCTTAAGAAAGGTATCTAATTAATTTATAGGTACCTTTCTTATGAAATTTTATCAGAATTGTACATAAAATACTATAATTTTATGTACATTTATTACATTTTACTGTTATTTGTATTTGCATTCATTTTATTATTAATTTTGATATTTCATTTATGGAAAAATAAGTAACTGAGATTAATATAAAAATAAGATCATATAAATTTCATAAGATGATACTGATACTTGTAGGTACCCTTCTCAGTTGAAATTGAAAAATCAAATTAACTTCTCCACGTGTTTCATAAAAGTAAAGGCCTTAACAGCGGAGAACAATGCTTAACTCAAATAACATAACTTAATTATATTCTAATTGGGTCTTCCGTACTTTATAATTACAGCTCGATTATAAGCACAAAATTACATTTAATTACTGGGTATCTTCTGATTAGTCAAAATGATACAATTTACAACAGCGCTAAAAAAGATCTATCTCATAAGGACACTTAACTAATTTTATAAGATTTTAACAACTTAAATGTAAAATCTATTATAATTAATGAAATAACAAATAATTGTATTAAAAATTCATTTTTTCATCGAAAAAAAATTTTTTGCTTTCAGAAAATATTGTCCATATTCATAAAAACAACTAAAAGCAAATAAAAGCATTTGAAATTAAATAATATCTTTGTTTTATTGAGTTTTGTATGTTACAATTCAGAGCTGATTTTCAGGTACTGCGGATCAATTAAAAAAAAAAAAACATGATTTGCATTCCTCAAAGCCCTGTGCTTTTTAATTATTGTAATCACTAAAACCGATGCGATCGAATTTCTAGCGTTTTCATAAAATTAGTTGGGGGGGTAATAAATATTTTTTAAAAAATATTTCTACCATGACTTTCATAAAAAAAAAACATATTTATAATAATTTCGATCATCTGTGAATAGTTCCTGAAAGTTTCATTAACATCCGATAATTATTTCTATTTTTTGCCGATTTTTCAAATTAATGTGTGTCATACCAAAAAAACATGCTAAAATTGTCTATGTTATTTACTAGTTCCGCTGATACAAATAGAAACAAGGTTTTTTTTAATCAAAATTTAGAATGTTCTAAAAAGGAAAATTTTTTAAAAATAAATAAAAAAAACTTTGGTCTTTCCTCTTAATAATAACATAAGCATTTAGACAATAAAATTTTGTTTTCGGCAAGGTTGGCGTCTTTTTCATCAAGCTATGCTCTTTTTTTAGCGATTTCGTGGAGGTACCTACATTAACACCAATATTGTCCCTAACTATCCATAGCCCAAGCATGCACACATATCAAAGGTATATTAAAAGGCAGCCAGAAAAAAATGCCAGGATATAGCTAACAAAACATTTAGTTAATGATAGAGACAGTGGGAAAATACTAGAACAACCAAAATATGAACTTTGGATAATTCATTTTTGATCTAGGAATTGTGCCCAAACTTATTTGAAAATGGGGAAAAATATAGTAAAAAAAAAATTAAAACATATAGATCTTGTCAGTTGAATACAACTTTATTTTGTTATTTTATATTATATATATATATATATATATATATATATATATATATATATATATATATATATATATATATACACACACACACACACACATATATATATATATATATATATATATATATATATATAGTGAGAGGAAACAAATATTTGTACACGTACACATTTTTAATTTATTGTATTTCCAACTAATGAATAAACATACTTTTCACATAATTAATTGTACACAGATGCATAATAACTAAATATGCATAGAAAACAGGAAAAAATCCTCGATATAATAGAAATAAATGCTATTTATCCATTTTAATGGGTGAAAAAAAGTATTTGTACAATACAAAAAAGAATACATAATCTTCATTTAATATTTGTAGACTAGCCATTATCCACTTCTACAGCAAACAACCTCTTGTAGTTCTCAATGATTTGGAAATTAGTATTTTGTTCCATTCTTCACATATGGTCTTCAGATCTGGGATTTTTGTTGGACTGGATTTGAATTTTCAAATAACGCCACAGATCCTGGATTGGGTTTAAATCTGGGGACTGACTTGGATATTTACATTACTTTCAGCAAGCCATTTCTTAGTAGATTTTGCAGTATGCTTAGAATCATTATCTTGTTGAAGATTCAATCAGGAGGAATTTCAAGATTTTCAACCAAAATCATTAAATTTGCTTCCAAAATATTTTGATATGCTGCGGCATTCATTCTACTATCTATTATCAATATGTTGCTAAAACCTTTTGCAAAAAACGGTCCCCAAACCACGATGCTGCCATCACCAAATTTCACTGTTGGAACTGTGTTCTTTTGTTTGAAGGTATCACCATCTTTCCTCTATATATGCTTTCTAGAATTACATCCAAACAACTCAATTTTGGTTTTATCTGTCCATAATACTCTTTTCAAATAGAATTTTTCCCTATCCTTATGTTCACGAATGAATTTCAACCTGGCATCTCTGTATCTTTTCAACAGCAGTAGAGCATTCTGAAGCAAGCGTGACTTTAGATTGTTCCTATGAATTTCATTGCTTATTGTCCATTTAGTGACACAGATTCCTGATGAAAAATCATCCTGCAAAGCTGACCATTGGATTTTGTTTAATTTGACATTAATTTTCTCAAAGATCGCTGCTCTATAGAAGATTTCTTGAAGAAATCTTCTATAGAGCAGCGATCTGTTCTTTGGTTTTCAACAGTTTTGAGTTTTTTATATCTTGCAATGAATGAACTAATAGTAGTAAATGGAATATTCAGGTTATCTGAGATTTTCCTGTAACTTTTACCTTATTTCCAAAGCTTAACAATCAGTTCTTGCAAATTTATCAATTCTTTATTCTTGCCATGATGATAACCTTCTTGTACGAATATCATTACGTTAGTTATTACGTTAGTTATGTTTCAAATTATTTAAGAGACTATTGAGTAGAAATAATTGTGAATACAAATTAAGTTATTTGTAGCTATTTTATAATGTTGTTTGATAACTGTTTTTACTCATTATTATTGATTACTTTATTATTTGTTGTTGATTGTTATTACATTTACTTGTGTTTATATGTGCATCCATAGTTAATTATTTACATAATTTGTTTACTTATTTATTGAATTGATTTAGATTTTTTGTTTATTTTATAATAATTATGTAGTGATACTAGCAAATTAGTATGCATAATTTGCATAAGCATAAGTGAACACTCATATAACTGGTCATTGGGAATAATGAGGTAGAAGTACGAGCTTAGCGGCTGATTAGTGCTAACTTCAACTTCACAACAATGGCGTCGCCGATAGGATATCAATTGTCTCTGGAAGATCCAGATTTCATGGATACATGGATTCATTGTTTCTCTGCCACTGCAGCTGGATGTGAGGCGATAATGAAAGTCTCCACCATGGCATATCCCTTAAATTTGGAAGACCTGACTTTCGAAAAAATAAGTCAGATTATAAGAAGAAATATGAGACCCAAGAAAAGGCTGGTAGTGGCAGAAAGAACGAAATTCATGTCGATAAAACAAGAAATTGACAAACCAATTATAAAATATTTACACCGTCTATGAAATGCAAGTAGATATTGTGAATTTGAAAAACTTGGACAAGACGAACTTACTATTGAAGAGGACTTGATTCAATTAAGACTAATTGAAGGTATGTCCAATGTGTCACACCGATATAAAATAATGGAACAGTTACAAATAGGAAATATGTCTTTAAATACATGTATTGACTTTATGCAGCAACAAGAACTAATACAGACATACAACCATTATAAAAGTCAACCCAGTGAACAAATATTCGCTGATACGTACATGTTAAAGAAGATAAAAAAGTGTTTGTACTGTGGATGTGAACACGAAATGAAAAAGGAAAAGTAATTGCTTGTAGTAATTGCTTAAAAAAGAACCGCTTTCAAGCAGTGTGTATATTAAAAAAGAAAAATGTTGAAAGAATTGAAGAAAACGACACCGATAGGGAAGTTTTTACATTAAAAAATAAGATTTTAAAAAGAATTGAACATAAGAAAAAAGACATTATAGTGAAGGTCAAAATTAATAACTGCAATTTAGACATGCAAATGGATACTGGGAGTGAAGTAACACTGATACCAAAAAATTTTTGGGAACACATTGGTAAGCCACCTTTATGAAAAAGCAGTTTACAACTCCGCCAATTTGATGGGTTGGTTATAAAAACATTAGGATACTTTGAAGGTTCATTAGAGTTAAAAGAAAAATTTGAAGTAATACCTTTAGTTGTTACAAGTTGCAAAAAAAACCACGAGCTTATTGGAAATGATGTGCTTAATATAAATTCTACTAAGTTAATTAATGAAATAAAAATGGAAAAAACTGGAAAGTTAAAAAGCTATGAAGCAAGTTTAAAAGTAAAAGAAAATGTTTCCCCCTCTTATTATGAGGCACGAAAATTACCAGTACATTTATTGCCATTAGTAGTGACAAAACTACGTAAATTAGTAGAACAAGACCTGAAGGTAGCAAGTGGGCATCACTGATTGTAGTTTTGAGGAAAACAGATGGTGATTTATGTTTTGTGGAGATTACAAAATAGGAGTAAATCACAAAATATGCTCGGATTCATATCCCATACCCAATGTTGAACTTGCATTGGGTGCACTGGCAGGGATGTCCGTTTTTTCAAAAATAGATTTAAAAACGGCATACCACCAAATACCAATAGACGAAAACTTCAAAGAAGTAACCACGATAAATACGCCAATAGGATTACTAAGATGGAAAAGGATGCCATATGGAATAAAAACCGCAAGCGCATATTTCAAAGGGCCATTGAACAGGTTTTAGGAAATGTACAAAACATGATTTGTTACCAAGACGACATATGCATAGGAGCTACTAATGAAAAGGAATTAAAAGAGAAAACGGACTTAGTCTTGAATAGATTAAGAAATGCTGGAATGACGATAAATGAAAAAAAATGCGTAAGCAATTCTAACAAAATATCTTTTTAGGTTATTCCATTTCAAAAAGAAGGTATATCACCAGACCAAGCCTTGATAGAAAAAATACTAAAAGTAGCTACACCTACAAATAAAAAAGAATTGAGTCTTTTTGGGATTGGTAAATTTTACAGGCGATACTTACCAAAATACACGGACTTGACGGAACCGTTTGCAAATTTAAGAAAAAGAATGTGGAATTTATGTGGTCAGACAAACAGCAAAAAGCTTTTGAAAGATTAAAAGAAATTATGTCAAAGAAACCTGTAGTGAAAATTTTTGATCCAAAAAAGGACATAACACTCACTACAGATGAAAGTGAACATTCAATATCGGGAATATTATCACAAGAAGGACATCCGATAATGTATTTGTCGAGAAGATTAACAAACACTGAATTTAATTACTCGAACATAGAGAAAAAAAGCATTGGCTATGGCGTGGACAACTACCAGAGCCCGACAATTTTTAATTGGGAAAAAATTTCTATTAAGAAGTGATCATAGACCATTAAAGTTTATATTTAACCCAAGGAAAGAATTACCCAAAGTCACGACATCAAGGATTCTACGATGGGCGATAAGATTGATGGCATTTGACTTTGATATAGAGTATGTCAAAGGAAATTCAATTCCACATGTGGACACACTATCAAGATTGAGGTTCTACTAGGAGTCAAAAGATAAAACAGAGGAAGAATTTGAAGATTCATTCCTACACTTGATAGAGACTGATGTTTTGTCTTTAGACAGAATGGCTGCGGAAACGAGACCTGATCCAGTGCTAAGTAGGATAGTATCGAGAATAAGAAAAAAATCGTGGGGAAATTGTTCTAGTGGGGAAAGACCCTATAAAGAAATAAGACACAAATTAACAATAGAACATGAAGTGATTTGCAATGGGGACCTGGTAGTTCCCACAGAAACACAAATAAAAACCGATAATAGAAAGTGTACATGATGATATACACTGTGGAGTAGCGGCCACACAAAAAAGGATAAAATTAGAAGCTTGGTGGCCGGGATATTTAAGAGACGTTGAGGAATATGTAAAAAGGTGTAAAAAAAATGTAAAGAATTAAGAAACTTTACACAAACCAAATTACATTCGTGGCCCAAAGAAGTGGAGCCATGGAGTCGTGTGCATATGGATCATGCATACATTAATGGAGTGGGACCCTTATTAATATTAGTAGACTCCTTTTCAGGTTGGCCTGAAATAATCTGGGTTACAAACAAGAAAAGTTCTATTATAAAGCAGATTCTAAGAGTCATATTTTCTAGAAATGGTGTACCAAAAACCTTGGTATCTGATAATGCACCAGAATTTTGTGAGGAAGAACTTAACATATGGTTAGAAAAAATAGGGTGTAAACCATATAAGACACCTCCATATCACCCTCAATCAAACGGATTAGCAGAAAGAATGGTACAGACCATAAAAAAGGGTCTAAAAGCATGCTCTCAGCAAAAAGAAAAAAGTTTTTCTACCAAGGCTGCTTTTAAGTTATCGTATGATACCACATGCGGGAAGACTAAAAAAACCCATCAGCTTTAATGGGAAGACAGATTAGAGCTCCGCTAACAACGTCATATTCTACAAATGAAAAAATGTGGTACAAAAAGAGCAAAGATGCAGATCCAGAAGGAGCCAAATTTATAATGCAAAAAGGCTGCAATACAGCCATAATAAATAGAGAAAATGGCGATAGTGTGTTGGCCCATGCAGACCAAATAAGGACCCAGGGTGAAGAGGAAGAACGAAACGATGAAGAAATGTCTTCAATTCCATCCGATAATGAGTTGGTAGAACAACCATTACAGAAGGAAATGTCAGAAGAGGAAACAATGCAGTATGAAGAGGGCCAGAAGGAGTCTGAAAGTTCGGACGAAGACCAGATTATGCAAGAAAACACATGACTACAGCCTAGCCCGGGACAGATCAAGGTCTCCCAGGGAAAGAAATACGGGAGAGAGAGAAATAGAGCAAAGTGATGAAAATAGCAGGAGAAGGAGTACAAGATCTACGAGAGGAATAAAACACTTAAGGTTCAGGGAGATGTAGTGATACTAGCAAATTAGTATGCATAATTTGCATAAGCATAAGTGAACACTCATATAAGTGGTCACTGGGAATAACGAGTTAGAAGTACGAGCTCAGCGGCTGATTAGTGCTAACTTCAACTTCACAACAAATTATATATGATAAAAATATATTTGTAAGGTATGCTATATTTATGGGTTTAATTGCTCAATATCAGGAATAGAGCATGTGCAAATATAAGAGTGGTCATTGAAGTCAACACCAAGTGTTTCTTGCTCAAATGCAATCTTCAGGTCAAGATTGCATTCAAGTATGAAACAGTCTTAACGTCAGTGTCCATATATATCAGAGGGTGTCTTCTGTAGAGAAATGGTTAATAAGTTTGTCTTTCAGATTGTTTACTGCTGTAGTAAGTTTTATCCTATGTTTACTGAGTGTCTCACTTTAATAGCCCTGTGCCAGTCTAAACCCAACTAAAAAGATATAATTTTTTTTTTTTGTTTTTAACAAAGATAGGTGTAGACAGGTTTGCCTATCATTCAATTCACACTCCTCCCCAGTTTGGACAAGAGTAGAGGGTTATCTCTTGCTTTCTGTTTAGGATTGGGATTCTGGCTCTTTCTAATGTCTTCTCATCCTCTTTAACTCACAGTAACCACTTGCATCTTAGCAGCATTATTAATCATTTCTTCTCAGCTACCAATTGTTTTAAAAACAATTGGTTATGTTGCAGCAAGATTGATAAATACAACTGTTCTAAAAACTGATCAGAGAGAATACCAAACAATTACATAACCAATAAAAGCTTTCCTTAATAATGTAGACAAAACTACTTTTGTATTGATATTGCTTGTTAAAGAGAAATCTTGTCCTGAACATCTGTCAAAGATTGTTCATTTGTCCTAATAACAGTCGCTGGTCAACAAAAGTGTTTTAGCTACCAAGATAACAATACTTTTTCACAAAAACTACATAATTATCAAACAAAGCTCTTCATTAATACATATGTTCATTATAAAAGTCATTGTTATTGAAGTCATTATGGTCTGACAGCTTAAGAGAAAACAATATTAGACTTTAGGAATTTGTAAGCCTTCAGAGGTCAGAGTAGATTGATGGCCAAGAAGACTGAGGGTTCATCACGTATCAGGTTGGTGAGGCTTATAATCTCTCAGAAACCAAAAAAAGAAAACATTCATTTCAAATGGTCTGAAAGTGAATGTAAAGTATTTGGAAACTGAATGATTTGCCAACACTCCTCCCTGGTCTTTTGAAGAGGAGTAGAGCTTTATCCATTGTTTCCTGTTTTGGGTTTCTAGTTTCTTCTAAAGTCTGCTTCAGCTCTATCTTCCTAACACATGTTCTTTCCTATGCTAATATAAGTCCACACAGTAAACCTCTACCATGAGTGAGTCTTGGGGCTTGTATTGAGTAAACATTAGTAAAAAGAATAGTGACTAATTAATCATTATCAGAAATAAATATTACAACTTTTAAGTTCAAAATCAAAAGAACAATTTTAGTGACAATATCATGTTTATTTGTTTTTAGGAGGGAGGACGTTGATATGTATAAAATTTCCAAACTAAGAGCCCCTCTGTCATCTTTTCAATTGTCTGATAATAAAAAATGGTTATCACACAGTAAACATGTTTGTTATCAAACTCCTCCTAGGATTCTGGGGATAGATCCCCATAACCATGTATATTCTGAAACTACATTACCCAGGGTAATTGTGCAAGTATATTTCATTTTGATTAAAGGGGGACATAAAGCCCCCACTGTAAATTTTTTCCCCTTAAACTTATATTTGAACAAAGGAATGACCCCTATCCAAAATATAGAAGAAGAAGGCCAGAAGATGGAGGTCACATCATCAAGATCATTTCAATCAGAGTGGGGTGGGGGTCACAAACTGAAAATTTTTTTCCCTTTGATTTGAATTAAATTTGGACAAAGGAAATGTTGAAATCTGCTCATCTCCTCCTAGGGTTTTAGAGAGAGACCTGCATAATCCTATATATTCTGAAACTACATTAACCAGAGTACTTGGATAAGTATATTTCATTTTGATCAAAAGCTGTGAGAACAACTATATAAGTTGTTAATTATACTGAATAGACAGTAAAACATGGCAATATTATAGTTGAATAATTCAAATGTTCTGTGGACCATTATATACTAATAAAATAATGGCTTTACAATTATAAAATTTTTTTTAACTATATTTTAAGGTGAAGGGTAAACAATGGTGGCATAGCATCATAAATTCATTTCTTTGGTTTAGCAGGTTTTTATTGTTAGCAAACTTTATAATATGCAATTTTTCTTGTAAACATAGGTGACATGGATCATATAAGGATTTACAGATTATACAGTTATTTTTAATATTTTCCATTTTACCATAGGAGTTTTGTTAACGTCTTTCAAGTGCCAAAAATATTTCGAAAGGGACATTCTATTACAATATGCATTGTTGTTGAAAGATGATATGCGTTGATACCACTGAGTTTTAAAGGGATTTTTGGTACTACCTATATAAAATTTTTTATCAGTTGTATTTTCTCTAGAGGAAATAGTACTTAGGTAAACAACTGAATCAGACATCTATTTTGTAGTGGACAGTCATTAGGATTTCTACAATTACAGAAATTGGTATCATTATTGTTTGTTGCTTTGGGATGGCTATTGCTACTTAGGTTTAAGTGTTGATTTAAAATTTTATTATGTTTTTAATAATTTTTTCCAAGTTATCTGTACAGCTATAGCTTAATTTAAGTGTATTTTTATTAAAAATCTTACTAAGAGGATTATTACTAGGGAAGTGTTCAATTAAATTGAGAAACTTCTGTCCTAACTTAATACTAAACATTTGGCTAAACGGGGGAGTGTACCAAATGATTTTTCTATTATTTTCCCCCACTAACACTGTTATGTTTCCTATATTTAATATCAAAGCACTTATAGCCACTATTTTTTAAAGCAGCGTTGTAAAATTTGCTATGTTTATAAAATATATCTTCACTGGAAGAGTTATTACTGATTCTATATTCTATGGAGGAGCGTATGCGTTTGATTATTGATGGAGGGTGATTTGAATTTGGGTGGATATATAATGGATTTGCATTGGTTTTCATGTAGGGTTGGAATGTATTATTAACCAAGTCTAAGGTTACAACAAGGAAATTTACTTTTTTTAAATTTGTATTTATTATAGCTTCCAGGTTTAGAATTTTTCACCACTATGAGGCCGTAAGGAAAATAAAAATAAAAAATATCAAAAGTAAAAGAGATAATATATATATATATATATATATATATATATTAACTCGAAAATTTCGGAACATAAAACATCATTAAGGCTTTGGAAGAGGAAAATAATTCTGATTAATAAAACATCAATATTTTACATTGTGGCTCTTGAATTTGGTGGCATTGTAATTGTGAGTTCAGATTCTGGCAACAGGACTAGCAATATTAGACAGCAGAACAATCTACCCCATAAATTATAGAATTCAGCTCAAAACTCTCTGAAAGTTACCTAGATTGGCAGACAACTGAAAATGGCTAGTTAGTGAACACAAAGGGGTGAAACATTATAGCAACAAATTAATCCAACTATTTTATTATTTATCTCTCAAATATTAATTTTTAGCAACAATATAAATGTTCTCATATATTTAATGATAATTTATACTTTTATTAGTTTTATTCTTTTATTTATTGATTTAATTCTATTACTATCATTAAAATTATAAGTCAAAGTGATAGATTTGATAACGAATTGTTCATTCTTACATCCTATGTAAAATATATATGGTCATTTCTCGTCATGGTAGAAGGTTTGCTTGTTCCAGTGATCCTGAGAGTGAAACAGTCTGAAGTACCCTTTCCTGTAGTGCCACCCATGGCAGTAAGGATGAAGAGGAAGGACCAAACTCAATGCAACCAACCTCCAAAAATTCTAACAGCAGAATAAGCAAAGATCAACATGATCGCAATGATGAAACCGGTGAAAGAAGGCAACATCAGTTGAGCTGGCGTAACCAAGGCAGATCTTGACAGACCACTCATCCAACAGCCTGATGCAACCAGGTTTACCAGATCATGCCAGTCTCAGTCTCCTTTGAGCCACAAGGGAGGTGCTTCTGGACAAGTGTTTGGGCTTCTCTGTCACACAGATTTGTCGACCAAAATCAAATTCATGTGTATGGCCTTGTCAAACTCTCTTTGATTCACCGCCATCTCCACTACCGTCATCAGGAGAGAGAAAGGGAATAGGGAGAGAGGATGACAATCTCGATGTAAGTGGGTGCTGACAACAATGACAACCTGAAGAAAGTGTCTTTGACCTACCCTTGCCAAATAAACTGTAAACCTGACAAAGCCAAACAATAAAAACACTATGATGACAACAAAAGTAACCAAAACAAAGAAATCATTAAGTCTGACCAACTCTTGGTTGGAATGATAAACACTATTCTTGAATTACAAAAGGCTCAAATGTTGTTTGAAGCATTCCAAGACAGATTTATAAAGATTAAATGTTGATATATAACTTTTAGTATCAATTATTCTTCTTCCAAAACACTGAAGACTCCCTGTGGAGTATAGGGGCCACAGCCAAAACACACTAGGGTGGTACTGCCGTGGTTTCACTAACAAGCAGATTTTATAGGTTGGACTTGCTAGACCCCATGTCCGATTGGTTTTGAATTAAGCATTGACCTTCACTTGGCCTGGCTGCCACACAGGAGTAGGGAATCCAGCTAACCATAGCTAAGAAGGGAGAGAAGAGACTAATTCATAGTGCAAGGTCATTTGTGTGAAAGTGAATGCAACAACAGTGACCAGAATCTGAACTGATCACCGATATATTACTACACATCAACTTTAGTGCTAATACAATAAGAAAATGCCACACTTACTTTGTAGGTTCCTCAGCACTGCCCCCAACAGGCTGGAAGACCCTCAGGGCCTCAAAAGATTTTACAAGTTTTTCAATTGTTGCCATGATGACAAGCTAACCTGAAATCAGAGAAAAGGAATTATTTAAAATTAAATTAAAATTAAGAAAAGCATTAAAACATCATAATACAGATAAATTAACATAATGATGTGTTATTAGTTCGCAAGGTAAAAATTAAAGTATATTCCCACTTCCTGAAAGATCAACTTAAAATATATGCTCCTTTTAAAATAAAACAGGATTTATATGTACATGCAGATAAAATATTTAAATATCTATTAATCTTAATTTCTTTCCAAATTTCTAGGATAAGGAATTATCATTATTTACACTATTTATATTTGAATTATTGTCTTCATCTTTTTTGTTGTTATCACATTTCGGCCATTGTGCCCCTCCAGTCTTCCTCAGGTATATATCTGTTGTAACCTAGGGAAGGTTACTGAATAGAATAATCACACAAAGGTTGATAATGAATGATAATACTTAGGACACGAACAGCACATATAAGATTCACCAGTGGCATGTAGAAGTAGTAGTCAACTGCTAAAAGTGAGTCAAGTGGATTCCACACTGAATGTACAACTGCAGACCATAGACCCACACATACAGTATTCACTAGTGCATTTATGGGAATGGGGGCATACCCATTATCATCCGTAGGTATGCTACAACAATATTGATCTGGGTAATCTACAGGGAATTCTAAATGTAACCCTTTATTTAATCAAGTGGGAGTAGACTGTTCTCGTTCCACTGCTCATGTCTAGGTACATCATCTAGTTCTTATTTTTATTTAGTACTGCTCATTTATTGCTCACTTGTTTTCACTTTTTTATGGGACAATGGCCTAGTGGATTAAAGCATTGTTTTATAGATATGGTGACATAGTGATTGTAAGTTCAATCCCTGGGTCAGGTAGTATGTACTTGTACTCAGTGGCTGAATGCTCGATTGTTATAAAAATTAGATTTTTAATCGTTTCAATTCAATTTTAAGGGTTTTATTTCTCATATTGTTTCAGTAGGAATTTAGTAAAAACAGACAGAAAAATGAAATAACTAGGTTATATATCAATCATAAATCACATTGTCTAACTAATGTAGATTTTGTCGAAATAAAATTTGTTTTTTTGATGATGCCAGTTATTCAGTGAAACATGTCATAAGAAGTTTTCCAAATTGTCTTATATATTCACTATTTTATTCTATTCTCATCCAACTTTCCTTGTGTGTTTAAAATTTGCTATATTTCCCCGAGGAAGAATGCTCAATATCAAGAACAAAGCTCGTGTAGATATAAACAACCGAGACATAATAGTGGCAGGCTTTTAATAAATGGAACACACACACAAAAATCTACTTCTTAAATTGATGAATAAAACCTCAAATAAAAAAAATGCAAGATGAAGGAATTAATTTAGATATTTGTATTATTTATCTCTAAATATAAAATGTGAAAAAACATTAAGAACTAATTTCGCTTTAGTAAGAAAATTATATTTTTTTCTGTCAAATGGTGATTAAAAATCTTGAATGAACCATTAAACAATTTATGTGTATTTGCTTGTGTTTATAAAATAAACTGAAAAAACAAGAAAGAATTTAAAAAGTTATAAACACAGAAAATTTAATCAGAAATCAAGGCAGGTAGTTGTAACTAAGAAGTTTTTGATTGTGTATAGTTGGAATGCACTAATATTCTTTATGTAGAAAACAAATGCACAGAGAACAATTCTTAAACGTGATAAAAGTTACTCAACAGGAAAATTAAGAACATTTCTGCATAAAATTATTAAGAGGTAATTTATACAAATCACCGGTAGTCTTCTTTCTCCTATATGGATATGAAATGTGGACACTTGGCAGAAACAGAGAAAAGGATCAAAGCATTTGAGGACAAATGCATGATAAAACTCCTTGGCATCTTCTATTGAGAACATAAACCCAATGAGTTTGTGTGGAAAAGAGTTTAAGTTTTGTAAGCCACCAAGAACCTCTTCTTGCCACTGTCAAACAGAGAAAAATGGTGTGGTTTCGAAACATTATAAAGGCACAACAGCCTGTACAAGACCATCATGAAAGGCACCATTGAAGGTGGACGTAGGAGAGGACGCTAATGCAAAAACTGGTTGGACAATGTCAAACAATTGATAAGTATGACTATACCAGAATTGCTGATCGCTGGCATTGATAGACCATTGTGGAGGAGATTTAGTGTCACTTCTGCATTCAGATGCCCCCCTACAATTCAAAAAGTCATGATGATGATGATGATTTAACCAAAATGTTTCAATAAAAATAAAGTAATGACTTTCGTAAAGATTACAGTAAAATTTAACTACCGTATATATTCATGTATCATGTAACTTGTGAAGATCTAATATGGAAGCTAATTTTAAGGTGATCACATCATACAGGAGATATAAAATTAGCAGATGCCTGCTGGCCCTGCCTACACTATTGACCAAACTATATATTCATTTACTATAGTCAAATTAGGTTCAAAATTAGTTGCATGACATGTGAGTATATATGGTAATTGGTTTTTGTATTTATTTTAGCTTTTTTAATTTATTTCCAAAACATTTTACTGGTGTTTTTATGCTGCTACTAACAACTACTAATAAAGTTAAACCATGTTAATTTCAAAATGGTTTAAATTTTTTTTTGAAATAATTAAAGTTAATTTTTTGGGCAGTTCCAAGACGCTATTAGAAAAAACAAAAAAGATTAGTCTTGCTCTAAAAATATGTAAATATATAGATGTGCAGGTGGCATAACAGTTACTGGTATGAAGAAGAGAATCAGCAGCCAAAAAATTCCCTTTGCACTATAATCCTTGGGAAATCCTTCTCCTCAAAGCTACAGGCAAAGAACAGGACAGACTGCACTCTCTAGTTTTGGCAAGGAAATCAATGTAAGAGAAAGACAACACTGAAGTCAGACTTAATTGAAATAAGTTATGGGTCAGTATAAAAGGTAAGGCCTATTACTCCATATACCTGACAAACCTTCCAGAAGGCCTGAGTAATGTAGTGGACTGAGAAAATGGATGACAATAAATAAATAAAACATGACCAAATAAGATTTTTTTTTAAATTTCTAATTGCTGGCTAGAATACTTAGACAAGACTGCAAAACACTTACCCCTTTCCAATTTATAGGTAGAAGCACAAAAATGCATGCTGGGATTTTTTCCTAGGCAATAAACTAGGCCAATTCTCACTTTCATTTGAGTTAGTCTGTCTTGTCTTGAAATCACACTATGTTAGCTTGTCCAAACTTGCTCTTGTGTGCCAACCCCAATTCTTAGTTTATGAATTTTTTGCCATCTTACTGTTGCTTTGTCTTATTACTGTTAATTTACCTTGCATATATTTTTTGCCCTGTTCTTTTCTTTGTTATTGCTTATTATAAACTTTTTCAATTGTTTGTTGGACAGTTCTGTCACTTATTTTGCATTTAACCATGTTATTCATTTCACACTAATTCCTCCTTGGTCTGATCAAGACCTTTTTCAGTATACCATCATCATACCTCACCTACCACATATGATAAGTGATTATGCAGTAAAACTGTCAGGAATACAGAGAAAAATATTTTCACTTTTCTTACATGAGACTAGGTCTTGGTTCTCTGCCAAGAAAGCATAATCAATTTTAAATCTTTAAATAGCCATGTAGAGTGTACTTGCATTTAGTAAAATTAGACAGATAACCAACATGGCAATTTTTTTTTTTAATACTGACAATACACACTGTATATATTTGAGCATGAAACCTTTTTTCCTATGATAGTAATTGCTATGACATTTACCTTAAATCAATTCAAATTTAGCTTAAAAATCTGCATCGACTGAATTCTTTTCAGAAAGGAGTGATGGTGTAATACCTAAAACCTTTACTTCATGTTACTTAGAAAAAAGATAGCCATTATTAAATGCAATTGCTTATGACCCAGTTTACATATTAAAAAAAAAAATTGAATAATATACATTCTCTTATTAATTTTTTCCTAGTATTTACTTTTTAATATCTTTGAATTTATGTTTTTATCACAACTTTTACTCAGGTCATCAATCTACAGCAGGGCTTGAAGAGCACATGACCAGAAATAATGGTTGCACTCTCTTAACTTTCATTCTGTGCTGTCTACTCACTAGCATAGATTGATGGACTAAGTAAATAATGCAATAATAGTAGCAATAAACTAAAAATTTAAGATGAAAGTAAATCGAGTCAAAAATTAATAATAATGGTTGACAGCACTTCATCTAATAAAATTTACAATACTACAAATATGATTTTTTGCCTTTTGGGAAAAAGAAATCTGGAATTTTTAATCAATATACTCTTTTATATAAAAACCTATAACTGCTTTATAAATATTTGCAATATTAATATTGTTTAAACTGTTGTCCTCATTTTTAGTCATATTCACAATGTATTGGCCGTTGTACACTACAACCTTCTTCAGGTGATATACATTGGAATTTTGAGCCAAACCCTTTATTTCGGCCACCAGGGTAGATTATTCTAGTTCCATGTGACATGCCTTTTCTGGATATCTGTGTTTCAGTTATTTCCCTTTAGTTACACAACTCTCCAAGTTTTTGCTCACCTCTGCTGTGGCCAGGTATTGAACTCATAACTCTTTGGGTCAAGTCACTGGATTACTTCAACCAACGTTTTTATCTACTGGGCCCAGTCTGAATAGTGTAAATAATTACAATACCCCATCTCAGAAATATAGACAGATGTGTTATAAATACTGCATTGTATTTTTATCTTATATATAAAGTATAGCACTTGTGTGTGTCCAAGCAATTCCTCCACTCCCACAGGTCTGATTACAATGATTCTTAGCTCATTCAAAGCCCTAGAAAAGTTAAGCACAGGGAATGATTTTTGATGAGCTCAGATTCAGGTTGCCAGATTATATCTGTATTATATATTATCTACTTCTAGGCAATATCACTCTCCAGGTTTAACTAATTTGTATATTGATTTTAAAAAAGTTTATTTCATTAATTAACTGTCCTTCATTACTGTTTTTTTTTATTTGAGGCTTGTTTTAATTTTCATATCAAAAATAGTTCTATTTAGGAATATCATCTTATAAGTGCAGAAAAGTGTTTGAAATTTGCATTTTACTTAGCTTTCAACAAGTTGGCATCTATTTGTAAAACTTTCCTTAACTATATCAAGCCAATTTATGAATGAAATGTTCATTTAAAATTTTTGTTTCAAAAGATTTCAAGTAGTGAATATATCTTACTTTGCAAAGCAATAGCAAGTAGGTGAAGCCTGCTAGTGTAATATAAAAAAATTATTTCAAGAAGGGTCTTAGATCATTAATTACAAGATCATTAAAAGATTTTATTAACAGGTTATATTAATAGAAAATTAAATTAGAGGGAATAATCATTTTTAAATTATTTAATGATAGAATAAAGAACAAATAGGAAATGTTTATCAATCTAACATGTTCCACTTTTATTAAAGCTTCAAAGAAATTAGATATGGAAAAAAAAATTCTTGTATTTTTATTTTTGTGACTGATTAAGCAGCCTTCACATACATTTGACTTGTTAAGCAGTGTTAGTATAATCTATGGTGTTCCAAACACATGCTGCTTGACAAGTCGGTGCATGTGAAGCCTGCTTAACCAATGAAATATCAAACACAAAAACAGAAATACTAGAAGTTTTTTCTCTATACTCCATTCCTTGATAAAGCATTAATAAAAGTAAAACATGTCAGATTGATAAACGTTTCCTATTTTATGTGACTTTGTTTGGACGGTTTTGTTTTGATTTTTCCGCAATATTTTGACTGTGTATACCTTCTCTGACATCTTGCATTGAACCTTTTACATCTTTTGGATAATGCTTGTTGAATCCCAAGAATCAAAAGAGAGCAGACAATGAATTTAGGATTCCACAGGTAAACTTTGAGAGATGGGAGGTCACAAGACCAGTTAGGACAAGAGTGGCAATTGCAAGAACACAGAGATGCAAAAACTGGGTGAGATGTTTACGAGAGGGGATACACATGCTTTCCAAGAACACAGAGATATGAAGAAAGACAGGAGTACGTGGCTAAAATGTGTATTAAAAAAAAAAAAAAAAAAAAAAAAAGGAAATTTAATTCAAATACTGCATATAATCTATCTATATATAAGATTCTGTGACTTCTGTTAGTCCATCCATCACACCCTCTAAAAAAGCAATACATTAACTGATCAAAACTGAATTTTGGGGGAGAAGTGAAAACAGGTAAGGTGGGTACAAATTACAGTTGGTTTTACTAGGGTGCGTAGCTTAGTCCAATAAATTTTCATTCATTTTTTGGGAAAAATTAAGTTTTATTTAACATACAAAATATTCCCACTATTTTAAAAACAATGATTAAAATAATAAATACTTATTTAATAAAAATGGAAAAAAAATAAATTTTCTTAAAAAAAATATTGTTTAACATGAAGTCCTAGAAAATTAAAGAAATTATTAAACAGCAAAGTAGGGTTTTTATCAAAGTAATTTTCCAAACAAATCAGCTTATTCAAATTTGATAAAATGGTTTGTGAAATTGACCGAAACTTTGTAAATTTGTAAATCTCTATGAAAAATGTTAGCAATAACTTCAAAAATACTAAATACTGTGAGGCTTTCAACATGCATGAGAGTGTTGTAAAAAATTCTAGCGATTAAAATAACTCATCTAAGTAAATTCAAACAAAAACTTCCTTCTCTAGGGTCATATTGTTACAAACTTTTGTCAATTAAAAGAGGAATTTCTGCCACTCAAAGTCAATGAAATAGTAAAAAGTTACCTAAATTTTTTAAAAAAAAAGGGGTGGGGGTGAAGAGATACAATGGACAAGAGAAAGGCAGAAGTACAAATCAACCAAAGTGTAATGATCAAAACAACAAAGACAAGGATATTAGAATAATATCTAGAATAATCACAATATCTCGGCTCGGAATTTCCTGCAACAATTTCAAAAGCCGGGTTTAAAATATTGATTTCCTGCAAAACAAGTGTGCATTTAGAATTGCTCAAAGCTATATTAAACAACTATTAGCAAGTAAAATAAACATCAGCTTTGATGCAATTCACTTAAACCACTTTTTAAAATTAGTTTCATACTTCGATCAAACTGAAGTGTACTACTGATGCCAAAACATGCTTTTCTTTTGACGAGCTGGATTCTTAAACAAAACACATTATTTGGATAAATGCTTTTCTTTTTAAAGCACAATAGGTGCCTATTCAATTAGAAAAGATATATATAATACTATATATGTATAATTTTAAAATGAGGCCATTTCTGTTTTTGACAAGTACCACTAAATAAAGCATAGGATGTGAAAGTAGCATAATGGTTATTGGCATGTAAAGCAAAATTGGTGAACAGAGTTCAAATTCAAGTCAAGTCAGTTTTGTTCACATTCAAATGAATGCTTTTGTGAAGGCATGAATCTATTTCTTCTTCCCCCAGTTATGGGTTAAATAGCGGTGTAGTCTGGACACTAGCTTTTAGTGGCAACCAGTCTAAAAAAGGAAAACTGAATTCCAAACTATAGAGAAGGAAACAGGAAGACACTCCACTATTTCCCCTGAAGAAATCATGGCAATTCACTGAAAGTAAAGAAAAGAAATCTCTAGTGAACCAGGATTGGCTACATCCTGAAAGAACATGGCATTAAAGCATAATAGAAATAACATTTTAAAAAAAAAAAAAAAATGATAGATTTTTCGAATAAAATTCATAAGGTCTCCAGTATAAAAATTTTATTTTTATTTTAAAAATGTTAGCATTGAATAAATAATTGTCTAAGTTGTTTTTTATTACAAGTTCTTTTGAGAGAAGTGGATTTTTATGAAGGTCAGACGGTTTGTGTAAAAAATTGTTATGCTTCTTTTTCAGCTTAGCAGTTAAAACCCACCAAAATTTATGAAGGATCCATTTCCAATTTATAGAAAATTATTTTTTTGTATATACTAACCAATGAGAGATGTGGTCTGAAGCTCAAGTAACAAACTGAATTGGGGGATTGTGAGCCTAATTTTCCAAATATATAGAGCTCAGGTCAGTAGACATGAGAAGACTTTTTGACAGTAAGGGGACTAGGCAAATCAAGGAGTAAGAAGACTTGATATCAAGAATTTCAAGCGGATGTTGAAGAAAAGCAAAAGGCTGTTACACAAAGCGTGTTCACTGCTTAAGGCAGGCCAGGAGTGCAGAAAGCGAGCTGCCTGCCTTCCACACGGGTGAGGCGGTAGGCCTGCGGGTGAGCTGGCTACCCTGTGCAAGAAGTGGCAGCTGCCGGACCTGACTGAAGAGCACATCAAGAAGACACCAGTTACCAGCCAGCTACAGAGAGACTAAAGAATTTTGAAGTTCAAGTGAAAATTCTCCTGCGGTTGGACAACAAAGAATGAAAAAGAATTTAAAGAAATTTTCCCAAGCATGGACAATGGGATTTTAAAAGGGACTTTTCAAAAATTACTGTATGTCCCAGAGACACTCATGGGGTAAGTAAAAGTAGGTGTGTTTTTTTATTCTCAAAAGTGATTGCACCTTTGTTTTACTACTGCTTTCTTGAATTGTTTTCTTTGTCTTTTTCAAAATCCTTGTCTTTTCTCAAAATGTAATTTTTTTCCATTTTTTTGCTGGTAATCCTTTATCTGAAATTGTTATACTATCTTAATAATAGGCACACAAAAGGAATTTTTGTGCAAACATTGCAGTTGTACCTTTTTTGGAAATATGTAATAAATATGTTTTCCCTTATAAAATTTTACGCAGTGGTTGAGTCTTGTTTTGTATTGTTATTTTGCACCTTTTATGATTTGCTATTCCTATTAGCTTGGTTTTTGTGTTTGGCACAAGAACTTAGATTTGATGGGGAATAAGATTTTTATACTGGTTCTATGAGAAGGGTTCAGGTTGGGATTATTATGTAAACTGCCAAGAATAATCAAAAATATTCCTACTCTATAATCAGTCTCAAAAGTTAAAATTTTAAATTGAAAAGAAAAATAAATAAATAAATAAAAGAAAACATTCTTACAAAATTAATGTTTACTTCAGCTATCAAAAAAATTAAATAATGATATCTTAAGATTCAAAAGTTTTCCAGTCATAAGAAAAAGTATCATTTTGACACATCTATGAAATAAAAAATTTAAAAAAAAAACATGATTAATATTATCTAAAAGATTTTATGTGAAAGTATTGATTGGATGTTGACTATAAACTGAAATCAACCACAGCAAATTTAAAATCTACAATTTATATGCAATTGAATCCATTCATATATAAAGGAATATTTTCCAACTAAAAAGATATGTTCTATAAGGGTCATTAAATATTTATAAAATTTAAAATATATAATTCTGCCACTGCTCTATCCAATGTTTACACACCAGTATCTTATATGTGAAAGGGACTCTTGAACCCAGTTCAGCCTCATCAGACCCATTGCAACAACACAAAAACTAAAGCCATGGTCATCTTCAACCATGGAAGAATAATATTACCATCAGATGCAGTGCAATATTTGGTTACTTTGCAGAGTGGGAGGTGCCTTGTAAACTAACAAACATCATATGAAATTTGCATAAAAAAATAAAGGCACTAATAGACAAAAATACTACATCAAAACTTACAAAACTCTGCACAACACATAATAAAATATAAAAAGAAAAAAAAAAAGAAAAGGACTTCCTAATAAACATTGTCCCAAAAACAAGCAGTTTTATGAACTACTGAACATTCACAAATCGAGTGAAGTAAAAGCAGTTATCCAGACACAGAAATCTGAATGTATTAACATCCCAAACTCCAATGACCTTACATTTAGACTCATAGGAGGACCAGCCTGTCCAACTAGCAGACTCATTAACCTAATAGACACCATACTAAACAGATGAAGAGCTACACCAGAGACGATATCCACTTCCTTAGTTCCATAACACAAAAAGTAGATCCACGATCACTCATGGCAACATTTGACATTAGCAGCCTATATAGCAACATACCCCCATGAATTAGGTAAACAGGCAATCTCATTCTAGATTGAAAAACACCCAGAAATACTACATCCAAAATTCACCAAGGAATTCATTATTAATAGTATAGACCTAATCCTGAATAACTTTTTTGAATTTGATAAAAACTATATCCAAAGCCTAGGTACCAACAATGGGAATGAAAATGGCACCAACATATGCCACCCTAACCTTTGCTTACTTAGAGGAAAACCTTTATGAAAAGATAGAGCAAAATATGTGGAAAATGTAAAAGCCCACTTAATCTTGGAAGAGATACTTAGATGATTGCTTCATCTTCTGAAAATCCTTATGGGACAATATTAACGAATTACACAATTTACTCCAAAAATTACACCCAAAGATTAAATTCACCCAAGAACATAACTTTAATAAACTGTCATTCTTAGAAATAGAAATAATTCATCAGAAATAGAAATAACTATATTATCAGAGATACCTACCACAAACCTACAGACACCCAACAATATCTTTAAGAGCCATCATTCAAAAAGCTGTCTAAACTCCATCCCCTATTCCCTAGGGCATAGGATTTGCATTATAGTGGTTAAACAAACACCTCTGACAAACCCACCTAGAAGAAGTAAAACTTTCAAAAAACTAGGATACCCCAACACCACCAATAAACAAGAGTTTTGAACTAGCAGAAAAAATACTTTTAGACTATGAAACCTCAAAGAACACAACAACAAACAAATTCTAGCATACATCTCAACAATACAAGAACAATCCAGAACTATTTACAGAAATAACAAGAAACCTAGACCTACTTAAGAATGAGAAAATGAAAGATATGCTAAAAACAACCAAAATAATTAAAATCAAACACCAATCAAAAAACCTAAAACATTAACCAAATTTAGCCAACACAATAAATGGGGTCACAAAATGCAACAAGATGTGGAGTTTGTGATATAATTATAGAGTGAAACTCCTATATGTTTGAAAACCCCACAAAACCTATAACTCCAAAAATATAATTTATGCACTCAGGTTCACAAAATGCAACAAATCTTATATAGGCATCACCCAAGCACTAAATAACAGAGTCTTCCTACACAAAAAGCAACATTAAATTACCAGACAACAGAAAACTTTAAAGGGTAACTTTAAAATTATGCCAATATACAAAACAGATGATTACTCTTATCTCCAAATACAAGAAAAAAAAAACTTCATAGATAAATTTAAATCATCAATAAATAAATCATAACCCCACACATAAATACGCACTATATACATATATGGCGGACCACACAAAAACGGACCATACAAAATACATGTATTTACTATATAGGTTTCCTTATAATAATATATATGTATGAAAAACCAATATATACACAAACATACTGGCAAAAACAAACACACACATATATATATATATATATATATATATATATATATGAACCCTACACAGCATACAAGGTGTGTATATACACACACACAAGAATAGAGGAAGGAAGACACCACAAAAAGATACAGGGGGACATAAAATAAGAACAATGACATCCTCTTCTATTTTCTTTTTCCTGGTCAAATTTAATTGTTTTATTAGCCCTCAACCAGAGTAACATTTTTCAGCCAGTGCAAGATGAATTCAGATGACTACAACTATTATACAACAGACAATAGTTAAAAGATTTAATATAGGAAGAAAAAAATGAATTCCTTTAAATATGTGAAAATAACCATTCTTTGCATGAGGAAGGTCACAAGACCGGAAACGTATCATGAAAATTTTCTAAAAAAAAAAAAAAAAAAAAATCCATACTATAATCAAAAATGTTTGTGGCTTTTTCTCTTCAAAACATACACTTTTTCTTGTTGGAACAACAATAATCTGTCCATTAATTATACATAACTATGAACATGACCACAATGTGCTGACCATATTTGGAAAATTTAAAAATCATCCCACTCACTAAAAACACACACATACATATATTCAGTTAAAAATAAAAAAAAAAAATCTTCCTTGATAATAGCTAATAAAATACCTGAAAGCGGCCAGATATATAAAACACTTTATGTCCAGAAAAGAGAACATAAAATAAAATGAATAAAAAGCTTGTCAGTCGTCTTTAATGAAACTTGTATATATGCTGGAATGCTGCCTATATGTGTGTTTGTTACTCAAATTTATTTATTTTTATTTACATTTATTTAAATATTTTAAAGAACACCATTTTTATTTCTTTAACATGGCCTCATAGTCTGAATAATGTGTTTTTCAAGGATGAGTATAAGGAATTCTATTTTTCAGATTAGGCAGTCTTTCCCCCACGTTACATAAGACACTCATCACAGAAGATCATGTGTTTAAAAAAAAAAAAAAAAAAAAAAAAAAAAATCACTGTAAACTTTTCAATGCCCCTAATATAATAGCTTTTTGTCACTGTAATATTTCAAGATAAATTTATGTTTCTTTAAATATGTGAAAGAAAGAATTTAAGAAAAAAGAAAGTCAAAACCACCAAATTTCACCGATCTCTTATTTTTATCTTTTACATATACGACAAGAAAAAAAAAAGAAAAAAAAAAAAGGAAATACATCAACAGCAAATTGTAAATTTAGAATTTGTGTTTAAAGTTATCTTTATATTCTACCAATAGCTAACATCATGACAAGATTACTGTATAACTATATAAACAGATAAAAAAACAATTAGTGCTAAATAAATGTCTATAATATTCCAAGGTTATTGAAAATAAACACATGATCTTAATTTTCAGCAATTTTAAACACAAGATAACAACAAAGCAATGACAAGACAACAGCTTAGAGGATTCAAGTGTTGGTTTATTTGTTGGCATAGTAATTTTGAGTTCAATCTCTGGGTCAAGTAGTACAAATTTAGACTCAGTGGAAACTGAATTAGCCATAAGTGAGCAGTACTAAAACAAGATGAGATGAGATATCCCTAGATATGGACAAGAGAAGGAGAACAATATTTCCCTGTAGATTAAATAGCGTTCAGTTTAAAACTCACTGAATGTTACCTAGATCAACACTGGAATCATCATGATAACAACCACAAAGGTAAAGACATGAGTCTGACTGTAAATGATTACAAAAAAGAAAAGATTTAACAATACTATTTTAGCTGCTGATCCGCGTCCTGAGAGAACATAAAACATGTAAACTAAATGAAATTTGGAAGAGAGGATAGTTTGCTTCATTGCCATTTCTATAATTCCAGTACAGATCAGCTTTCAACAATTTTAAGACCTTAAATTTGTTGAGGAAAAATTATTAAACTTCTTACAATTATAAGAAAAACCAGACTAACATTGTCTTTAAAATCTCAAAATTTTAGTTTACTAATCAGACACAGCCTAAAGAAAATAACATTTATAGATTAGAAAACTGCAGCTGAAAGCAAAACAAAACAAACAACTTACTGTTTCTATGGTCTAATAATTCAGTGCTGCTCAGACTGCATGAGGCAACTGAAGGTTTGTCTATACAAAATAGAAAATTCAATTGGAATGCAGCTCACAACAGACCTATTAAAAATTTACCAACATATTATTATTAGTCTAAAAAATATAAAATTAAATTAGACTTGAAATTTCTCAGCTTCAGAGAAGCAGTTTTAACAGATTTCATAAAGTCTGTGATTTTTCTGAAGTTTACCTGATATTTATTAAAAAGTGAGATGAGTATATATATATATATATATATATATATATATATATATATATATATATATATATATATATATATACTTACTTCACACTGTTACTAATAGTTCAAAGCTCTGGTAAAAGTTATGATTCCATATATGAACTATCAAGGCTACATATGAATGCTGGTTTTATTCTTTTTCTCTCTGTTCGTTTGCATTAATATCAGTGTACATGCAAGACTGATAACCTTTTGAATATGCTAAGCACAAAATGTAACATTTGATTGTATAAGAAAAAAATTTAAATCTCCAAAATTTCATCACTTGATTATCCTAAGAGATAATGAGTTAGTAAATATAAAAATTTGTTTACTCAAATAATGAGTTCAATCCCTGGCAGTCAAATTCATGCACTCTGGTTCTACAGCATCACAAGGACAAATTAACCAAGAAAAATTAACATAAAATCATGCAGCATGTATAGTAGAATGAGAACAATCTATCACCAAGGATTGAATAAAGAATTCAGTTCAAAATTCCCAGAACATTATTAAATATGAGTCTCCTGAAGAGGGATGGAGGATACAAAAGTCGAAATATTTGTTACTGACAAGACAACAGCAATGTCATTCTGAACTATGACAAGTTCTTTTGAATAAATCACTCTATATTTGTGTACTAGTTTCTTGTTTTTGAAAATATGATTGATTTGTTTTTTATGGCTTACCAACCACATGTAGGTTATTTAAAGCCAAAACCTATTTCAGTTTGTAAGGATAATTTTTTTTTTTTTCATTAACAATTTTTTGAGAATAACAATGATTTTTTTTTTCACATACAAGTCCTACTATTTAACCTATAGCTAGGAGGAGGAGATAGATACATACATTTCCCAAGAGAATTTGCGTGTAAGTAAAGGTCATGAATGAGACTGAAATTTGAACTCTGCTCTCTAATTTCTTATTCCAAGCTGCTATCCACCTACACATCCACATTTTTTAAAGTAAAAATTTGTCAATTGTCTTGAATTATTCTATGAACAGATAACAGACAAAAACTGTCATATTCCACCAATTTCTTATGGGGAGGATTTAGCTTGAATACAAATATGAATTTTTTTTCAACAAGAAATAAAAAAATTAAAAAAAATAAAAAATCTAGTTTTACACACAAACACACACAGGTGGGATATTTTTAAATTATTTGAGAGAAAAATATCACTTTTATTGAGGCTCCGGTTTAGTACTTTTACATTTTTTAATTGGTCATCATATCCATAAAATAACTACTCTTGAGATATCTTGTCAGCCATTTTCAAGAAGTTAAATCTATTATTTATTTTATTCCGGTTATTTATTACATATAAGCACTTCTCAGTTACAATGGATCAAGTATGTTACATTTGCAAAGAATAAACAGCTGGCCTAGAAAAATGTATTCATATCATAAATATCTAATTAAAATATTTAAAATAGATTTAAATCCCACAAATATGTTGCTTTTTTGCAAAGCTTTCTTGTTGTCTGTATGAGAAAGATGAATTCAAACTGAGTAAAGTGTACAAGTAAAAACAATTATTTGACAACAAAAATACTTTGTAAATTTTATTTTCATTTATTACAATAACAGAAATGAAGAGCCTAATGTCGTCTCTGTAGCAGTTTTCTTTATACAGTTATGAATTTAAGCATAAATTCATAAAGAACTGTACAAAATAATAGAAACCACATCATTTAAGGACTACCAACAGTGGCAACAACTAAAATGGATAGCACATGTAACATGAAGAGAAAATAATGACAATCAAAATGTTAACATTCCACACTACTTCAAATAAAAAGTTAAAAAGGAAACACCCATTAATACGAGAAAAAGCATTAACAGCTACTGGACTTGAGAAATCTGTTTTCCTGAAACATTGTTTTAAGAGAAAGATTTTTCTAAATTCAAATCAGTACTGTTTGTTTGGTCAATGAATGCCAAATGTTTCCTTGTACAGAAACAGCTAATATTACCAATAACTGTCTGGAAATTTTCATAAAAAATTTGCGTCCTCCAACAGGAATCGAACCTATAAATGTTGTTAATACAGTTTATTATAAACAGAGCATTTACTTAAATATTTGTATCTATAAAAAGAACGTATAAACATAAAAAATGTCTTAAAATAATTGTCGGACTTTGTCCATTTCATAATGTGTGACATCATTTGTTTACATTTGGATACACATCGAGTAGATATGAATGTACAAGAGAAAATCGAGAATTGTAGTCTAAAAACAGTAAAATCGACCTTGCTAACCAAAATGCTCCTCGGTGGCTAAATCGGTAAAGCACATCAGGCTATATGATGGTTCCTTATAGATTCCTGTTGGAGGACGCATATTTTCTATGAAAATATCTCGGACATTCAGGCCAGTAAATGTCGTTAATACTGTTTATTATAAACAGAGCATTTGCTTAAATATCTGTGTCTATAAAAAGAATGTATAATCATAAAAAATGTCTTTATATATATATATATATATATATATATATATATATATATATATATATATATATATTAGTGTGTAAAAGGAAAATGTTATAAAGATTATAATTTATTATATAGATTAATTTGATATATTAATAATAAATAAGAATATTAATTTTAAATATTAATAAAATAAAATATTCATATAAATTAATATAAAATATTTAAAAATAAAATAAATATATAAATTATATAAAGATTATATATAAAAGAAGGATTGACAGTATTAACCTCTTTAGCAGTATCAACAACAGGGATCTCAAGGAAAAATTTGCATTTATTTTAAAATGGTTTATTAGGAGTTATTTTACTTGTGTAAATAAATGTTCTATAGAATTTGTTAAATACAAGTTTATTTTCATTAAATTAGTTTTACTTCAAAATAAAACATACACTTACTATTTCTATAATACAATTCTTAAACTTATCTATTAGTAATATATAAAATAAGCTTTTTTTTATCAAATGATTATGGGGATTCACCAAAAAAAAAAATTCAAAGTAAAAGTGGTCAATGAGTTAATAAAAAAAAGGGGGGGTGAGAACCACCGATTTAATGTATCCAAATAATTTCAACAATTTGCTACGGATGATATTGAGAAGTGGAGGCAAATTGTTTATATTGCCAAGAGTGGTTATTTTCACTTTGCCTGTTTATGATCTGTGAGGATATGCATTATATGCTTTGGGAGTGTTTGAACATCAGTTGAAAGTTTTGAAATCCATGTCACACAACCTAAACCAGATATAAAACAATTGGGTTGAAAATGAAATCTTGGCATCAACTAGGAGGCAAGAAGAAGATCCATTTTGATTTTACAAGCATAAAACAGGTTTTTGTCTACTTAAGATGTGTTCATCATGTTTGGTTTTCTGCACATTGAGAGCACTCTCCTCAACTGAGCAAAAGCTGGTTTTATATAAGCTCTCTCTCAGTCCCAGACCCACACTGACTATTGGCTAATACCTGCCCAGTATTGTTCATATGCAAATTTTGTCAGCGCTACCTGCTCTAACTAGAATTGTCTTCTCTCAACAGCCAATTGTGAAAGAGAATGTAACTCTTGATGCTTACTACACCACTTGCAACCAACTCTGGGTCTCTTATCAGGTTGACACGATTCTCTATCACAAATATAATTTTATAGTGCAGAACCAAAGATCCAGTTTTTGGAACTAATTTGATACAAAATAAATCTGTGCCTCTTAGGAACCTAAATAGAATTGCTACTCTGATATGATAAGCTTGATTGTTTTATCATCAGTGTTTTCTCCTTTCTAGTGACATTGTGGTTAACAAGACTCTTTCCCTCAATCTTTTATTAACATTATGACTGTATTATTTCTACAACTCATATTTTCTCTATACAAGACAACTGATTTTAATCCAGTTGCTCATTGAACATTACAGGAAAAACAAGGTTGCATACAATTTGTATTATACTCAAGCAAGGCCAAACAAAACTGCATACAATTATGGCCAAACAAGGTTGCATACAATTTGTATTATACTCACACCAAATTATATATTGATGCTCGCTTGCTCTCTCAAAGTTCCATTATACAATTATATTTTTTAAATTTGAATATTAAGTAAATGTACAATATTCTGACTAAAAACATATTTGCCAGACAAAGAGCTTGCAATATTCTAGGAATTACTATTCACAGTAGAGTTTGAGACTTTAGAGATCAGCATCCCATCCATAATAGAAGCAAAGTCAAAACACTTTAATATCAAAATACATTTTACAAGGAAGGAGAGAATGTGCATCTTATAGATAAGCAACTATGGTCTCTAACATGCACATGGTAGATAAGTCAAGGTTATTCTTAGCCCTAGAAGCAGCTGGAATGTGTATGTTATTGTTAGGCACTAGATATGGAGAAAAACATTCTGATCAAGTGTGCTGATCTTACTAGATAGTGATTCTATATCACCAGCAGCATAAAGGACCTATTCAAAAATATCCATGTCAATGATCTACTGTTCTTCATAAAAGAACTGGGTCTGTACTCCAAAATATGATGACCTGACTAAGACATTTGCTGGGTGAGAATTAGTAGATATTTATATAAACTAATATTTATTTATGTAAAACAAAAATTTGGTAACTGTCTTTGATGGTAATTAATGTAGAAAGATTAATATTAAAACTATTTCATATAAGACATATATTCAACTCTAAATTAAAAGAAAAGACAATATATAATAAAAATAATGTTTAATACTGAAATATGCAGCATGAGTTGAAATTGTTAAGTCATCTAACCTAATATTTTTCTAAGTTAAAGCAGTGGCATGGGTAAAATAAAGATAAAATAAACTACAAGTACTAAAAAAGGTTTGTTGAAATAAAAGTTTGGAAAAACCCTTTTTTATGAAATAAAGATTTAGAAAAAAATTTTTTTTTGAAAAAAGGTTTGGTGATAGTTCTAAAAAAAATGTTTGAGACATCACAACCATCAATGAAATGAACACATGACATTGTAATATCATTGGCTATTACAAAAATAAACTTACCAGTTAGAATTTTAGAGCCTTTCATAATTATATCAGAAGTAAATATAGTAAGAAAATCATTGATACAGATGTAAATATTTTATGCAAAAATGGTGAGATGAAAAATATCATGAAGAATTAATTGACAATGCTTTGTGTAATAAAAATTATATTATTGTTTACATAAAAAACAATAAATCTAATGCCTAATAATTTGCAAAAACATAAAAAGGTAAGTTTAAAAGGTTACATTTTATCTTCTCTCAGTTGTAAAAGTCCTTGTCACAATCAGCAGAGCAGCTGATAATGCTTCCAAAGGCAAAAGATGTGTTCAAGTCTCACTAATCATAGCAATGTGCACCAAACTCACAGAGCTGCCTGTGGCAATGACTACCATATTCAGGTTGTCCTAAGATTGTAAAAGAAGGCTAATTTCTTCCCAGAGAGACTCAGACCAATGTCACTGCCTACAATCAAGTGGCCAAGTCCTGAACCAAAGGGGTGGCTATATGTGTTCTAATAAAATTCTGCTACCTCCCAATATAGTCACCATGACCCAGGAGTGGTTAGCCAAGAAGTTTCATGATTATGTTACCTTCAACATATGGCCTTCTATTTCTCATGAGTCGAATCTCCTGGACCAAACAATAGCAATACCAAAGTCTCATTGAAGGCTGCCATTTTAGATGTTATAGCCAGCATGAACAAGAAACACTTGACTTTGGCATGCAATCATTTCTGAGGGCCAGTCACAAAGCCATGGTCAGTTATAGTGAATAACCTTTTTTTCAGTTTCTGTTGAAATGGCTTCATCAGGCAAAAAGGCATTGCATCATCTCAGAACCTACCCATAAATATAATGACAAAGCCATCTCAGCAGAAACCAAGAAGTTGCAAGAAGGTCAGTATTTCTGATACTTTTACATATTAATTTGACCTACATTTTTTTTTGTGATTTCTTGCGAATCCTTGTCGCCACTTTTGTGATGTTGGACGGCTTTGCTTGTCACTTTTGCTATGTTAAGTGAAAGCTTGTTATCACTTCCAAAATGCCCGTTATATTCAAGGGTACTAGTAGTAACACCTTCCAATAATATTCACACTAGTAATACTTGTTCAAGTAGCAATCACCAAATAGTATAATGATCTGAAGAGAATCGTAATCCAAGTAGTAGTAGAGGAGAGAGAGTGAACGTATAGCAATAGACAAGAAGAGTGACCAGTGTTCGTATAGTCATCACGCTACTTCCTATTTATTCACTTCCTTTCTGATCACGTGATCTACTTAATAATGGAATCACCAGTGAGTAACACTGGTGATCTAGTTTCAAACCACAGTGTCGGCAATGACACTTACTCTTGTACAACAATTTTCATTCTATGAAAATAGTATTGAGCACTATTTTAATTTGGCCGTTCTTTTAGTGAATATCATTTTTACCAAATATTTGAATTCATAATTATTTATATCTTCCAACTTAAAAACAAATATCTTATATTAAGTCTAAAGAATAAATAACAAAGCTACCCAACAATTTTTTTCTTTGCTGTATTTGAATATTTTATATCTCAAAAAAGGAAATATTTTGGTGTCAGTGATATGGGACTAAGTATTTGCAACTAATGCATTCAGTGTATAAACAACATTCAATCAGCTTTTCACTCCTTGACCTGCTATATTTCATTGTCAGTTATCATAATGTGTCCACTCCTTGAAATTTGAGCCTCGTCTTTATTTTATCCTCTGCATAGAGTTGTGACTTGCACCTGCTTTCCACCAGTCACTGAGAGAAGCGAGGGGAATCTTCATTATTCTCTTCTAGTTCTTGCTTGTGTTCATTTTTACACATTCAAGCTGAAAGTGTTTAATATACATTTAAAATTATGAAAATGTAAAAAAAATTCAAGACATGACTTCTTAGCCCTGGTTTCTAATGCCAGACAATTTAGAAACTTGCTTTAATCTTAAACATGATATTTTAAATAATATTTATATTTGCAGTTTAACCACTCATTTTTAATTTTCATCAATTAAGTGAGCTACATAACTTCATGAAGATGCTATAACAAACCCCTAACAAAACCACAAGTTACTAAAATTTAACCTGTTTAAAACTCAAGCAGATTTTCGTAAAGAGATTGCTCTTGTTAATAAAAAAAAAAAAAGCAATAATCGTCAAAATTGAGAAAAATTTAAAAGACTTTACATAGGTACCTCCACGAGATTGCTAAAAAAAGAGCATAGCATGATAAAAAAGATGCCAAACTTGACGAAAACAAAATTTTATCGTCTTAATGTTTGTTATTATTAAGAGGAAAGATCAAAGTATTTTTGGGGTATTTTTTTCCATTTTTTAATCATTCCTAGCACGTCCGAAATTTTCGTTAAAAATCTAGTTTTTTTTGAGTCAGCAAAATTGACCATTTTTTTCCATTTAAAAAAAAAAAACTGGAAATCTGACTTTGAAATTTTTTTAAATATCAATTATCATTTTTTCAAAACTTATTTTAAGAAAATCAGAAATTATGTTTATTTAAAATATTTTGAACCAAACTTAAGCTTTAGCTTTTGGGCCAAAAAAGATGTAATTTGAAAATAAATCAAAGCAGGTCATAAACTTTCGTCTCTTGACATGTGATGAATGATATATTTACGAATTCCATGAGGCTAATTTGTTCTCGGAAGGAGAAAAGTGAAATAATTTACATTTACGTGAACAAATTATTTACCTTGTTATTTTTAACGAAAAACTTTCAGCGGTCTATTTTTTTTTTTTTTTTGTACTTAGCTTTCACCTTTACGTTTATAATGCTTTATGGGAAATATATTGTAAAGAAATTAAAATAAAACTGTTAAGAGTGACATTAAATTTCATATTTCTTAAGAAAGGTATCTAATTAATTTATAGGTACCTTATGAAATTTTATCAGAATTGTACATAAAATACTATAATTTTATGTACATTTATTACATTTTACTGTTATTTGTATTTGCATTCATTTTATTATTAATTTTGATATTTCATTTATGGAAAAATGTCGTAACTGAGATTAATATAAAATAAGATCATATAAATTTCATAAGATGATACTGATACTTGTAGGTACCCTTCTCAGTTGAAATTGAAAAATCAAATTAACTTCTCCACACGTGCAAAAAGTAAAGGCCTTAACAGCGTGGAGAACAATGCTTAACTCAAATAACGCAACTTAATTATATTCTGGTTGGTCTTCCGTATTTTATAATTACAGCTCGGTTATAAGCACAAAATTACATTTCTTAATTACTGTGGATCTTCTGATTAGTCAAAATGATACAATTTATAACGCGCTAAAAAAAGATCTATCTCATAAGGACACTTATGAAAGCCGATGCGGCTTTTTAACTAATTTTATAAGATTTTAACAACTTAAATGTAAAATCTATTATAATTAATGAAATAACAAATAATTGTATTAAAAATTCATTTTTTCATCGAAAAAATTTTTTTTGCTTTCAGAAAATATTGTCCATATTCATAAAAACAACTAAAAGCAAATAAAAGCATTTGAAATTAAATAATATCTTTGTTTTATTGAGTTTTGTATGTTACAATTCAGAGCTGATTTTCAGGTACTGCGGATCTAATTAAAAAAAAAAAAAAAAAAAAAACATGATTTGCATTCCTCAAAGCCCTGTGCTTTTAATTATTGTAATCACTAAAACCGATGCGATCGAATTTCTAGCGTTTTCATAAAATTAGTTATGGTGGGGTAATAAATATTTTTTTAAAATATTTCTACCATGACTTTCATAAAAAAAAACATATTTATAATAATTTTGATCATCTGTGAATAGTTCCTGAAAGTTTCATTAACATCCGATAATTATTTCTATTTTTGCACGATTTTTCAAATTAATGTGTGTCATACCAAAAAAACGTGCTAAAAATTGTCTATGTTATTTACTAGTTCCGCTGATACAAATAGAAACAAGGTTTTTTTTTTAATCAAAATTTAGAATGTTCTAAAAAGAAGGAAAATTTTTTAAAAATAATTAAAAAAAACTTTGGTCTTTCCTCTTAATAATAGCATAAGCATTTCGGCAATAAAATTTTGGTTTCGGCAAGGTTGGCGTCTTTTTCATCAAGCTATGCTCTTTTTTTAGCGATTTCGTGGAGGTACCTAACTTTACATTATTCAGACTACTTCCTCATCTTTATTGCCATATTTATTACGTTTCAGCCGTTGTATGCTCCAGCCTTCTTCAGGTGGTTGGAATGTCAAACTTAACCTTTTATTTCACTCACTGGGGTAGATTGTTCTAGTTCCACATGCCATGTCTAATGGATGTCAGTTAACAGTTATATCCTGTTTAACTCCTTCTCCAAGTTCTCCACTCTTTGGGTCCTGTCATTGGGTCTAACTAACGCCTTAATCCACTGTGCCACGTGTCCTCAAGTACAATGGCCAACACGTTGTAATAAATATGGCGACAAAGATGAAGACAATAGTCCAAATAATGTAAATAGTGTACATAATACCTCATCTCAGAAGTATAGATAGATTCAAAAAACTTATCTTAAGACCGACTTCAAGTTTCAGATACACTGCTCATTAAAGTCAGATAAATCTATAGAATTATAAGACTGAAAAGTTTTGTATCTGCAAGTTAGTTTTTAGATATGTCTCTTGAACATTTCCTTACCTTGATATGTATGTGTGTGTGTGTGTGTGTGATCACACAGAGTTCAGAATGCTATAACTTATACTAACATTGTTTAATAAGTCAAATAGACATGAAGCCTGCTTAACCACAGAAAATCAAATACAAAAATAAAAATACCAGAATTTTTCTTTTTCACCACATCTCATTTACTGATGAAAAATGGTAGATTTATAAACACTTCCTAATTGTTCTTTATCCTATTATATATATATATATATATATATATATATATATATGTGTGTGTCAGTAGGATATAGAATCTGAACAAAAAATTCTAACCTAAAAATGCCTACCTAACAAAGGTAAAATGCGTTGTCAACAAAAAGCCTTTTTACTTTTCTCATATAGATACTGAGGTCACCACTAAGCAGCAACAGTTTGTTTCATGCTTAAACGCAATTTTCTGGCCATGTGCATTGGATGGTAGCTTGAATATATATGCTGATCAATTGGGCATTATGGGTGACAAGGTCAAGTATTTCTGGTTTATTGTGTTATATATAATGCCCCATTGACCAGCATTTGCATACCTTTTTATATATGACACAAAAAGGCTTATTGGAAAGTCTTGAAAATGACTTTATCCTCATGCTATCTCATATGCCGTTTCATAAAAACGGGTGTAAATAAACTTTTTCTTGTGTTTTTGCTACTCCATATTATTTAAAACCTGGTAAGTGGTTCAGAAGTATTTTGCATTGTTATTAATATATATCGTCTAACCTCCTGATTCCTTGCGATCTACAATAGCTGCTAATCTAACCAGGCTCTGGAACCATGGACATCAGGATACTGGACAATAATGTATATTTCAAGGTTTCTTTCTATAGTGCTCAGCAAATGACATCAAAATATTAACAAAGTCGGCTCCATGTCTTGTTTAATCAAATGGAGATTACTTAAAACTATTTTTAGAAGTTCTTTTCATCATGCTGCCATTTAAATATTGTCTCCATATTTTCTTTTCTTTTCTAGCAACAATAAGCTTTGGCAATTCTCTTAAAAGAGCCCAACATACAATCATCACTAATCAAGGTCAATTTTATTTACTCCAAGTCAAGATTAATATCAGTGTTTCCATGATAATGTTTGGCTTTGTAGTCATGGTAACAGCTAGTTAGCTTTTCAAATGACTGGTTATTTCCTTGACAACACCTCAGCAACAACAATGACAACCAACACACACACACACACACACACTTCCAGCAGTTTTATTACAACTGAGAAATGTTCTTTGGAAATTATCTTAGAGCAGTAACTATCCTACCTACCAAGTGACTGAAATTTGAATGGCATTTTTTTCTTTATTCCTTATTAATTTAAATTTCCTACAAAATCTTTGATTCCACAAACCTTATAATGTTCAAGCAAAATAAAAAAAAAATGGTGAACATCAGTTTATTACAGCGGGGAAAAAAATTTTTTTAAAAATCAGTGATAGTTGCAGTGGAACTATTTTCTTATGCACACTTGGTGGGTAGGGAGGGCAAGTAAGATTTTTATTAAAAAAAATTAAAAAATACAATTAACTATGGCCATTGTTTTCTTTGTTTTTTTAACTTCTGCTGAGAATATCATGGACCAAACATGCGAGCAATGACAAAGTTTTAGAAAAAATGGAAAAAGGACACTTATACTTTACATCAGGAAGAGACAGTTGAAATTTCTAGGGCAGATAATGAGGAAAGTGGGCATGGAAAATTTGATAGTCATAGTACAGATTGAAAGCAAGCGGGAGAAAGGAAAACAATACATAACCTACCTAGTGAACTTGAGTAAACAGTTGGTGGAACAAGGTTTAGGAGAGACAACAAAAAGACAATTTAAGTGCTACAAAAGACAGGAAATTGTGAACAGCCATGACTGACATCTTGAAAGGATATAGCATATAGAAGAATATTACAGATATACAATTTAAATAGATTATTCAATGTATATGCAGATAGCAAAGAAAATAGAACCAGCATACAGTGTTCAAATTCTGACAGATTCTTTCTTTGTACTAATGCCCTTGGAAAAATACTGTAACTATATTGCCCCAAGTATGGGTTAAATAGTAGAGCAGACTGAGCTCTCTTACCCTGAGTGACAGAAAGTCTAAGAAAATTCTAAATTCAAACTCCTATAAATAATAATGCAAATGGTGTTGTTTAGCTTTGGAAAGGTAACACTGGTGGTGTGGTGAGGTTTGGTGATGTCAGGGGTCAATTCCTTGATTGTATGGCCCTAAGACTTGAGTAGGTGAGGTGGCTATAGGGCCCAGTACTGAGAAATGTGAGAAAGGAAGGCATTTTAAATATCTAAAAACAGATGCAAAATGAAATAAACACTTTATTTCAAATTTCAAAAACTAAATTTTTATTTCACTCTTTCATTGGATGCCCAGGGTCATTGCACCCTCTGCCTTCCCTTCTGCACACCACAGGGTAACACATGTGGGAAAATGAAAACAATTCAAAATCAGCATGAAGAAGAACAGACTCTGGTAAGATATCTTACCCTAGATACATTCCCTGTGGGTACGACTGCAATATATACAGTGCCCTATTGACCCTAATGGGTTACAGAGATCATTATTCAAACCCTAACCCAGACCATTCCTTAAATAATGAGAACATGATTTTCTTTTTCATTCTTTAAATGTCTATTGTAATAAATTTATGGTTATAGCTAATGAGATCGTGTGACATATCACTCATATTCAGTAACATGATCAAATAGAGGTGTCAAAAGTTACATAATCAACTAAGTATATATCGTATGCTGAAATGTATTCTATGGTCAAACACATCAAGCAAGCAGAGGCTTAACATACATCCAGATTTGGTCAAAGCAATACTGATTTGAAGAGTTTGACCTGGTGTCCAACTAGAGATATATTAAAATTCAGTTTGTTTTTTTTTGTTTTGGGGGGGGGTGTAAGAGGTGTTGGGCCATGAAAAAATTTCATTGTACAAGAATCTAAACTAAAAATTGTCCTGATTTGAATAAAGCATTAAGAAACAGGAAAATTTTGTTAGAAACAATGGAAAGAGTGCTGAACTTTTATGTAACATCAATCCTCCTACATAACAGTGAATGCTTGACAATTTCTTAATAGATGAAGTGGGTACATATACCATGGACAGTGCATGTGAGCAACAAGGAAGTTTTAAGGAAAATGTGAACAAAAAGGACACATACTTAAATATCATAAAGAATTGAAATTTCTGACACGTAATGAGGAAAGAGGGATTGGAGAATTTAACACTCAGAAAACATTGAAGGTATCAGGAAAGAGAGAAACAATAAATAATCTATCTAATGTGCTTATGTAAATGGATAGCAGAGCAGTGGCTGGGAGCGATAATAATGAGCCAAATATTATTATTAGTGCTACAAAGGATAGGAAGTCTTGGAGATACATAATCACCCATGTACTGAAGAGGCATGGCACATGAAAGAATAACTCAACCAGTACCTATTCAGAATAGTATTCAAACTAAATTAAAACATATAGAATTATTCTAATATGTAGCAGTTAATTTACTAAATTCTATACATTTGAAATATTTATTAGTTTCTTAAAGAGGCTTCTTATTTATCAACTGCAAAAAAAAAAAAAAAAAAAAATTATGTAGGAAATCCACAAAGAAAAGTTTGCATTAGGTTACCTCTCTATCCCTTTGCTTTCATTTCTTGGGACAGGTGACCATCTGACATTGATACAGATGGTTACAAAGTGTATATGTCTTTAATGTCTGTCTGCTATTGGCAAATAATTCCTGACCATGACCCATTTCTAAGAAACTTTTAATTTTTCTTTTTCACTTAGTTTAAATTGAACGTAGATCATATTAAATTAATTGATCAGTGTAAAGCCCCAAGCTTTATAAATTCCCCCACCCCCAAAAAAGAGGATATATTTTGCTTTTGAAACCAAATTAATTGTTCACACACTAGTAATTTACAATCACCTGAGGAGATGCATTGGTATGTGTCGAAACACGACTGCAGTTGTGTATCAATTTTACATGTTTTAATATCCTAATATTGCTCTACTTTGCATTGAGCATTAAATTAAATGTACAAGTGTTCGAATTGTTCTTATCTTATCTGGATATATATATATATATATATATATATATATATATATATATATATATATATATATATATATAAAATAAATAGGAAAATTTATAATAACATAGAAAATATTTTTCATGTGACACATTTCATCCTTCAGGACTCCAAGTTAAAGTATTATTTACATTGATGTGATTACATATGTGCATGAATGAGAAGGGATGTTGATGCCTACTGGGAGGCAAATTTTTGTTAGTAAGGACTTCAATTTCTAGGTGACTGTTTGCAATAATACATATCAACTCAACCACAAGTGATTAAGTGATTTTTTCTTTTACAGTAATAAGAGACAATGTCAGATTAAAACATTATGCATAGTTCTCAGTTTGTTTTTATAATATATATATATATATATATATATATATATATATATATATATATATTAGTGAAACCTCAATTCACAAACTTAATTCTTCCTGAAGGCCATTCATAATCTGATCTAACTTTTCGTAAACCAAAACTATTTTTCCAATTGAAAATGTTCGTAAACCGAAACTATTTTTCCAATAGGAATCAATCTAGAGAAAAAAGTCACAGTACAAAAAAATTGGAAAAGAAAAGCATGACACAACACACAAATGTATAGAACATGGTGGTCGACTCAGAAATTATTCCATTTGGGTTAACTCGGTTTGCCAATGTTATTTGAGAACCAAAATTTTGTTTGATAACCAAGGCATTTTCATCTCAAATTTTGTTAAAAAAAACGATTTGTTCGACATATGAGACATTTGAGAACTGAGGTTGCACTGTGTATATATATATATATATATATATATATATACACACACAAAAACACACCTCCCAAAACAGCTAGAAACTAGGCAAGTAAGGATGCAGAAGTTATTGATATTTATCTTGAGAAATAAATACACACAGATGAAAAGCTTGTTAATAAATAATTAAATAAAAATAACAAATGTTAGAAAATGTAGTTTAAAAAAAAAAAAAAAAAAAAAAGAGACAAACAAAATATTATGGGACCTTTATCTAGGCGGTGAAGTAATGGATAGCAGCTTGGATTGAGGAATCAGGGAGCAGAGTTCAAATTCCAGTTGAATCCATTCACCTATGTGCTAATACCCTTGGGAAAGGTATAAATCCTCTTCTCCCTCGCCGCTTAGCTATGGTTAAATAGCAGGACAGACTGGGTTCTATAGCCTTGGATGGCAACTGGTCTACTGCAGAAAGAAATGGCAACCTACTGCAGGAAAAATCTGCCTCATCAGTCATGTAGCAAAAGATACATCATCACCTAAGTGTGTATCACGCATGGCACATAACTGACTAACTGATCTAGACTGACCATGTCATTGAAGTACAAAGACCAGAACTTGTGATATATAAGAAAATTAGTAGTTGCCAAATTATTGATTTTGTTGTTCCATATGATGCAAGAGTGGACTGTGAAAAAATTAAAAAATAGCAGAGTCTGGCTTGGGTGTTGAAAAACCTATGGAAACCTTGTGACACACTATGTACAACATTTATCTATATTTGTTCTTCCAAAAAATGTGGTTAGTTTTGCACAAGTCTGCACCAATATAATCAAATCATATGTACAGGTCATTTAAAATAGGACAGACTGGGATCTTCAACTTTGGTTAGCAACCAGTCTAGGAGAAGAACAACTTTGAATTTAAAACCATATATTGCCATAGTGAAGCACATACTATGCAGTTAATGAAAGGTTTGTGGTGTTTACAATGATACCAACTGCAGTTGGAATTGAACCGAGTAATCTATCATTGTCAGTACTATTCAGTTGCACGTTTCCAATGTCACAAGGACTGCTAGAATATCCAATAATTGTATTTAGATTCCACTCAATCTTCATTTACCAGCCTTGACAGAGATCAAAAGTGTTTACGCATCTTTATGGTAATGAATTATTTTCCATCCTAGAAGCTCTTTCTTACAGACAAACCAATGCTAATCTTTTGCTACTCTGTCACTACTTTCATAGCAGAGGTTTGGGCAAACTACATCGCTTCGTTCCACCTGTCCAGACTTTCACAGCTAGGACCCAGCATGCCACATATATAGTCAATTCATTCCCTTTGTTGTAAACTATAATAATAAGCATAATATCTATCTCACGCACGGTGAAGATAGATGAAGATACTAGACCCCCCCGCCTTTAATATTTCCCCTTTTTCTAGCAAGATTAATGCTCGACAAATGTACTTATAAATTTTAGATTAAAATAAAATTTTTTTTCATTTAAAATATACTCTATTTTAGGAATACGTTTTCACAACATGGCCAACGTGACGCCAACGTGATCATATTGTGAAACGGAACACTGATCTTAAAAAATTTCAGTTATTCTGTTTTGATTAGTCTTACTTTTATATCTATCATCTTTTCATGTTGACTTGAATATCGTCTAATGTTAATTATGTTTTAATAACTATGTCCTGAAGAAGGTCTACTAGACCAAAACGTCTGATGTCGACACTGAAATAACATTAAAACAGCATATTTGCATATTTGGATTTTTGTTTTTCCATATATTTTTCTTCAAACTATAATCTCCAAATTTGAATCAGTTACAATAGTCTCAGATCGCCCCTATACCAGATTAAGATGGAAATAAAGTACCAGAATCAGAAGATACTGTACCACATCCAGTGATTCAACTGAAGGGGGTTGAACCAGGAACTCACCTAGCCCAAACACCGCAAAAATGTCTATTTTGATATCCAAACCAAAAAATAATAGTGAATAGAATGTTGTAAACTATAATTAGTTAAAAGTATTCACTACTATTTCTCTAGTTGTTTCATCTTCAGGGTTAGAAACTGTTTAGCCTCCAGCTACATCAACTGCTAGTTATAAGGTGGAGATTTGCATATAAATACAATACCCTTCATATTCCATTAGTAAGGAGAAAGTTCCATTCAACTTCTTCCACAGCATTGTTACTTTGCAGAACAGACTCACAAAAGAATACTTCTTAAATCACTAAAATTTTAACCCCTTCAAGTCTAGGATCAACAGCTATTTTACATAGCCTCATAATATAGACCTATTTTAGAATTCATTTACTTTGAAAATGTTCCACTTCAGTGGAAACAAGTTGTAATTTCTCACTACAAATTTGTGACCAATAACAATCTTGTCTATGACAAATTGTAGCACCTGTCAGCTACATGTGTAATATCTGCGTGCTCTGCAAAAAATATTAAATATACACTATATATCACCATCAATGACATTTCATTTTCCAGAGGTTAACAGAATTAGGAAAATCAATAGAGAGAAAGAAAGACCATCAGGTGGGAAGTCAGAGTATAAGATGCTAGAAAAAAAGAAAGAAGGAAAATGGTGAGAAATGGAGATAACAGAGATGCTTGCTTTCTTCAATTTTATTACTCCTTTACTCCTATGATCTTTTAAAGTGACTGAAGCTTTAAATTTTTTTTTTGCTTGATGATGGGGATGTTACTCACACTTTATGTATTATTATTGACAGATTGATTTGTTTTTTTTATGGCTTAACCCTTTGCAGATCATTTTAAAGCCAGAAAATATTTTTTGATTGTAAAAATTGTTTTGGAGATAAAAATGATTTATTGATACAAGGCCTAGGTGGATTCATATCCTTCCCAAGGGTATTTGTACACAAGTAAATATAACAAACCCAACTGGAATTGGAACTCAACTCTCCAATTTCCAATTACAAACTGTTAACCCATTATATCACCCACAAATCCAAGCTTACAACACCTGGTATTCCTAAGCAGTCACTCATCTAGGTACTGACCAGACTCAATGTTGCTCGACATCAATGATCCAATGAAAACCAGTGTGTTGAAGTTATGAATTTAAGTGTGCTACTAGATTGGCATCTAGGTCCCACATGTTTATTGTTGAAATAGGTAGATGCAACCGTCACTTCTACTCTAACAGTTTCTTTTCTTACACTTCCCACATACCATTTACTTGCTTCCCTGATAACTACAACCTTCAAAAATTTAAATGCAACAGCAATCGCCATCTTCTAATTTCTTGAATCTTGTCCATCTTTTGTCTTTTCCTCAATTTTCCCTATACTCATTCTTTTCTCTCACTTTCACTCTCTGTAACCCCCGGCGTATTAGTGGCATTCCCACCATGCTTGGGGTGAAATGATTAAAAACCAAAAATAAATATATATATATATATATATATATATATATATGGGCATGTGGTTAGAACATTCACATTCTGACAATGAGACCTGGGTTCGAATCTCACCATGGTTGATTTGTCAAGAAGGAAACTTACTGATGTTATCGGACTGGATGGGGTTGATCCCAGCATGCAGCAACTTTGGAAAGTACCTGAAAACAATACCACAGGTTGACCCAAGCCTTGTGAGTGAAAATGGGTAGACGGAACCCTTGGGGGTCATCAATAGCTGAGCATCACAGAGTCACAAGTCATCGTGGAGGAGGGATTGAATGTGCTGGCTTTGTTCAAATTGTTGATCATGCTAGATAACACACTTTTTCCCAGAAAGCATAGTTGCAGTATAAACCACAGGTGGGCTCTGTGGGTGTTGAATAAACACAAATGCACCTGAGCAAGTATCTGCAATAGGGATTGGCTAGCTGCCTTAGTAGGCAGGTATCCTCAAATATGAGTAGCTATATATATATATATATATATATATATATATATATAATATTGGGTTGTCTGGAAAGTTCATGCCAATTTTTAAGGGAAATTAAAAAATTATTAAATATTTATTCAACTAAATATGAACCATTTTGTTGCACAAGCTTTCTCCATTTTTCCTTTAAAGATTCCGGCTTCCCAGAATTTCAGTGGTTTCTCGTCAAAGAACTCATTAAGGTGTTTTTTTTAAGTCATCCAAAGAATTAAAATTTTTACAATTGAGATTATTTGACAAAGACCTGAATAAATGAAAATCTGAAGGAGCAATGTCTGGTGAATATAGCAGGTGGTGTAACACATCCCAGCCAAACTGCAACAACATTTGCCGGGTTGCCAAAGAAACGTAAGGTCTGGCACTATCCTGATGGAAAACCAAACTTTTCCTGTTCATCAATACTAGATGTTTTTCTTGAATTGCTGCCTTTAATTTGTCCATTTGTGAACAGTACTTTTCAGAATCAATTGACTGGTTACTTGGCAGAAGCTCATAGTGCGGGATTCCTTTCCAATCCCACCAGATGCACAGCATGACTTTCTAAGATGGCTAAACTTAGCTCTCATCACTTACCCCAGAATCTTTTTTGCTGAACATTTTTGTAAACAATTGATTTCACATCACCTGTCACAATTTGTTTAAAAAAAAGGTGCATTTTTTATTGTGTTTATACAGCAAGTCACAAATGAAATGTGATACAAAAGATTCTTTTCACTAAGATCATGTGGTACACCAAAACATTGTAGTGATTCGAGTACCCAACCTTCACCAAGTGCTCATGGATGGTGGATTTTGATAAACTTAGTGTTTCTGCCAATTCCCACATTATGTAATGCAGGATATTTTCAATCAATGTCTTGATTTGGTTGTCATCTGTTGTGGGAGGGTGTCTACCCAAGTGCTCTTCATCAATAAGGCTACAATCCCCAACTTTAACCTTAGCGAACCACTTCTATACAGTTCTGTCAGTTAAAACACCTTTACCATACACAACACACATCTTTTTTGCTGCTTTGCGAGGTATCTTTGCCTTTACAGTAAAAAAAAGTATCAAGTGTTTAAAATGCAGCTTATAACCTTCCATTTTTATAGGGATGCAAAATTGACATGCATTAAGTAATTTTAAACTTTCTCTAGAGATAGCTTGAAGTGTGCTCTAATCGAAATTGTAAGCATATTATATCTGTCAATAAATTTGATACCTTCTAACATGTTAGAACATGAACGACTAAAAATCAGCATCAAGTTTCTGAACAATCGAATATATCTCACACAGTGCTGGTGTTAATCAAACAGTACTTGATGTAATGTAACAGAACTATTAAGTATATATTAATAAATATACATATTATCACTCACTGCTTTCACTGAGGGATAATATATATATATATATTTGGCCATAACCTCATACATCTTATGTAGGAGTGTGAGTAGATACTACATTATTAACATATAGATACAATTTTCTTTTTAGCTTTGAAACTGACACAAAATTCAGCTTGCTATTACAAAGGTAAGCATGAACGCAGACCCCCACACTATTAACTTTCAAATTAAATTGGAAATTGCTTTATTCCTCAAAAATTTTGCTACAAGGTTTTGTTAAGTTACATAAAATATTAACAAAACACACAAACAGAAATCATGATCATAATAAAAACTTTGGAGCATTAAAAATGTTTCCTGTAGTTTATTAGCTGCATTGGTCAAAACAGATTTCCCATGATTCCAAGATGTTAATATACACAGATAATTTTGTCAATATAGAGATTTGAAAAAAAAAAAAAAAAATGTTTATCATATATGCAGGTATTAAAAAAAAAAAAAGAAGTAAATTTAAAAAACTACTTCTGGTCTGTAAATTTAGATCAATGAATAAAGTAAATATTAATAATATAAAATAATAAATAATTATAAATAATAATAAAATAATAATAATAATAAAGTAATATAAAGCTACAAAAAAGAGGCAATTAAGGATCAAGCACAAAAGCAATATTTGTCTATATCTCTGAGATGAGGTATTATCATTATTTACATTATTCAGACAGTTATCCTCATCTTCATTGCTATATTCACAATGTTTCAGCTATTGTATTCTCTGACTTTCTACAGGTGAAATAACTGAGACATCCAGGAGAGCCATGGCACGTGTAACTAGAACAATCTACCCCCAGTGGATGAAATATAGGGTTCGATTCAAAATTCAAATCACTTGAAGATGGCCGGAGGGTACAACGGCCAAAACATGAATATGATGAAGATAAGGATAACAGTCTGAATAATGTAAATAACAAAAGCAATAGCTTACAAGATGAGCTTGTTAACTATCACTTTAAGTTATTTACTAAGTTTAGCTTAGTCAAGTATAAAGCCACACACATGCACAAAATGTATACACTTATTTCAACAGCTATTATTGTCTCTCTGAATTTCTGGGATGAGGAGTTACCATTACTTACATGTGGACTATTGTCCTCATCTTTCTTCTTGTTATCTCAACATTTCAGCCATAGTGCCCTTCAGCTTTCATCAGGTGCATATTGATCTGATTAGCCTACAGTGAATCCTGAACAGAACTGTTTATTCAGTCTACATGTGTAGACTGTTCTTGTTCCACTGCTCATGTCTAGGGATAGCTCATCTAATTCTTATTTTTTGTACAGCTCAGTCATTGCTCACCCGGTTTTCACAGAGTCCAAGTACACACTTCCTGGTCCAGGGATTGAACTCATAATTACTAGATCATCAAATTTACAAACCAACACTAATCAACTAGACCAGCTTTTTTCAAACTTTTTTTTTTTTTTTTTATTGCGACCCACAGCAAGAAGCACATTTTGCATTGCGACTCATTATACCTCTGTGTAATAAATCAAAGACAAACTCCGTTCACTAGGAACATTTATTTATACAATCAACAATTTACATGTATATTTCTTATGATCTGTACATACTGGAATCGTATGTATCTATTTGTATGAATATAAAATTATTACATTTAGAAAAACTAATTTAAAGCAAATTCCAACACAAAGATGAATTAAATAATATTTGGGGGAAAAAAAAGTCATTTAATGATAGATGTGTTTGTTCATTAGCTGATTCCAGTTGGGAACACAAGAAGACATATCAAGTGAAATGTTGAGCCTCTGTTTATATTTCTGAGATGAGGTATTATGTACACTATTAACATTATTCAGACTATTGTCCTCATCTTTGTTGCCATATTTATTACAATGTTTTGGCCATTGTATGCTCTGGCCTTCTTCAGGTAGTTGAAATGTTGAACTGAACCATTGGAAAATTCATAAACTTAAGGAATCAGCACATATGGTAGGCCACAAAAATCTCCTGAGCCGACCAAGCATAGAAATGAATACAATATGGGAACCAGTAATAAGGAGTGCCAGAGAAAAGCAATAACAACATCAAAAATTGCAATACGAGCTCTGGTAAAAACATGAAATGATAACAGCAAAATTGCAATATAAGCACTGGTAAAAAAATGTTTGCTGAAGACATTAGGTTTATAATACACAGAGATTCATACACAAATATCCTCAAGGACACATGGTACAGTGGATAAAGGCATTAGTTAGATCCACTGACAGGACCCAATGAGTTCAATACCTGGTTAAGTCAGTGGAGAACTTTCAGAGGGAAATTAACAGGAGATAACTGATAAGTGACATCCATTAAACATGGCACATGGAATTAGAACAGTCTACCCCAGTGAGGGGAAAAAAAGGGTTCAGTTCGACATTCCAACTACCTGAAGAAGGCTGGAGCATGCAACGGCAAAAATGTTGTAATAAATATGGCGACAAAGTTGAGGACAATAGTCCCAATAATGTAAAAAATGTTGAGCCTGTTTCTGTCCTTTGTTTTAAGTTTAGTTAATGCAGAAAAACCCAGTTCACTCAAATCAATAGTAATAAAATAGCCTTTTTACTCAGTGTTCCCAAAACAAGATACATAAAAATCAATGAGAATATATATGTATAAATTTAAAAAAATAAAATATAATATGAACTTACCTCAGAAAAAAAATTAGGGAGGATTTAGGAGTGCTGTGCAACATTTAGAGCTGTTTATATTCTGCATTTGCGTAATTTTGTTTGTTTTTTTCTTTTTAGTTGCAACTGATTCTATGTCATGACACACAGAAGGGTCAGGACCCCCAGTTTGAAAAACCTTGCACTAGACTATTGTCCCTATAGGATACCTGGATCAACATATACCTGATGATGGTCAGGGGGCACAACATCCAAAACAATGTGATAACACAGTTTAGGACAATAGTCCGTATGTAAATATGCTATGATTATTACTTTAAATATTTATGAAATAAAGAATTAACTGATCTTTTTTTTAAAAGACAGTTTTTATAATTAAAAATAAACTTTTAAATGCTTAGAATATCCTTCTTTCACAGAAGGATGTAGTTTTCATTACTGAGAGACAGAGTTGTAAATATCAACAAACTGGTCACTTATAACTTCTTGACGATTCTCGTGAATTGTGTCCTGGATTTTATGACGTAAATTTTGTTTTTAAATTATTCCTACAAGAATAAATCAAGCATTGTTAAATATAGTGAATGCAGTTAAGTATTCACTAGTGCCATTTTGTACAATCCATCTGCCTGGAAAGGTTTCATTAAGACAAGGAAGAGCAAAACAATTTAAAATGGAGAGGTCTGCCTACTTGTTAAATAAATAAGACTAAATAACCCAAAAAATTGCTGGTAGGATTGCTATTTGAAGCATGAAGCATTTTTAGGATATCCTGTATGAAAGTACAAATGAGGATGTGCTAAAATATTCTCAGCTCAACCCACTCCCTAAAAATTAGCATTTCAATGAGTAAACTTCACAATACCGATTTGGGGAATTGGTCTATATTTCTGAGATGAGATATTATGCACACTATCCAAATTATTCAGACTATTGTCCTCATCTTTGTCGACATGTTTTGGCCGTTCTATGCTCTGGCCTTCTTCAGGTGATTGGAACTAGAACAGTCTACCACAGTAAGCGAAATAAAGGATTCAGTTTGACAATCCAACCACCTGAAGAAGGCCGGAGTGTACAACGGCTGAAACGTTGTGATAAACATGGCAACAAAGATGAGGACAATAGTCCGAATAATGTAAATAGTGATTTTGGGAAGTCATTTAAGTTATGAACTTTTCGCACTCTTATGTATGAGTATGAGGATAGTAATTATAACAACAGTGCAACATTTGATAAGTCCTTTCATATCTATTGAAGAGGAGTAGAAGTTCATCCCTGGTTTCCTGTTCAGGATATGGTTTATCTGTTTTCCTTCTTTATTTCTTCTACCAAGGCCATAGTGATTTAACTGTCTTAACTTTTGGTGATTGCACTAACTAGTGGCTGTGAGTTTCCATTGTGAGAGTACCAGGTTGGCAGTTTGCTGCTTCTACCTGGTCGTTAGGAGCCCAAACTCTTTGGCAGAGCTTAGAGAGGCTGTTCTGATCAACTGTCACATAATATTGAGATATTTATAGTGCCATGTCATGCATGGGTAGGTGTCCCTGCATGTATTTCCAGTGGGAAACTCTGAGGCCACACCATGCTCTCTTCTCAGCCATGCTCCAGGTGGTTTGTATTACTATTGATGACAGACAGACTGACAATTATGGTGGTTTTTTTCTCTCTCTCGCCTCAAAACGAATTTCGGGGAAAGTACAACAAAAAGAAATACAGTAAAAAAAAAAAAAAAAAAAAAAAAATCATCACCTACCCACCTCAGCCTTTCTTTCACTAATATTCATGGTATCTGTTCCAACTCTGACAGCGTAGAATCTTTCCTCTTGGAATAGTCAGCAGATATCTTTGCCCTCAGTGAAAGTAACTTTACTACCAATGAATTCTTGGTTCCAGGTTATCTTCCCCTTTGCCAAAAAGATTCCAGCATGGCCTTGATGTCTGCACCCAGGATAATCTTCCAATAGCCAGAGAATTGTCTCTTGAGGTCCTAGACAACTTCTTCATGTGCTTCCGTCTTTCGTTACTAAACTCTGTTAGCTATCTCTTTTTCCTTTATTGCTCACCCTCTTCCCAATATGGCAATAGATTAGACGCAATAGCTGAAAAGGCACTTTCCCTCTACCCATCAGCAAACATCTGTGTCTTTGGTGACTTTAATGCTCACCACAACATGTGGCTGAAACATTCTAAAGGGACTGATGTTGCTCGAGTTCAAACATTAAATTTTTCCATTACCCAATCCCTTACTCAAATCGTAGACTCTCCTACTAGTTTCCCCAAGCAAAGCCGAGCAACATGCTTCTCTACTTTATTTATTTCTTACCTCCTCTTCACGCTCTTGCTGAGCTTTGCAACACTGCCCTCTTGGTAATTCTAACCACTCTGTGGTAGATATTAATATTTCGTTCCAATCCTCTAATAAACATGAACCCCATATTCACTAGACCTCTTTCCGTTTCCAGCATGTTGACTGGGACTCACTCAGTGATTTTCTCCATGATGCCTTTTGGACTCCCAATTGCAAATTGCACTACTGATGTTTCTTCTTGGGTCAAAGTCAGCATGGACAATTTCATTCCTTCTTGGAAATACTAGATGAAACCTCAGTCTTCTCCATGGTTCACACCAGCATGCTCGGACACTATTTTTGACTATACCAGCATGACGGCTCTCATCACAATAGGTGTCTATTCATTGCTGTTCACAATAAATGTGAGTCTTTGAAAGAGCAAAGTCCCTGTTTGCTGAGAGAATGAGGCACCGCATAACCTCTAACAACTTTGGTTCTCACGATTACTGATGGCTCTGTAATAGGGCATTAAATAAGTGTAAGGTCTCTATTCCTCCCCTCTTCAATCAATATGAGGTATTATACTCTGCTGATAAAGCTGAATGCTTTGCCTGTAAATTCTCCTCAACCTCTACTCTAGACTCATCCAGAATATCCTTGCTTAACTTCCCTCCTAGAAGTCTGTTGGGTGATATGCATATAGCCCCTTCTAAGGTTTCTGCTATCATCTCTAATCTAGATCCCCATAAAGCATGTGGATCCAATGGTATCCCTGTAATAATCATTAAGAAGTGTGCTCCCGAACTGGCTCCTGTTCTCTCTAAACTGTATAATAGCTGCCTCCTGCTTTCCTGCCTGCTGGAAGTCATCATCTATTGTTCCAGTTTTTAAGAATTCTGGAAAGAGCTTATCATGCTCTAGATAAAAAATGCTGAAGCCCAGGCTGTTGCATTGGACATCTCAAAAGCCTTTGACAGGGTCTGGCATTTAGGTCTTCTACACAAGCTGAAAAGTTATGGTGTCTCTGAACACTTTTTTAAAACTAATCCAGTCTTTCTTGTCAAATCATAAAAGGAGTTATCCTAAATGGCCACTCATTTCGATCCTTTTGTACTAAGACAAGTGTCCCCCAGGGCTCTATCCTTGGTCCCACTCTATTTTTAGTTTTCATTAATGACCTTCCTGATAACATCAACTCTCAACTTGCTATCTATACTGGAAACACAACAATTTACTCCTGCCTCAATAGTAAGGCTTAACAGTCCGACAAGGTTGAAATGGAAGCCGATGTACAAAACAACCTCAAGACCACCGTTAACTGGGACAAAAGATAGCCGGTCAATTTTAATGTCCCCAAATCTAAATTTTTCTAATCATCTGAAAGACTGCTTGGTGCCATCAATCAACATGGCTGATGCTATCCTCCAGGAAAGTGACTCATTGCACCTTCTCGGGCTCATGTTCTCATCTGAAATGAAGTGGAAAGACTTTATTGAATCCATTGCTAGGTCAGCCGCTAAGTCAGTTCAGTATATCATGCGAGACATATTCTTCGCCCCAGAACCTATCTTATATAGTTATAATTCTACCATTCACCCATGCTTGGAATATTGCTGTCATAGATGGTCTGATGCCCCTGCTATTTACCTTGAGCTCTTTGATAAGATCCAAAAGAAGAATCTGCAATATTATTGGTCCTGATCTGTTGACTCAGCTCCAGTCACATTCCCCACCAACGTAAGGTTTACTCTGTCTTTTCTATAAATACTTTCATAGTAATTGTTCAAATGAGCTCTTCACTATGGTATGTAGAGTTTTTGAATTTAAGCGCAACACTAGACTGGCATCGGGATCTCGTCAATTTACAGTTGAGCTGGTTAGAAGTAGCTGTAAATTCTATGCTAACAGTTTCTTCTCTCGCACTTCTCACTTGTGGAACTCCCTTCCAGCCTCATTCTTTCCAACCAACTTTAATCTGCGAAAATTTAAATGCAATGTCAATCACTATCTACTGTCTACCTGATTGCTCTCTTCTCCTTCTGCTCATCATTAATGTTTCTGTTCCTAATTCTTCCACACCCTGTAACCCCTTGTGTTTTAGTGGCATTACTACCTTGCTTGGGGTGATTCCAATTTAAAAAAAAAAGAAAGAAAAAAAGTGGTCAGTGTCAAAAAGATAAAACTACTATATCAGTAAAAAAAAAAAAAAAAAATACACACTTAAATCAAACCTCCAAAGGTCCCCCAACATGAAACTGACAAGTACACCCCTATTCTTTCATGTTTTTAATTCATTTATATTATATAAAATTTTGTGCCACAGAATTTAAATATGGCTTTGAAAATGACTGAACACATTCTTTTAAAGCAGGGGTTCTTAACTTTTTGATGATTCCAGACCCCCAATGGATTGTTCAATATGGTCCCATACCCCCTTCACTTGACTGTCGAAATAATTATCACCAATCACCAATTATTTGCCAGTATGTCTTCCAAATATTTCAATCACTTGAATTTACTGTACTTTAGATATGGATTGCTAGGAATAGAACATGAAAAAAAAAAAAAAAAAAAACCATAAGCATTGATAACTTTATTATATTTTTTTTTTACTGAAAACAAAATAAAGTTATAATTCAGTTTTATTACACAATAAAAAGGAAGAGAATATAAATGTGCAAGTCTTTTTAGTATCTCAACTACATACCCTCAGCATTTGGTTCCCATACCCCCAAGGGGTATGGATATCCCCAGTTCAGAACCCCTGTTTTAAAGGGACCTTTTTTGTTCAACACTTTCATTGGAATGATAATAATCAAAACAGTGAAACTGAAAGATAGACATAGGGGGATAATTAAGGAGCTATGGCTAAAAGTTATTACTAAAAATATCGGTTTACACTGATTTGTTTGTTTAGTAGCAAATTTATTTCGGTTGTGGCTCCTTAATTACACCCTCCATGTCTACCTTTTGCAGAATCATATTATAGGAAAAAAAGGAGTTGAAAATGCAACTGAAATCCTTAAGAATATCTGTTTAGAGAAACTTTACCGGTTTTGCAGTTTTATGATTTTCAAAAGTGAAATTGGGATGGCAAGATATCATAGCCACACATCCCTCCATTGAAAAATCACAGAACTGTAAAACTAGTAACATTACTCTAAATAAATATTCTTAAAGACTCCAGCAGTTGCATTTTTCAACTTATTTTACTCATATGGGACATAAAAAAAAAAAAAAAAAAAAAACTTACTTTATACTTTCTTTTTTATTATATATATATATATAAAAAAAGTCTGTGTGTGTGTCAAACATTCCAAAAAAATACAATTTATTTTTGAAAGATTTTTTTGAGAATTATATCATGCTGACAGATGAGTTAAAATCAGCAATTTCAAAACTAAAACTCCTTCCAGTTAACTTAAATTAGTTTTGAAATAGAAAAAAAGTATTTTAATTATAGGAAATATAAAATTTAATCTACTAGCTTGAAATTAAAACTAAAATAAAAAGCTTCAAGAAAGATTTTTTTTCCTTTTTAAAAATTCATTTTAAATCTGTGGTGGTACCTAATTTTAAATCTTAAAAAGCTGACCATGTGCAAATATTGCTTTTTAAGCTTTGGGTGTCTCAACATTAATTCATGATTTTTATCTTGAAAATGAACAGAAATTCTTGCAAAGTTATATTTGACAATCATAATAAATATATTACCAAGCTGACGGCAATGATTTTTTTTTTTTTTTTTTTATTCATCAAATTTTACAAACAACATTATATTGTTCCATATATTCGACAACAAAGCTATTATTCCAATATCTGCAGTCAGTTAAGTGCCTTATGTGATACATGCTTGGGTGATCATGTCTCTTTTGATTCATGACTAACTAGGAAGATTTTCCTGCAGTAGGTTGCTATTTCTTTCTGAGGTAGACTGGTTGCCACCCAATCTGTCTGGTTATTCAACTGAAAGGTTGGTTGCAAAGAGATGAATTCATAACTTTCTCAGTGGGATTTGAGCATAAGTGAATGTAATGAACCCAACTGGAATTGGAACTCAGCTCTTGGATTTCTCATTCTGAGCCATTCTTCATGACATCCCAATGCAGATACAAACTATTCTATAATATAAATCCCTGTCAGGTGAGAGAGACAGTAAACAGTACTGTAGAAATAAAAAATAATATTATTTGGTTTTTATTTTATTTAAATTTACCACTAAAAATTTGGAATGTTTCTTTTTTAACAACCTCAATAAATAAACGAGCTTTTTTTTTCTTTAAAAAGAAAAAAAAAAAGAAAATTATGGACTTTGTTCCCCTTATGTCTTAGTGGCTGTATTGCCTTGGTTAGGAATAAATGATTAAAAACAAAAAAAATATTACCTACATACACACACATTATATATATATAATAATATACAACCAGGTAAGCTACACAAATAACATCAACCCAACTATTCTTTCATTAGTGTACAAATACAGAGACTTTAAACTAGCGGGGATACCCACCGTTGCTTCGAAAGTGTCTGAATAATTTATTAGTGATAATTCATTGATTTTTTTTTTTTTTTTAAATCATTTACTTTTACATATCTTTTAGTTCAAAATATTTAACTTTTCATTTAGCTATATGGCTTGCTTAAAAAAAAACAAAAAAAACCTTCGACTCTTAATCTTTAACTTTTGTGATCTTTAAAATTGCTATTTTTACAATTAAACCAACGATAGGTCTCTGACTTTTTTTTTCTTTTACTTTTGTAAGTATATAGAACACAAAAAAAAAAAAAAAAGGATAAATTTATTTTATTGGTTAGACCATTTCAGCGTTAGTAATCTGCGATTTTACCAGTGTTGTCAAAATTAGGGGGAAAGGACCAAATGAGTTAATTTAGACTCAAGAGTGTATATTTCCTGATGCCACCTTCTTGTAAATCTCGGTTATCGAACCATTATTATTATTATTGAAAAAAAGAAATCTACTTGTAATGTTTTTAGTTTTACGTATTACAATAGTGTCAGTGTCACCATCGTAAATTCAAATGGCGAAGGAGTAGATATTTCCAGTTTTACGATGCTTTTTTTTTATTATTATTAATTGTATCCAAATCGCAAAAAGACCTTGTCAACAGTTTTCACTTTTCAGTCACAGGTGGAAGATACAAGAAATACTTTCCACTCTAAAAAAAAAAAAAATAAAAAATAAATTTACAATTAATAATTTTAAAAGTCCAATATCAATTACCTTTTTTTTTAATTTTTTATATTTATTGGCAGCATCATATGACCAACCAAAACAAAACAGAAAAAAGGTGACGATGATAATTTGATCAAAAAGTCAGATTGCGACATCTATTTTTAATTGCAAAATTGAAGACATTTTCAAAAAAGTACTTTATCTAAAATATCTTTAAGGGTCGAACTGGTAATGTTCGTGTTTATCAAGATTTAAGCTTTTCCACCCTTTTTAAAAACCAGGCCTTATTTAATTTGTGTAGAGAAGTAACGCTGTAAGTGTCATTCCCGTTAAAAAAAAATTATTTATTTTAGCTGCAGTATTATTGCGAATTCCAACAATAATTTGTTTATCTAGGGAAGGTGTGTTTAAACAAGTGTGAGGGGGGGGGACAACAGCAATTGTCTTTCTGTAAAGAATTTTTTAAAAGAAATTTTGAATATGTGAGACGACGAAAATAGGCAGACATACCTAAAAAAACGTTTACTTTAAAAAGCAGAAAAAAGAAAAAAAACTAATTTACCAATTGCTATTGCAGATTTTTTACAAGTATAAGATAAATGTTACTTTTGAAATATTTTTAATTTAAGTTGAATTTTTTATGTTTTTTTTTTATGATTTTAGGGTGTTTTTTATTTTTTTTAACACAAGTGTAAGTGTACCATGTATGGTAACGAAGGGTGTTGTGTTGAACACCTGGAAAACTGAAAAATTCAAAATAGATAGAAATACGACTTCATGCGTAAATAGAAAAAAATAAACGGAAATTAAATATTAACCAACAAGAAAAGTATTTTTGACATCAAAAGAACTGATTGACTTTATAAACATATTTTATTTTTAAATTTAAAAATAAAATCTACAAGAAAAGTTATGTCTGGTCACATGACAATGCCCCCCTCCAAGTTATTAGATCTTTAAGTGAATTTTATGAATGATTTTTCGGAAAAAAAAAATAATTAAAATTGTTATTGACTTTTTAAAAAAATCCTACAATAGAAAATTAATAGTTTTAATTTTATTTTTTTTAAAGAGGTCATCTTGTCGAAAAACCACTAAAAAAGGAATTTAGGTCAAGCAAGAAGCAGTTTCATTTTACTTTTAATTTTTGAATCGTCATACCTTCCTTTAAAAAAAAAAAAAAAAAAAAAAAATATCAAACTCAAACATTATTTACAAAAAATGAAAAAAAATATACCAAATTTCACTATATTTCAGGTTGTGATTAAAATTAACATTACATTAAAAAATATTAATCTGTGCTCGAATATATTGCAGATCCTGCAAAAAATGAACACATGACACACAAACTCAGATTTTAAGATAATTCACTTATTTTCAATTTCGTAAATGCACCAACAACGACATATTTGATCTGCTTCTATCTCTCTAACCATTTGCAGGAATTTTATGCACCTGTTTTTGGTATAGTTCAGTTCAAATATAATTATACTGAATTTTCATTCATTGTCTTCATACAATCCGCAGAATGAAACTGATCCGTTTGAGTACATTTAAAACTAAAAGTGCTTATATAACAACACGAATAAATACACGCGCGCCAACAGGTGAGATATGTCACACGCATTAAAAAAAAATATCATCCATTGCTCTGGAAAGAGAGAGAGAGAGCGGGAGCGGAGGGGAGGGGATGAGTCTATCGATAGACACCCACGGAAGACCACCTTGTTCGTTTTAGTTTTTAAGTGGCTTAAAAAAACATTTTAGGAACTGTTAACAACGTTGGAGTTTTATTAGTAGAGACACGTGACATTTAAAAAATTAAAACAGACCAACTGTCTGGTCTTAAGCGCCAGAAAGTGCCATGTCCCTTCAGGAGAGAGGCGATTATGTCTCTCCACAGATTCCTGGTCTTTTCTTTATTATCTGTGAATAGACTTCTTGGGAAAGATAGTGGTTTCCCCATTAGCCTTCTCTACGGTTTGAAGAGTTATCCTTCTGAAAGAAGTGGATTTTTTGTGACTTACCCAAGTAATTACTCACTGTGAAAATCATAATTTCACTACAAGGTAAAAAAATAAATTGAATTAAAAAAAAACAAAAAAAACAGGAACCTTCATCTCCCTGATTCAACCAAGGGTTTAATTGTTAAAAACAAATTTTTGATTTACTTTATTAAAAAAAAAAAAAAGTTACTCCGAAAGTAATGCCTCCTGGTTCAACAATACGAATGTTGAGAGTAGGTTGGACCTTTCCAACGAAAAGTCATTTCTTACCTTGTTACAGATACACTGACAAGAAAGTTTGAACGAAGCAAAAGTGTGGCATTGAATCCGTCTATGTGATAAAATGCACCCATTGACAACCATCGATGCCTGCACGTTTACAGAAACCAAACAGTGGATGTGAACACAGGCAATGAAAGCGATGCATGTGACAAAATGTGTTCTGAGCGAAACTGCATAGCTGTCAACGCTCGAAAGAGACAAACATGCACAGAAATGTTTTTGTTTTTTAACAGAAAACTTGCTCTATCCAACGGTGCTGCTCAGCTCCCTTATCACTTGTTTTGTAGTTTCCGTGGAAAAAAATAGGAGAGCAACTCTTTACATGCCAACGCACTCGAAAAAAGTTAAAAAAAAAATAATTAATAAAGTAGTTTTACTTTACGTTTTTTTACTCGAAGTGCCTATACTGGGCACTTAGACGTGGTGTAATAATGGTTGTGGTAAAAAAACTGTCTCGCTTGTGAGTTCGATCCTCGTTGTGTGCCCCTTACTTTCGGCCTTGTCCTACATCTACGCTACGCTTAGAAAATCGCTATACAAACATAGAATTCAGTTATTTGTCACTTAGCTAAGGTTACCTTCAGCATCCCGACTCCAGAGTTTCGGAGACAGAGTAATTGAATGACAAAAAAAAGAAAAAATATGACTACAATTCAGTCTAAAGAAATCTTTGAGGGATGAAACTTTTCTTTTTTTTTTTCTTAATCTTATTTCGTAATTTTCCCCAAATATTTATAATTAATTTGATACCCCCGTAAGATATTTGGAAGTAATGAGCTTCGGGACATGCACGTTAATGTGCAAAAGCAAAAAAAAAAATCTTCATTGATAAAAGACTAAGAGTGAAAAAAAAACGATCTTTTAAAAGAAAGACATAACGAATTTTGATTCATGAAATTAAGAGAAAAGTCTAAATTTTAAATATTTTTACCTCTTATTAATGAGAAAAAAAAGGGGGTTCATTATTTAATTTAATTGTTAGAGGTTTTTTAATATGCATTCCAAATACGAGTTAAAAAAAAAATAATAATGTTGGGCATGATAGTCACAGACAGAAAAGAAGAGACTCCGTCAGAAATTTCACATTCAAGTTAACATTTTTACACATTATCATTCATAGCTACCCCACCCACTTTCCCCTTATACCCCAAAACACCAACTGAGTCAGTGATAGAAAGCTAACGCCTGCAGTGGTTAAACCTGCGACGAGTTCAAATACATAAAAAACAATTTGAACACGAAACTTTCACCAAACCAAGAAATGAAAATAAAGATTCTTATAGGAAGTTTAATTGAAATATTGAATTGTCATGTTCAGTTTATCAAACGACTTCTGAATACCAAACACCGATTTACCTCCTTTACCCCCTTTTATTTATTTTTTAAACTAGTCTCATATTCTGAGCTCTCCTTTTGGATTTTGAAAAAGTTACGCCTTCGAAATACAAACGAAAAGTAAAATATCAACCGAAATGCGATCACAATTTTTTTTCCTCAGAAAAACGGAAATTTAATCTCCGTGAAGAAAAATAAAAAAAATAAATGGGATTTTCAGCTAATTGAGCTCACAGAAATAATTAACAAAAAAAATGTTCTTTCCTTGCTATAAAAAAAAAAAAAAAGTTTTCCATCCACATTCTGTCATATAGGATGGGAATAAATAGCAATTTTTCGTTTTTTATTTCTGTATGACAAACACTGAATTAAAACCCCATAGGGCTAGTAATAAATAAATAAATAAATTGGAATGTAAGGGAAGTAAATCAGTGTTTGGTATGCTATGCAGAAATCATTTGAAACGCTAAATTTAACAATACCCAATAATTGTCAGTTGGTAACCAGTTGTCTATTATTCAACTAACTTACTCTTCTTTTCCATTTAATGTCGATTATGCAATCCAAATTACAAATTTCAATTTATTTTACTTACATTTTTAAAAGGACTCACGTCAGACGAGTACATTTATTTGTTTTAACTGCTGTTTAAAATTGATTTTACATGTAATAATTTAGGAGGTCCAATTTGCTAACCTTTCTAAAAATTTTACTTTTACAAGGCCCAACAGCCACTCAAGGTAAAGGGTTGTCGGAGTGGACAGATATTCATGGTCAGGAGTGCCTAATCTAATTCGAGCAATAAATTCAAAAGAAAAAAAAAAAAAAAAAAAAGTTTATTTCTGATTGCAGGTGCGATGTCCACCTAATTTTGTTTATTCACAAAATAAATAAAAAAATAAAATAAACGAAACAATCTGAAGGATGAAAGGACTCTTAAATAAAAAAGGGAGGTTATAATTATATTCAATATGGTATTTTTATTTATGATACTCTATTCAAGGTGCATTCCAGTAAAAACTAAACATGTACTCACGATGCAAACATACAGGCTACAGGCCCTTGTCAAATTTGACAGTAGGGAGTAATTCAATAATAGAAAAAAGCATTTTTTGCTGTTCATGTTTGGGTAAATAAGGTAGTTTTTTTAAAGTGAGTGATTTTGTAAGTAATCACTCACCTATTCTCTTCTGTATCGACTATTGTGGCGTGCCACTGACAAGACATTCTGTCAATATATGACAATAGGATTGAGCGCTGAGAGAAATAGATTTATTTATGCCTAGGCCCTATTCTATTGACAAAAAACTAAGAAGGCAGCTTTCTTTTTTTTTTCTTTTTTTACCAACACCGATTCTGTATTGGTAATAGTTACAAAATTCAATTAAATATCCCAAAAACGTTTTTAAAACATAGAATTATTATTCGACATTGGATTAAATAAAAAGCTGATGAACTTTAGAAATAAAAAGTTCGTCACAATTTTTAGTCACGAAAGGGTAGTCAATGTCAAGAAAAAATTAAATATTAAGTTGTTTATCAATATTTTTTTACGCTGTTTTGTAAATTAAATACGAAAAAATAACATGCACTAATTTCAATAGAAAAAGAAAAAATTGAGTTTTTTTAATCATGTCACTCCCAAGTAAGGCAATAAAGCCACTAAGACGCAAGCGATTATTGAATGTGAGATAATATAAGAAAACTGAAAACAAAAAAGCAACTAACTTATTTTAGGAAAGAGAACAATATAAAAGAACAGGAAGTAAGAAAACCGAACATAACGATTGATATTGCATTTAAATTTTTGAAGATCAAAGTTGACTGGGGAGCAAGAAGCCGGAAGTGAGTTCCACAAGCGAGAAGTGTAACAGAAGAAACTGTTAGCATAGAACTTACGGTTACATGTAGCCATTTCAACTGTAGAATGAGGAGACCTTGCCGATAATTTAATACTGAAATACTGTTAATTTAACAGTAGTGTTAAAAATAATACTGAGCTAGCTCGTGTGGATGCATAGAGACTAATACTGAAAACACACATTGCATGCATTTTTTGAAAGTAAAAACACACACTTGAAAGATTAAAAAGCTTTTCTTAAATAATCAAAATACCTAGAAAATAAAAAAAATATTTACATTTGTTTGCAAAAGATAAGTATATCTGAAGATAATGTTTCACATTTTAAACTACTCAGTCAGAAAAATATTTTTTTTTGTGAATGACAGGTGATTACAGATCGTAACAAATTTGTTATGAATTTTTTTTTTTTAATTAAGGAGCTTTTTAAAAAGTTCTAAAAAAACATTTTCAATAGGTTATTCAATGAGTTTTTTGCTCTCTTTTTTAATGTTTGCAATATACAGATTTATTTATAAAAACAAGGTAATGTTAGGTGAGGGTTATTAAAGAAATAAATAATAATAATGTTACAAACCTGGGTTTCTTCTCCAATTTAAGAACCAAAGTTGTTAGGTGTGTGGGCAACAATAATAATTCTTTTCGTTTATTATCTTTTTTTTTTATGTGAAAAAAAAATAAGGTTCTTCTTTTCTACCCGAATAATCAGGTAGAAAAGGAAGAAATAGTGGTCCTTCTAACATGAATAATCCTAACATAAAATGAAAAAGAATTAACGAGAGTGGCGGAGGCAGATAGACACAACCTCATTGTACAATAATGGCAAAACATATCCACGCTTGTATCTTTTTAAATATACACCTCGTAGGTATTTATATATAATATATATAACAAATCCGTATTCATAAGCCGGTTATGGTACATATGGGGCTCTTTTTTATATTCTCTTTAAAAGTGTACAATCCCTTTTAAAACGTCGTCTGGTCAAGGGGTTGTTTTTTTTAAGGGAATATCAATGTTTACTGTGTTGAAAAGATCTTGTCTACATTTTTTCTTTTTTTTTTAACTGAACAATTTTAACGTCGTGTTTTGTTCCTGAGGGAGGATGACCGGGGTAAAAGGTTATTTTCTCATCATCTGTTGAGGTATTTTTCCTCCCTTAACGTTGTTATTGTTCTTCTTCTTCCCCATCATTTATTTGGCTGCCTTTTTTTTCGTCTCCGTTGCAGCAGCAGTAATGGTGGTTACGGGCAGAGACATAACCGGAAGTACTTCCGCTCGCACGCTTCTCTCCGCAGTCCCTACTGCAATCCTACTGTTGCTACTCTTTCTCGACTGCACAGCACCATCTCGGTTTTTGGCTCAGTGGTAGAGCAGACGGACAGAAGATTACTCGATCGAAGGTTCGCTTTTCCGTACCGGTTCAATAATACTTCAATCTCCTTTATCTTATAATCCGTCGGTTCTGGATATTATTTTGATATTATTTCACACAAGAGTAAAACATATACAATCTAGACATATTTCTTGGTGCTGTTTTTTATTTGATACCGTTTTTTTCCCTTTTTTATTTTAATGTGTGTGTGAAGTGATTTAAAAATTGACCCTTTTTTAGTTTTTTACATTCCTTTTTTAGTGGAACTTCATCCATCCAAACAAACGAAACAAAACAAGATAAGAAGAAACCTTCCTTTCTAGCAGTCATTAAATTAAAAAGTAAAACTGTGTTTCACTTTTAAGTTTCAGCATTTTTTTAAACATATTGATTGATCATGAAAAACATCAAAAAGCTACAGTTGGAGGTTCTGTTCTGCCAGCTTAGTAAAAGAAAAATAAAAGAAAAAAAGACTCATTTTCTGTTTAATTTCTGGTGAAATTCGGCACGCAAAAAATGGATACAAGCAAACAAAAATGTTTTCAAATCAGCAAAAGTATGACTTTTTTAAACTTCTTTCAGCTCGAAGTGTGGCGATATTTAATGGCTAAAAAAACGGCCAAAATGCTTTGACCAGCGGAGCCGAAAAGACAAAGTGATCAAGGTGATATATCTGTGCATCATCCGCATTTTTGAAATAAATACTTGAGATTTAATATCTGATTAGTTTTATCCAAAGGTAAACAAAGCAATTTTTAAAGAATTAAATAGATTTTTTTTATTTAGAGATTTTTATAACTGAGCAGGTCTGAAATTTCGAGGATTCATGACAAGAAAGATTTCGCTTAATGCATTATTCAGCTTTCCTTCATCAGTGACGTCTTATGTGATTGAATCAGTATAAGCACGTCGGATCTAATAACGGTTTCACCTGCCAAGGGGGATGCAGGTCCAAATCCTGCCAGAGAGTGCATATTTTTCTTTATTTATCGAATATTCAGGTCAGCAAACGATACTGTTTAAAAAATAAAAACGGAACGTCTATTCAAATAAAAAAATAACGTTTTTTAAGTGATAAAAATAAAAAATCTGTCAGAAATAAAAAAAAAAACATTATATTGCATGTGCACATGCAATATAATATTTTTATTAAAGATTATATTGCATGTATATATATATATATATATATATATATATATATATATATATATATATGCACATGCAATATAATCTTTTTAATAATGTGTATATATATATATATATATATATATATAATCATTAAAAAATTTACATACAAAAAAAAAAACATTTATTTTTCAAGTACATAGTTTCCATTGCTTTTAACAACTCCCATCATTCTACAAGCTTGCTATTGCCATTTTTGTAGAAACTTAATGATTATGTTGGAAGAAGGTTGTGAAGTAGTTTTCAACTGATTTTACACAATGAAAGTTTTTATCATTTAAATAGTTCTGTAGAGACCGGAACAAATGATAATCCGAAAGAGCCAAGTCAGGAGAATATGGTGGGTGCTGGAGGGTGGGGTCACATTTCAAATCTTTAAGATTCTGCAAGGTCTGTTTTGCAACATGTGGTCTTACATTGTAATGGTGGAAAATAACACCATTTCATTTTTGACAAAATCAAGCCGTTTTTCTTGAATAGCTGCATTGGGATTGGTGAGTTGGTCATGATATTTCTTTGCAGTTATTGTTTTGTGAACTGAAAGAAGCTCAAAGTAAATTGTCCCTCTGCAATCCCACCAAACAGACAGCAACACCTTCATTAGATAGAAGCCCACTTTAGCCACAGGTTCTGTACATTCACAAGATTGTTTCTAGTTCTATTTGCAGAAAATGCTATCATAAACAATCCATTTTTCATCCCCTGAGACAATTTTGTCAAAGAATAGCTCCTTTTCGTGTTATCATAGCAAAGGAATCACTGCAGAAACACAATCAAGATTGTTCTGTTCTAACAGAGAATGTGGAAGACCCAAGTCTCTTCAAATGGTGAAACATATATCAATTTTCAAACTCTTAACAATTTATTCCATCAAAATATTTGGTTTATTCTTCACAATGGCAAACAGAATGTCTTCACTGATGTCAAAAGGTTGCCTGGAACATGGTTGATTTTTTAGATTAAAATCATCCTGACATAATCTGCCAAGCCATGTTTTGACTGTCCAAAGAGCTGGAGCACAGTCCAAATAAACCTTCTGAATGTTTTTTTTTTGTTGTTGCAGTACCAACACTTGCTCCTTTATGAAATTCATAGAGTATAATATGGCATAAGTGCAACTTTTCATCTGCCATCTTTAAGGCATTCATTTGTGGAAAAAACATCAATATTTTGACTCAGAACTGAATGATGCAAGGTTTCAATCTAGAACATGCCAGAAACCAGCACCAAAACAAACACCAGTATAAAGCTGAGTGCATGGGTATGCTTCTGACCTAATGATAATTCTATACAAGAGATTTTTTTAATCACTTCCTCCTCAAGCAAAATGATAAAGCCAGTAAGATGCAAAGTGTTACTGTTAAAATGATTTATTTTTATAGAAAAAGTATTTATTTTTTAAAATAAATGTATCATTTGTTAATTCAGTCAATCAAGTGTTTCTTCATATATCATCTATCTGTAACATTATACAATAAAAAATTCAGATTACAATTCAATTAGCATCTACATTAAGCTGCAAATTTATAAAAATATATTGATGCCCATATATATGTGTGTGTGTGTGTGTGTGTGTGTGTGTGTGTGTGTGTGTGTGATAAGTGCATGAGTAAGCTCATAATTTAATGATAATTTTATACAAGAAATCTTTTTTAATTCCCTCCAAGCAAGGCAATAAAGCCACTAAAATGCAAGGGGTTACCATTATAATTCAGCTAATATCTTCATTAGGCTGCAGATTTATTAATCCATTCTCAACTGCACACATTTCAATCTTCTCTGTCCAATCAATCAACTAATCTTTTATTTCTAGAAAAGTAAAAATACTGTAAAAACCAACAAAAAAAGATATGTGCCATTTATTGAGATAGTACCATCTTGGAAATCATCTGATAATCTCTGGAAATAACCAAATAATCTCTGAAATTCATTAGATAATTTCTGAAATTCATCAGATAATTTCTGGAAGTTATCAGATAATTTCTGGAAGTCATCAGATAATTTCTGGAAGTCATCAGATAATCCAAATAATATTTTTCATATGCATAGCCTCTTGGTACTGGCAAGTTCTCCATACTCCATAATTTCAGTAAGAATCTACCTAGATTTTCATTAGTGATGTGCTGATGTCATTTCATATTTTGAGCTACTCTAAGGATTTTTGTGTATGTACTATCTAGCTTCTTACTAGACTCAAACTGATGCTACAAGGATCAGTTAAGACATCCCTGACACAGGCCAACATCAACTATGAGACCTGGGAAACTGTTGCTTCAAATTGGCCTTCCTGGCATAGAACCATCCGAGGGATGACCAAGACTCTTGAGAACCATCTGCAACACGCAGTCAGGAGGGCCTGACTCACCCATCCATGTCTACTACCCACACTCCCCTGTGGCTCCTGCTCATGACTCTTCAGGAGTAGGCTGGACCTTCACAGATATCTCCACCAGCACCACCAGAGGGAAGAAAGTGAATAAGGAGAGAGGATGATGATCCTGATGTTCGGATACAAGCTGACTCTGACTAACAAAGGCAAAGTGTGAAATCATGAGCATACATTAAAACTATTAGGTTGGCCAAAATGTTTGTTCAGTTTATTAAGTAAATTTTCTACTTAATAAGCAAATGAATTTTTTAGTCAAGCCAATATCACTATAGTTGTTCTAAAAAACTCAACTTTGATGTCCCTTTGCAATGATGATTTCTATACCAAGGTCATCTTTTCAAGTTTTCATCCTCAGTATGATGATAAACTACGCCTGGCAGCAAGGCATCTGATTGGGAGATTGAAGGTTCTGAGGAGCATGGAACCACCTCTGTTGTTTCCAGTTACACCCAAACCCAGGGTGGTAACACCTGTTAGGATCCCAACTATGGGCAAACACTTAACCCCTAAACTGAGGTCAAAACACTATGAGACTATAGAAATACATTTTTATTGTAAAATTACCAGCAATACATTTGTGAAGAAAAAAATTACCAGCAATGCATTTTTGCAAATGAAATTACTAATACTCCCAAGAAAATTAAATTTCGATGCAAAATAACCCATAAGGAGTTGATATGCTGCTAAACAAACAAACCCTTTTCAAGTGTAGGCCATATTTTTGCATTTCTGACTTCAATGTCCTTCTCATTTGAGTTTATCCAGGCCGCAAGATACAGAAAATCAATAGCTTTCCTAAGCTGTCTACCATTCAATATCGTAAGGACTCATACTTTCCGACTGTAGGACAGGAATTCACTTTACCTCATTTGGTCCATTGAGTCCTGGTAATATGATTTGAAATTGAATTTATTAAAAAATTCTTAGTAAAAGAAGATATACTTACTGGATATAAGCGCAACAGTCAGGAAAAAATGTGACTATTTGGTAAATTTAATCCAAATGCTCCTCACCCACCAAATGTCCTGGCTATTTTTATATCATGTGGATTGGTGATATGAGTATAAGGTTTGCTCGGCAGATTTCTATGTATGTGAAAAACTGTTATCTGTCTGCTTATACATGCATTATCTTTGTTGCTCAAAAAATGTTGGGAGGGATCCAGAAGTATGTTTCACATCCCCATCATTCAGTAATTTACTAAGTCAAGTGACCCTGATGTGATACACATATCAGCACAGATTTACCATTAAGCAAAATAAGTACATGTTTGGAGCATCAAAAGAGAAGGAGACACTACAAGAGAAAGGGACACCAAAAGAGAAGGAACCTAAAAGAAAAGAGGGTTACCAAAGGAGAGGGAGGCATTAAAAGTGTAGGAATCTTTAAAAGAAAAAGGGGGTCACTAAAAGAGAAGAGGAAACCAAAAGAAAAGGAAGCGCTAAAAGAAGAAGGGGGGGGGTCACTAAAAGAGTAGAAGACACCAAAAGAGAAGGAAGCACTAAAAGAAAGGTGAGCGGTCACTAAATGAGAAGAGGACACCAAAAGAGAAGGAAGCTCCAAAAGAAGATGGGAATACCAGAAGAGAAGTGGGCACCAAAAGAAAGGGAAGCGCTAAAAGAAAAGGGGGGGTCACTAAAAGCACTAAAAGAAAGGGGAGCGGTCACTAAATGAGAAGAGGACACCAAAAGAGAAGGAAGCTCCAAAAGAAAATGGGAGTACCAGAAGAGAAGTGGGCATCAAAAGAAAAGGAAGCACTAAAAGAAAAGGGGGGTCACTAAAAGAGTAGAGGACACCAAAAGAGAAGGAAGCACTAAAAAGAAAGGGAGGGGTCACTAAATGAGAAGAGGACATCAAACCAAAGAAAATGAAGCGCTAAAAGAAAAAGGGGGGGTCACTAAAAGAAGGAAGCTCCAAAAGAAAATGGGAATACCAGAAGAGAAGTGGGCACCAAAAGAAAAGGGAGTGCTAAAAGAAAAGGGGGGTCACTAAAAGAGTAGAAGACACCACAAGAGTAGGAAGCACTAAAAGAAAGGGGAGGGGGTCACTAAATGAGAAGAGGACACCAAAAGAAAAGGAAGCACTAAAAGAAAAGTGTTTCACCAGAAGAGAATGGGACCCCTAAAGAAAAGGAAGATTTAAACAAAAAGTGGGGTCACCAAAAGAGAAAAGACACAAAAAGTGAAAAAGTCACTACACGTCCTTTTTTTCTTCTGAAGGTATTATACTTTGTAGATCACACCTCTTATTAAGCATAAAACCACCATAAAAATAGTTGTAAATGACTTACACTAATTTGTTGGTTGACAATATTTGAGCATAAAAAATGCATGTGCATTTTATATGCCTCTCTCTAAGGCAATCCTTAAGGAATGCACTGATCTCCCCCATTCTTGGAGGGATTATTTGTAAAAAATATCACTTTCAGAATGCTGTAACATGGCTTCCCTCTGTCTTGTCTATAAATATTTTCATGGCAAGAGTTCTAATGAGCTTTTCTTCTTGTTGGCCATCTTTTATTTCTGTCCCTATTTTTTCTTACGTGAATGAGGAATTAAACTTAAATTCCTCATCCCCTCCTTTGTTAGGTGTCAGTGATGTTGGTTCGCTGGTGGATGCAGGGCGCCTTTCGTTTCACATGGGTGGTATTTTTTGTATTTGTTGTTATGTCTGAATGAGTGCATGTCAGTGTGAGTGCTTGGGATGAATGAATGTTTTATACTATTATCGTCCCGCATTGATTTCAGCCATTGAAGCGATGTTTCTGCCACATTTAGTGATTGTGGGTTTTTTTTATTACTAATCTTATTTTCTTTAGTTTCTTGTAAATAGTTTTTTGTATTCTTATTGTAAATACTCATTGGGGTTAAATTTTAGAATTGTTGTTTTATTCCCCTCTCCCCCCACAGAAAACAAATTGTAAATATGGGGACTAGTTAGTATTTTCATAGAGACAAAGAGGTATTATGGTGGTTGTAGTAAGAAAGGTACATATGAATGTGTTGTTTTGGTGTAAGGAATATTGTTTTGTACGATTGGGTCAGTGTTTGCTGCTAGCTAAGTTATAATTAAGACAGAAGAAGACCGTCCTTTCCCCAATCCCCTTTTTGGCCTTGTGCCCCATTTCTGTATTGTACAGAATAAATATTGCTTTCCTTCTTGTTACCTCGGCTGTATGAATTTGAGTATACTACTAGATTGGTTACTAGTTTTCACTATTTTATTATTGAATCAGCTACATATAACCGTATGTTCTATTCTAATAATTTCTTTTCTCCCACATCCTACATGCGGGACTCTCTTCTGGTTTCTTGCTTCCCTACCACCTACAATATTGCTCCCATATCTGCCCTGGTGCCCCTACAATATATCTTGAGATTATCAACAGAATCCAAAGAAAAATCTGTAATGTTATCAGTCCTGACCTGACATTTCAACTTCAGTCACTTTCCCACCCCCATGATATGACTTCCCTCAGTTTTTTCTCTAAATATTTTCATGATTTAATGACCCCTACTTCTTGGTATCTTGACCGCATGTATTTAAGCTCACTACTAGATTGGCAACTAAGTTTCATCCTTTTACTGTTCAATTAGCTAGATGTGACTGTGACTTCTATTCTAAGAGTTTCTTTTCTCACCTGTGGAAAAAAATTCTCTTCCAGTTTCTTGCTTACCTGCTACCTATGATCTTTTAAAATTTATATGTAATGGAATGCCAATTGCTATCTTCTGTTTTCCTGGGTCATCTTCTTTTATTGTCCTTTCTCCTCACTAAAGTCTTCACATTTCCTTTCACTCCCAGTAACTCTTTGTGTCTTAGTAGCATTATAGCCTTGCTTGGAATGAAAGGATTAAAGGAAAAAGTCATGTTCAAAGAAAGCCATAATTATATTACAAAACATTTCCAAAACTGAATATAAAAAGTAACATCCTTTAGACATTTGATATGATGGACATTTCTTTCTGGTTTTAATATTATGTATCCCAGTTAATGTTTTATCATTACTTGTATTTCCTTTCAATTATGTTTTTCCTTTCTTTTGTAGTATGTGAGGCATATATAGCTATGATGAATCAGCTGGTATTTTTTACAATAGTAGTTCTTCTTCTCCTTCTTCTTCTTCTTCTGCTGCTGCTGCTGATGATGATGATGGTGGTGGTGGTGGTGATGGTGGTGGGTAGTAGTATGCATCTATTTATCTTGCAAGATAATGGTAGCATCTTGGGTCAAAATTCATTCCTTTTGTGAGCAGCATCTGCTCAAAAGATAAGAAAGTTATCTTTATGAAATGACTTCAGCATAGGTTGAGAAGAGAATGTGATGTGTGAATTGGCAGAAAAATAACAATGGTAGAGATTTGTTTAGAAAATGTTTAGCCCTAATGCTAAATTGCACAATGTCCAAAGGATAGCCATTGTTGCAAAATATTTTCTTAATGAATTTAAATTCCAGTTCTAACTTATTTGCAGAACAGATCATTAAGGCAAGATGCACTAAGGTTAATTTTATATTGCCTAGGCCAGAATAAATCAAATATAATGTGTTAGTAAATTAAAAACAGTAGCTTTAGGTCTATTTATCAGGGGATGACTTTATTGCTGGGCTGTCTTTATGGAATATAATGTGTTAGTAAATTAAAAGCAGTGGCTCTAGTATAAGAAATTTTATTTCCTACCAAATCCAAATTCTTGTGCCAGACACAAAAACTTTGTCTAGTAGGAATAGTAAAACATAATAGGTGTAAAATTACAAAACAAGACAACTATTGCATAAAATTTTAAAAAGGAAAAACTCATTTGTTTACACAATTGCAAAAATAGGTACAAAGGCAAAGTTTACACAAAAATTTCCTTTTGTGTGCCTATTAAGGCAAGAAAACAATTTCAGATAAAAGATTACCAGTGAAAAATGAAAAATAATTAATTACAGTTTGGGAAAAGACAAGAATTTTAAAAATGACAAGAAAAGAAAAAAATGCAAGTAGACAGTAAAAAAAAAAAAAAGCAGCAACCATTTGTGAGAAGAATGAAAAAAACTACTTTTACTTACTCCACAAGTGTTTCTGGGACATACAGTAATTTTTTGAAAAGTCCCTTTTAACTTCACACAAGTTGTTCTTGGGAAAATTTCTTAGAAATCATTTCATTCTTGGCTGTCCAACCACAGGAGAATTTTCACTTGAACTTTTAGTCTCTCTACAGCTGGCCTGGTAATTGGTGCCTTCTTTGATCTTTTATTAATGCCAAATGCCTTCTTTGATGATGACATCTCTCCTTGCAGTCAAAGATCTTCTCCTTGTCGCTACTGACCTGAGGTTTATTTATTTTAAAAATTAGGCTCATCTGTGTCCCACTATTTGGGTTGTTATTAGAGCTTGAGACAATATATACAAAAAATTATTTTCCATAAAATGAAAATGGATCCTCCCAACATTTTGGCGGGTTTTAACCGCTAAGCTGAAAAAAGATGTACAGTTGTAGTAATTTTTAATACAAACCATCTGGCCTTCATACAAATGCACTTCTCTCAAAAGAATAAAATAAAATTTTTATCCTAGGTTTAGTTATCTAGAGAGTGCGTTATTACTGGGCTATATTTATGGCATAAATTGCTTTCATTCTGTCCCTGCTTCAGATCTCCAAAGAAGTTTAGAATTTCCTATACTTGCATCTAGATTTGCCTTGGCATTTGATCTGTCTCTAATATTCAGTTTGCTATGACAAGTTCTTGTGACTGCCAATATTTGCTTATTAAACTAGCAAAAGTTATTTGAATGACACTGTTTATTAACCATGCATTAGTCACATGGGGTGTTTTGTTACCCCAAATGATTAAAAGTAATCATAATTCCGAGTTGACAACTTATTTCTTTTGCTTTCTCCCACTACCCTCCTGACTAAGTTTTCATGATTTATATTTCTTTTATATATATCTATGTATTATATAAATATGATACATATATATATATATATATATATATATATAAAAAAAAAAAAAAAGAAAGTAAGTACATATATATATATATATATATATATATATATATATGAGACACAGATTTTATTCTTGTTGAAGAATATATATTTTCTACAAAATTTCTCAAATATTCAGGCCGGTAAATGTAATTAATACTGTTTAATTAAAAAACAGAGCATTTACTTAAATAAATTGTGTCTATTAATATAACGTATAAACAGAAGATATATTAAATAATTGTCAGACTTAGTCCATTTGATTATATATATATATATATATATATATATATATATATATATTTTCATCCACAGACAGACTGTTTTGCTGTATCACAGCTCATCAGTGTGACTACATGTCCAGTTGTCTCTAGCTAGGATTGAAACCTGGCTGAATTGGTGTCAGTTGGAGAATCTACCCCTAAGTTGTTGGGATGAAGGTGAATTTAAGTGTATTTATTTTTAGATAAACAAGTCAGTAATTGAGAGAACTTGATTTGTTTTATTGAAAAGTATTGCATTTTAGTAGCAGTCACTGTTTACAAACTCACACTTCTTCCCCATCAATGATCTTCCTGATGACATCAGTTCCTAAGTAGGCATTTACACAGATGACACTACCATTTACTCCTGTCTCAATAGCGAATCCATCAGAGCTGACAAAGTTAACCTGGCCACTGCTCTTGAAAAGGACCTCCAATCAGTGGTTAACTGGGACTGGAAATAGCTTGTAAATTTTAATGCCTTAACAAAACTAAACTGCTATCATTTAAGCCCCATAGAGAAACTTCTCTACCCACTATCAATATGGCTGATGCTCAACTCCTGAAGAGCATCCCACTGTGCCTTCTTGGACTCACGTTTTCAACTGATTTGAAGTGGAACAACTACACTGAATCAGTAGCTGCATCTACTGCAAAGAAAATTGGTTCAGTGTGTCGTGCCAGAAGTTTTTTCTTGTCTGAGTCTATCTTGCACATTTACAAATCTACCATTCAGTTGTGCATTAAATACTGTCACCATATCTGGTCTGGTGCCCCTGCTATTCATCTTGAGGTTCATGACAAAATCCAAAGAAGGATCAGTAATCTATCCTAACTTGACATCTTGACTTCAGTCACTTTCTCACTGATGTGATGTGGCTTCCCTCTGTCTTTTCTACAAATATTTTCATGGCAGCTGCTCTGACATGCTTTTTTCCCTGGAGCCCCAACTACCTGAATTTAAGCGTGCTATTAGATTGACAGCTAGGTTCCACCCATTTACTGTTGAAATAGTTAAATGCAACCATCACTTCTACTCCAACAGTTTTTTTCTCACACTTCCTGTCTGTGGGACTCCCTTCTGTTTACTTGCTTTCCTGAAAACTACAATCTTCAGAAATGTAAATGCAATGTCAATCACCATCTTCTGTTGTCTTGAACCCCATTTATCTTTTATCCATTCCTCAACCGCCCCCCCCCCCATAACCAGTCTTGTCACTCACTTTCACTTTCTGTAACCACCTGTGTACTAGTGGCATTCCTGCCTTGCTTGGGGTGAAATGATTAAAAAAATATCTAGATATATCAGTAAATTGAATCGAGTTCCCTCAGTCACTGTGCGTTTATCTAAAAATAAATACGCTTAAATTTACCTTCATCCTTGCCGTGCACCAATGGTTTAGTGGTAGAATCCTCGACTGACACTAATTCAGTCGGGTTTCAATCTTAACCAGAGGCAGCTGGACGTCTAGCCACACTGATGAGCTGTGATACAGTGAAACAGTCTGTCTGTGGATGACAATATATATATATAGATAAATAGATAGATAACAATATATTTTTATATATCAAGAACAGTATTGAGGAAATTGCATGACAAATTGGAAAAACCTTTTTCCAATGTTTCATCTGATGAAGACCTAACAGATGAAACATGTCACAAAAACTTTGTTATACAATTTTCTCTCTCTCTCTCTCTCACATAATTACAGCACTGAAATAATAATAATAATTATATATATATATATATATATATATATATATATATATTGTGTATATTTAAGCAGCAATTTTTCATTGATGTATGTTTCATTAAATAATATAGATAAGTTTTGTCTATTTTAAGTAAATTTCTTTCCTATTTTCTGATAAGCTTAATAACATTATCATTGAAAGACAAAATGAAATCACCATATTGATACATGTTTAAATCCTATCTAAGCAACAAAAACGGACTATCATTATTGTTTTGTCCGTGTATTGTTTGATATATTGAAATGTAATTGTCATCTTTGATAATGGGTTATGTAAGCCGAAAGCTTAGAGAGGATTAAAACATGTATCAATATGGCAATTTCATTTTGTCTTTCAATGATAATGTTATTAAGCTTATCAGACAATATGAAAGGAACTTTTTAAAATAAATAGACAAAAACTTGTCTATATTATTTAATATATATATATATATATATATATATATATATATATATATATATATATATTTAGTTTATGAAAAACTAGGTAATCCGTATGGGTAAACCTAAGGAGGATAAAATCCAGAGAGCTCAATGTAAATCCAGAGAAAATAATTTAAATAAAACAGACCACTTTAAGGTTCCATGTAATAAATTATAAAATCCAGAGAGCTCATTTATTATATGGAACCTTAAAGTGGTCTGTTTTTATTTAATATATATATATATATATATATATATATATATATATATATATATATATATATATATATATATATATATTATTATTATTATTATTATTTTAGCCCTGTAATTATGAGTTTAGTTAATGTAATATCTTTCTATATTGTGGTTATTTTTGATGAATAAAAATTTTCTCTGTTATTGTATTGATGTGTTTCATGTATAGCTTACATGTTTATGCAACAAATTTATTATAATTTTCATTTCAATGAATAATTATTATGTTCAGTTCAAGTTTTGATTTAATGTATATTATAATAGAGATTACCTGTTATGTTATTTTTTCAGTAGTACAACAATATTTTACATGATTACAACACTACAAGCATTTTTTGCATTGGGGTATGTAAACACCCCAGAGGACTATCTGTTTTCATAAATCCAACATGACTAACGCAGGATTAAGCAACAACATTTCTATATTTCAGATCAAGGCTGGATTAAATGTTAAGAATAATAAATGCATACTTCTTCTTCTTTTATGTGCCATGTTCCTTCAAGATGTAGGCAATCATGGCCCTCCACATTCTCCTGTCCTTTGTAGCTCTTAATAAGTGTTTTTTGTTATTTCTCCCAAACCCTGTTCTACCATTCATTTGCTCAAGCTTATCAAATATGTTATACACTGCTTTCCTCTGTCCCTCTTTTCCTCAATCTGTCTTGTGAGTATCAGGTTTTCCAAGCCCTCTTTCCTCATTACATACCCCAGAAATTTCAACTGCCTCTTCCTGATGTTAAGTATAAGTTTCCTTTTCATTTCCATTCTCTCCACATTGTAGCTCATATGTTCAGTCTATAGTATCCTCAGTATCTTTTTGTAGAACCACATTTCTATTGCTTCAAGTCTCTTCTTCATCTTTGAGGAGATTGTCCAGCATTCGCTGCCATGCAGGAGGATAGATATTACATAAGAATTCAGTACTATTTTTCTGTCTCTTAATGCTCTGCTTAGCTTTTGGAATGCAACTTTAGCCACCTCAATACGTTTTCACACTTTCTGTCCTCTGTTAGAACATTTCCCAGATGTTTAAATTTCTGTACTTGTTTGAGTTTAGCATCCTCAATTTGTAATTTGCATTTTGGGCTCATCCTTTTGCTGATAACCATGCTTTCTGTTTTCTTGTGGTTTATACTTAGTCCTTTCTTCTTGCTTTCCTTTGCTACCTTCTGTAGGAGCTTTTATAGTTTCCTTTCCATGTCTGCTATCAACACTGTCATTTGCATCTTTATTACTATAAAAGTCTGTGAATGTTGCTTGTGTGTTTGCCAGAAGTCATATATAGAGGATGGGTGAAAGAAAGATATGAATTTATTATCATGAGTGGGAGAAGGAAATAGAGTAAAACATTCTCTCTCTTTCCCCCTCCCTGTGATTGTGTGTGTGCTTATTTATATTTCAGCTTTCTTTAAACAAACAATATTTTTAAAATTTTCTATTTCAACATTCTTCAATTTTTTAATGTTGAAATAAACTTCAATGTTTTATAATATGATTTAAAAATATGATTTGGTTATACAATATTTTTATATCAACTTTCTTCCAACAATATTTTTATATCAACTTTCTTCCAATTTTTATATCAACTTTCTTTTTTAATGTTGAAAGCAACTTCTATAACTGCAAATAAATGTATTTTTAAAATATCTCTACTTTCACAAACTCTTCATGAAACTAAATGTAAACAGTAATGCTATATTGCTGTAATTTGCAATAGAAAATGCCAACAGGTCACAGGTGGTCTAGTATCTTATATTGTTAAGATTGTGGCCACCAATAATGAATCCTGGTAGGACTTCTAATTCTCTCAGAATTGACTCCCTGTATAGGTTGAATAAATCTGGTGAAAAGATACATCCTTGTCTTACACTGCTTTCTATTTTTGTATAGATTGCCAAAATGAAATGGGGAGGAAACACATTCCACTTTCCACATGAATGTATTATGCCTAGCGTTGTATTGATCTGAGTATATTTGCAATAGAAATGAAAGCTGATGAATAGGAGAGAAAAAATAAAAAATAAAACAAATACTGGTGAAAAGAACTTTTGAACTACTTAAATATAGTGGTCCACTCATGAAAAATAGGGAAACTTTTGGTGGGAAATAATTTTTGTAGATTAACATTCTTTAAAGCTTTCTCAGTTGTCTATTGGTGGTAAACTTCTTCCTTTCAAGACCTGGGTAATCATAGCTCTCCACAACTTCCAGATCTTTGTAGCTTTTAGCAATATCGATTAAAAATGTCAAGGTTTCAAAAACATTTGGTATATACATGTGTACTTTGTAGTTATTGAAACCAATACAAACTAACAGTTTAAAAAACTATCTACATGAATAAATATTATTACATACATGCATTTCTTAATATTTATATTAAATCTTTGTAACAAAATGTGTACGTAACAAAAACGTATGTGTAAATTTTGAACATGTCTTGCTACTCTCAAACATCTGAATTTTATCTTACATTCAGTGAGTTTGGCCACCCCTGCCATGTATGTTACTAAGTAGAAACTATTAATGGATCTGTGGATAGTAAGGTAACTCATGACAGGAGTCAAATTACTATATCTATCACTACACCACCTGAAAATCCAACTCCATGATACTGAAATATTAAATGCAAATATTATAGAGAGGGTCTTATTTGCTATCTAAATAAATTGGCTTCTGTCATGAGTTACCTTACTACCCACAGATCTATCAATAGTTTCTCTCTACCAACACTGTATTGTGTCTAATGTTTTTCATTACATCATCTGCACATCCAACTTTGATGATACTGGAAATATTAAATGCAAATATTATAGAGAGGGTCTTATTTGCTATCTAAATAAATTGGCTTCTGTCATGAGTTACCTTACTACCCACAGATCCATCAATAGTTTCTCTCTACCAACACTGTATTGTGTCTAATGTTTTCATTACATCATCTGCACATCCAACTTTGATGATACTGAAATATTAAATGCAAATATTATAGAGAGGGTCTTATTTGCTATCTAAATAAATTGGCTTCTGTCATGAGTTACCTTACTACCCACAGATCCATCAATAGTTTCTCTCTACCAACACTGTATTGTGTCTAATGTTTTCATTACATCATCTGCACATCCAACTTTGATGATACTGAAATATTAAATGTAAATAATATAAAGAGGGTCTTAACATTTATCAGCATGGAATGTGGAACTGGTGATCCAAGTTCAAATCTGCTGTGTTTTCTTGTGCACTAACGTCCTTGGAAAAGGCATGGATCTATCTCTTCTACCCACAGCTATGGGTTAAATAGAAGTGTAGAATGGACTCTTTGTGGTAGTTATATCCATGATAATGAATTTTACGGAGGGATAGTGCTAGGCCACATGCACTCAAACAAACTGAGTGAGAGCTTCTGGAGGGAAAGAAAAACTACATCTTGTACTATTTAAATATATTCTATATCCAAATAGAGAAAGAGAAATAAAGAAAAGGAAATGTTTGAAGACAATATGCATCTGCTTAGCATTAGCTTAGGAGAAAAGGTGTCTGAGAATCTTATCAACAGTTCTTGTTGAAGAAGTGGTCTCTTTCAGTCCTCAGTTAGCTTCTTTAAATAATAATAATTTATCTTAAGGTTGCTGGTGTCGTTCTTGCATAACCTGATGCCACTGTCTAGTAGGACAGTATGATTTTTCACTTTTCTTTAGAAAATCAATAGTGCACTTAATGGAAAAGCTGGGGTTTAATGTGATAAGTATTGACACCAAAAATTAGATTCATATCATTCACCAATTTTTGAGCATGTAGTTTTAAGGATCATTTGAAAAAATGTACAGAAATACTTAATTTCTGCAGGTTTTTGCTTACAAACTGACTTCAAAATTTTACCATTTCAAAAATAAATGCAAATAAATTTAATATTTTTTGTATCAGAATTCTGGTTTGAATACATTTTCAATTCAGTTTGAATGGAAAATAGATTCAAACCAGAATTCTAATTATAAATCACCACAAGCAAAATAGGCAACTTTTTTTTACTGTGTAAAAAAATAGTAAAAGATTACAAAAAAGGTTATTCAAAGAATAAGATTTGTTAGATTATTTGTTAGATCATAATTAAGAAAAACAAAAATTAGATAAAAGTGTATATAACTCTGTAATACTGCTGGACACACATTAAACAAAATGTTTTAAATTGCTCATTGAAAATCACATTAAAACTACTGCACTGTATAATATAATATTGCATCATAATATAGCTAAATTGTTCAATTTAATTTCCTTTTGAAGTAAATGAAGTTTTTATTTAATGGCACAATGATTTAGTATGACTTGTGCCATACATCTTGTCCATATACAATTTGTAAAGCTTAGTAAATTATAAATTTTATAAGGCTGTGCTATAAGGCTTTCACTGATCACCAGAATTAAATTCCAATGCTACAATTTTGAATTTAAACTTAATCTTTAAATTTGTTTCATCAAAAAATGGTAAGGATTTGGGAAAAAATATTTTGTGTCATTATTTATCATGTCAAATCCCAAATTTCAAATTGAGTGTAATACCACAGTTCCAAGATTGACCTGCTCTACTGTCTAGGCCTTATGGTAAAAGGAGCAGTCTTGCTTTGTGCTCCCTGAGTAACATGGTGAAAGAAAAAGATGGAATTTAGCACTTATATAACTGGTGTTACATGACCTTTATAATGGCAGTGATTGATCCTTTCTTTAGCTATTCAGCATTCTTTTTTAATTCTGTACTTGATTAATCTTATTTTCTGATTGAGAATTCTAAACTCTAATATCACTAGCCTTGGTTAGCAGCCAGTCTAAAAGAAAATCAACAATGAATTCAAAAGGATAGAGAAGGCAATGGGAAACCATTCCATTAGCTTAACCTTTGCACAGTAAAATGGCATGTCAAAAAGATGGTTTTTCCCTTAACACTATTATTACTTTGTACTGCCTTCGATCCCTCATCAATGTTTGTTTTAAAAAGTGATGATTAAAATTTTAATAAAACCCAAACATATGAAAGTGAATTTTTGGATTTCTTTTTGTTCTTTGCGAACTTATAACAGAAAAGAAAACACATTATTTATTTATTAGATTGTTTATTTACGAGAATAATTTTATCTGTCTATATTTCTGAGATGAGGTATTATGTATACTATTTACATTATTTGGACTATTGTCAGTTATCAGTTATCTCCTGTTAATTCCCCCGCTCCAAGTTCTCCACTGCTTTAACCAGGTATTGAATTCACACTCTTTGGGTTCTGTCACTGGATCTAATCAAAGCCTTTATCCACTGTGCCATGTGTCCCATATTAAGGAATCAGCACATATGCTAGGCCACAAAAATCTCCTGAGCTGACCAAGCATAGAAATGAATACAATATGGGAACCAGTAATAAGGAGTGCTAGAGAAAAGCGATAACAACAAAAAATTGCAATATGAGCTCTGGTAAAAACATGCAATGATAACAGCAACAATTGCAATATGAGCACTGGTAAAAAAAATGAAATGATAACAGCAACAATTGCAATATGAGCACTGGTAAAAAATGGTTGCTGAAACAAAGATGAGGACAATAGTCCGAATAATGTAAATAGTGTGTGAATAATTTTATATTTACAACATTCTAAATTTGCAAACCAACTAATAGAATGCAAATTTTATCATTTACCAATTCATAATTGAAAAATATGGAAACAATTTTTTATTCATAGATTTATAAAAATTTACTAAATTATAAAAATATGTGAACCAACTACAATAAAATCTTTGTTATTTTTCATTTTATAAAGTTTGAATCGATTGGCAATTCGCCTATGTTTTGCCATTCATTCCTAAGAATACAATTTGTAGAAAATTTTGTATATTTTTATTAATTTTACATAAAATGATTTCTTTATAAAATGGTAAATAATAAATATCGCATTGTACCAGGTTCACATATTTTTATAATCTTGTAAATAAACATTGCCAATGGAGTCTTGTTAAAGTAATAATGATATCAACAGAAAAAAAATGTCCTTTTCACAAATTATTTTTTGTGGGTACAAAGGAGATTAAACATTGCCAAAAAAGGAATCTATAGAGAGACATCCTAAGAAACATGGCATTAAAAATAGGAAAAATATGGCACTAGACTAAATTCTAATAATAATCAATGTTGGTTCGAAATATTTGATGAGCTATATTTTGGGAAAAAGGTTGATCTTGTATGAGACTATGAATGGTGTCAAAGGTTGACTGGTGAACTACTTTTTATTTCTAAAGAAAGAAAATTATTTTCATGTTAAAACAATGCAATATCATGAATTATCTGCTTTGTGTCATTTATGGATTATAGTGTAAAATTGTAAGCTTGGGTGGAATTGGTTATTAGGTACAGTCTTAGGTCTCTTTAACATGAGTGATTTTTCATTTGATAAAGGAATTATTTGTTGAAATGAGTGACACGGAGCAAATCTTTACAGATCAGTTTTGTTTTGATCAGTGATATAACACACTTTCAGATAGAATTGACGATGACACTTGTAATAATCAGGTCAAATGAAGGTGAAATTCTGGAACATGGAAAATGTTCCACTGAACAATGAGCAATGTAAGGCTACAATTTTGATTGGCTTGCCAATGAGAGAAGGGCTGAGATGGAGCTCCTCTTTTCCTCGCTCTAATAATTATGACACACAGCCATTATTTTGATTGGATCACCTATCATATTGTTTTTTTTGGTGGGGGGGATTCCTTCCCCCTTCACTTAAGGTATATGACACAAGACTATTGGTCAAGCATTATTATTGACTAGCCAATACCATTGGTCAAGCATTATTATTGGCTGGATGGATGACCATGGTACCTCAATCAGCTAAAGATTGGTTCTCTGCACTGCTTTGTGAACTCCTTTGATCAGCTGCCTTCATTTAATTAGTTGAAAGAATTTGGGCTGTTTAGCCATAACTGCAATTGCCAGTCAACTTCTTCCTCCCAACTCAAGAATTCCTTATACAGGGAAACTTCTTCAAATCCCTTTTGTTCTGTATTCATAATCTTAATCAATCATTGTACCATAAATAAAAGTTGTTATCTTTACACTTGTTGAAGTTAATTAAGTTTCAAGCAGAGTCATGACAGCTTTGACAGCTCGATATTCTTGCATACACTAAAACACAATGTGGAGGTGCATTCAATGAAGCATTCAGTAACAAGGTCATACTTGTAAGACATCAAATAGATTAATATGTTTTCTTGTAGCATGATTAATTTGTTTATTACAGCTTATCAACCTTTTGCAGTTTATTTAAAGCCAGAAAATTGTTTTAGATTAAGAATTTTTTGGAAATATCAATGATTTACTGATACAAGTCCTACTAATTAACTCATAGCTGGGGGTAGAAGAGGTGGATTCATACCTTTGCCAAGGGTATTTGCATATAAGTGAACATAATGAACCTGATCAGAAATGGAACTTGGCTTTCCAATTTCCAATTCTAAGACATTATCCATTACATCACCCACACATCCAAGCTTACAGCAGCTGGTATTTCCATCTTGGCACTGACCAGTCTCAAAATTGCTTAACTTTGGTGATCATATGAGAACCAGTGTTTCAATGTAATATGACCATGAGCCCTGATGTAGTGTGGTATAAAGTCAAGTTTAATGTTGCAACCATCACACATTATCTAATTCCCTCGACACTTGCCTTCTGGCATGCCACAAGCATCAGGGTTTGATTCAGATCCTATCTTTACGTTCAATATGGAGAAGCAGCCTGGAGGAATGGAAAAGAGTTGTAAAAGATTGAATTTTGAAGTTTCACAATACAAGGGAAGTAACTCTTACCAAACGATGACTAGAGACTATTGAAGATATAAGAGCCAACGCTAACTATCCTTAAAACTATCATTGGTATTTATTATATCTACCTCTTGAGTAATTGAATATTAAAATGGAAAAAAATCCTATGTGACAAATTTTGTCCTTTGAAGAGGTTTCTTCAGATTAAATAATTTTTTTTAATGATAAGTTGGCAAATGTCAGTTATAGACATGAAAAGAAAATGCAGGGACAATTTAACTTTAAGTTTGAATTAACTTAAATTAATCAATTCTAATTGATTATTTTAATTTAAATTAGATTAATCAATTTTAATTTAAAATTTCTGTCATCTGATGTATTTAGAAGCTTAGAAGCTTAATCGAGTTGGCCTCATTTCAGCTTCCAACCATTTTTAAAGGGTTTGGTTTGAAATTCCTATGTATATCACCTGAAGAACATCGAAGAGTACAACAGTTGAGACTTCATGAATATGACAATAAAGATGAGGACAACAGTCTGAACAATGTAAATAGTGTAAATAATTGTCATTCTGTTTCTGAAGGTAAGTGTGGTTTGTCCAATGCAATCTTTGTTACATCCTTTACATTTAATAGCATATATTAGATTTTTTGATGAACAGGTGAAGTATAGTTGTGTTTTTACATCCTTGTTGAAAACACAACTATATTTAAACATGAAAACAATAAACAAAAATTTTAAATTCTTAAAGCTATTTACATAAAACAGTTGAAACCTAACCTGAACAAAATAAACTATGAAATCTCCACAAATATTCTTAAATGCCTATAATTTATAACAGAAGTCATTGGTTTATACCAACAGCTTCCCATACTTAACACTTCTCATTTTCACTCTCGCATGGTCATATGTGACGTCATAAGCTGTGGTGCGATTTTTGCTTCTAGCATCTTGTATGCACGAGTTTGTCATTGCTTGGAAATCTTCCATGTAAACATAAACAGACTATCATTATTGTTTTGTCCATGTATTGGTTAATATATTGTAATGTAATTGTCATCTTTGATAATGGCTTATGTAAGCCGAAAGCTTAGGATTAAAAAATATGTATCAATATTGTGATTTTCTTTCTTCTTTTAATGAAGAATAATAACATTATATTAAGCTTATCAGACAATATGAAAAGAATTTACATAAAATAAATAGACAAAACTTGTCTATATTATTTAATGAAACATGCATCAATCGACGACTTAGTAGTAGAATCTCCGACTGACACCAATTCAGTCGGGTTTCGATCCTAGATAAAGGCAAATGGATGTCTAGCCACACTGATGAGCTGTGAAACAGTGAAACAGTCTGTCTGTGGATGATGTTATATATATATATATATATATATATATATATATATATATATATATATATATCCTGAACCCACTGGACAAGGTTAGTAAGTCTGATTAGAGACCCTAGGCAGTGCTTTTTGACCCTCACAATCTTATCAACATTTGCTTTATATACATTGTTGATTTATTTAATGATCTATCATGACATATCTCTAATTTATATTATAGACATATTGTATTTATTTTCAATTTTTTTAGTTGAATTGTTCAGCTATATTGCATAGGATCCATTATTGTACATAATTAATTCTTTAAAAAATTTTGAAACAACCTGTGTCTTTCATTTCGTGTGCAAGTATAGATGTGGCAACATAATCAAAGCCAAGTTTGATAAAATCCTAATGGATGAAACACATGACAAAAAATCTTTCCAGTTTGTCATATTTTTCTAAATACTGTTTGTTGATATATAAGATTATACAAAATTATATATCGTTATATTATTATATATATATATATATATATTATTCATATATATATATATATATATATATATATATATATATATATATATATATATATATATATATACATATGTGTGTGTGTGTGTGTGTGTGTGTGTGTGTGTGTGTGTGTGTGTGTGTGAATTGCAATTAATGAGATTCAAACGAATTATTTCATACAGATGATTATTTCATCCATGGGGAAGTATTTTTTCCCTGGACTTATCAATGCAAATACATTTACTAAAAAAATGCAAATACATTTATTAAAAAAAAAAAGATTTTTTTTTTAGTAAATGTATTTGCATTGATAAGTCCAGGAAAAAATACTTTCCCATGGACAAAATGATCATCTGTATGAGGTAATTCATTTAGATATCATTAATTGTAATTCACTTATATGCTCTATAATAAAAATTATATTGTGCTCTCTTTATATATATCTTCCCAACTGAGCAACTGGTAAGAAGGAAAAAATCATTCAGGTCTTCAGTAATGGTATAAAAATTCATACTCTGGCATTCATCTTCAAAGTCCATTCAAGACCCATCAAGAGAATGGTGAATAAATATAAAAAAGAGGGAACAGTAGAGAGGAAAACTGGATCAGGTGGTCACAACAGGAAGAGGGATCATCATTTCAACTTAGAGCTAAATACATTCTTATTGTTCAAAGCAGAGTCCAATAGTATTATAAAGACCTTGGAGAATTCCAGTTAGGTATCTTTAATCATATCTAAGATATGCCGGTTCAAAAAGAGTTTAACAATTGGACAATTTTGCTGTTACTCCTGGTGTGTGTGTGTGTGTGTGTGTGTGTGTGTGTGTGTGTGTGTGTATTAAATAATGTATAAACATATATATATATATATATATATTTTATATATATATATATATATATATATATATATATATATAAACCTGGCACATGTCAGAGGGTATCCCCAGACGTTTTATGTGGTCTAGTGAATTTTTGCCCAAGCCTAGGGGCTCGGATACCTGAGTTTAAAACTCGGCCTTGAGCAGCAGGTAAATATATATATATATATATATATATATATATATATATATATATATATATATATATATATATATATATATATTCGTTCTGACAAAGTACTGTGGTTAAGAAGCTAAGAAGTGTTTTCTTTTCTGAACACAAAGTGTGCAAATATTCAAAAGTTCGGTATATCCGAGCCTCCTTCGCTATTCTTAGCCATTATCAAGGACGATTTTAAAAAAATTTTAACAACTGTATCTGTGTTTTATTTTGTTTTTTTTTTTATGTATGTGTTTTACAGGAATGTTTTATTTTCCAAACATGTTCAGCACAACCGGCCTACCAAACTCCATTAAGTAAAATAAGCATCCTCATGTAAAAAAAAGATTAAAAATAATGAAAACTCTAATAATAAAAAAGGAAAATCCAACACTTAATAACATTAACTACAAACAATGTACTAACCGTGTTTAATTTAAGAATAAAGAATTATTTTACTTTAAAAGCCGAAACATTTAAAAACCTTGAAAAAAACAGGCCAGATTTGTTTCCTAGCAACCTGACGGAAGTGACGTCATTTGGCGCCGCCACCGTGAAAGAAGCTTACATCCGGTCGTGATGGCGGACGAAGGAACTGAATTGACAATCCGCTGGAATGGCACGGAATACAAACTCACAGGTTTGCAAGGTACCGATACGGTGGCAGGCCTTAAAAGCCGGATTCAAGAGATGACTGGGGTCTTGCCACAAAGGCAAAAGCTTTTGGGTCTCAAGTATAAAGGTTAGCATTTTAAAATTATACTGCATTTCAATTTGTTATGATGTTTTAGCTTGTTCAGTCATTGTTTATATTTTTATATGTGAATGTATCCGACTTTATTTTTATTTTAAAATTTAATAGTATAAAATACACAAAATAATTTCTTAGCCTCTTGAGTAATCTTAAAATATGTTTTATGTTTTAATCGTTAAACTTTATTAAAATTACTAACTAATGTTTTAAATTTGTTTTTAAAACCCTCTGAACAAATGTCTTTTTTTTTATTTGTTTAATTTTCGCAATCATAATTCGCCTGTAACTTAAAAATAACCAGCCGCTAATGTTTTCATAATGTCTTAAACTGTGAGACCATTCGGCTTAAATATTAAAAAAACATTTATAATTGCTGTTGAGTCATGCTTGAAGCTACATCAGAGAAATTACAGACAATTACAATATTTTTCTTTGTAAAAAAAAAAAAAAAAAAAAAATGGCACCCTTCCATATTTTTATTTGTTGATAGTTGTCTTTGTCCAAACTAAAAATTAACAGCGGGTTTTTCTTAAGAGACAAAGAGAAATCATCGTTTGTTTATTGTTTATATTATTAAGAAGTGACGAAAAGGCTTCGCGCTGATAAAAATAAAATGCTTATTAAATAAGAAACGGAGAAAAGGGATTTTTTTTTCACTGAATTGTTGTATGAAAGGATCTTTTTTTCTTTCTTTTTTTAACTTTCTCACGCGCATATTTGTTTTTATTAATGATCTCGCTTAGAGAAAATTACTGTTGGAAGATTGTCAACATAAGTGTATGAATTTAAAAAACAAACAAGCAACAATTTTGCTCGTGTCTGGAAATTACTGATGGAACCAAGAACAAAATAAAATATAAACATTTTGAGTTTTGTTTGACAAATTAAAAAGACAACGTATCTTGAACAGAAGGGTTCGGTGAAAGCATCATCAAAAATGAAAATGAATTTCAAATATTAATAAATTTTTGAATACTTAACCGAATAATTCATGATTGAAATGTCTATAATTATGACAATTATTATCTGAGCCCGTGGAAATTTCCCGTATGTTGATAAGATTTTCCATACTCATATAAATACCGATTTTTATGGTTGTATTCATCATAAATATATGACTTTACATAAATTAATAAGCAAAATAAATAAAAAATAAGTTAAAAAAGGAATATGGAAAATATTAAAAAAGACTTAATTTAGACACGAGGAAGGAGGGATACTTTCGTAGTATCGTTTTTAATTAGTCTCTTTCTAGTCCTCTTTGCAATGCATTACGGTCGGACACACCAATCAACCGAATGATTGATCTCAGAACTTCAAACACTTAATTATTCTTGTTAAGCAGATTAAAAGAAAAAAAAATTGTTTAGCAAGCTCGTCTCACAAAAATCTTAAGTAAATTTATTTTTTTTAATCCACATTAGGTGTTCCATGTTTTTAGTAAAGGAAGATAGAATTTCTTAAAATGAAAACGAGTCCACTTTTTTTTTTCCGTAAATCCTTTTCAACCGAAGCAATAAAACAATTAGGACACAAGGGGTTACCGAGTGTTAGAAAATATGAGAAAAACTATTATTAAGGAAAGAGGACAATAAAAGAACATGACTTAAGAAGACAAGATAAAGATTGATTGCATTTAAATTTTTGAAGATCAAAGTTGACTGGGAGGCAAGAAGTCATAAACGAGAAGTGTGATAGAAGAAACTGTTAGCATGGAATTTGTGGTTACACATCAACTGTAAACTGAGGAGACCTTACTGCCAATCTAGTACTGTGTTTAAATTCATAAAGTCTAGGTATCACACCAGAAAGTTCATCAGAACAATTACCATGAAAGTATTTGTAGAAAAGGCTTATGGATACTATGTTATGTTATAGATTGAAGCTGAGATACCAGGTCAAGACCAATAATATTGTAGATTCTTCTTCTGGATTTTATCACGAATCTCAAAATATATAGTAGGAGCACCAGACCAGATGTGGCAGCAATATTCAAGGCAAGAACAAATGGTTGACTTACAAATATGTAAAATTGATTCTGGCAAGAAAAGTTGTCTACCACAACATAGTGAATTAACTTTCTTAGCTGCAGACTTAGCATTTGATTCAATATACTCTTTTCACTTCATGTCAGCTGAAGACGTTAGTCTGAAAAGGTGCAATAAGTCACTCTCCTGGAGTTTAGCATTAGCCATGCTGATGGAAGATAGTGTTTTTTCAGGTGATTAAAAGAGAGCAGTTTTGTTTCTGAGGTGTTAAAATTAACAAGCCAAATATGGGGGGGGGGATAATCATATCTATGTATATAATTTTTTTATGCTAGAATTCATCAAATACAAGGCTTGAGTCATTCATGGTAGAATGTTACTGTTGTGTGACAGGAAGTGAAGATAAAGGGTAAGAGGATAGATAACAATTGACCTTTTGCTTGAAATGATTAAGATTGTCCTGTTCAGGGAGGCATGGTGGAGTAATGGATAGTGGCTCGGATTGAGGAATCTGAGAGCCGAGTTCGAATTCCACTCGAATCCATTACATTCACTTACATGCTAATACCCTTAGGAAAGGTATGAATCCTCTTCTTCTCTCTCCAGCTATGGGTAAATAGCAGGACAGACCGGGTTCTATAGCCTTGGATTGCAACTGGTCTACAGCAGGAAGAAATGGCAACCTACTGCGGGGAAAAAAAATCTGCCTCACCTGTCATGTATTGAAAGATACATGATTGCCTAAGCGTGTATCACGCATGGCACATAACTGACTGACTGTTCAGGGAAGCACCCACACGGAAGTCTTTGTGCTGATTGCAGTATCTTTATCAGATGATGACTCTAAGACCAGACACCTTTTCAGAGCCGAAGCATTATCACAATCCCAGTGTGTCCTAGCACTCCCTCTGTAATATAAGACTTTATTGGCATTTCTGTAATAGTGAGTATATGACAAATAACTTCTAAGGAGAATAAGAACTGAAATGGAAAATGTTGATAACAATCAGAAAGTGGCATTGAAATTCTTGGGTTGTATAATAAGGAAAGAAAGCTTGGAGAATTTAATACTCCTTGGTCACATTTCACTGGGAAGAGAAGAGAAAAAGCTTTGATGGCATAGTAAATTTCAGTTCAATTCCTGGGCTGGGTAGTATAGACTTAAACTCTATGGAAATGGCAAGAAATAACTGAGCAGTGCTAAAAAGAAGGCTAGTTATCCCTAGACATGGACAACAGAACAAGAACAGTTTACTTCTTGTAGATTAAATAAAAGGTCCAGTTCAAAATTCCATGAAGGTTACCTAGATTGAGAGGATACAACAAGTGAAATGTTGTGACAACAACAAAGTTGAGAGCATTAATCCAAATACAATTAAAACAGATAATTATCTGCAGGGAGGAGGAAGTTTCTTGTGGTATTGAAATAAATGGCAATAATTTAGCAATAGTGAAATTGCATTACAATATTTGTTGTCAAAGAAAATTCTTAAATATTTCAATATCTTTGTGATATTACCAAGTATTTTTTCTTGTGTCGCAATGTGGGGTAAATTGTTATGGCAATGAAATGGTCAGCATGGTTGATGCTAACCTCCTGGAGAGCAACTCTTTACACCTTTTTGGGCTCATGTTTTCCACTGAAATGAGGTGGAGAGATTATATTGAATCAATTGCTAAGTCTGCTGCTACAAAATTTGCTTCACTGTATTATGCCAAAAAACTTTTCTCACAAGATTCCATCTTGGACATTTATAAATCTACCGTTTACCCATGTATCGAATATTGCTGCCGTATCTGGTCTGGTGCTCCTGCTGTATATCTCAAGATTCTTGACAATATCCCTAAAAAAGGTCTGTCAGGTAATCAATTCTGACCTGGCATAGACATCAGTCACTTTCCCACTGCTGTGACATGATTTCCCGCTGTCTTTTCTATAAATATTTTCATGGCAATTGTTCCAATTAGCTTTCCCCCTTGGTGCCTTGAATGCATGAATTTAAGTGTACTACTAGATTGGCAACTAGGTCCCATCGTTTTAATGTTGAACTAGCTTGATGTAACTGTCTGTTCTATTCTAATAGTTTCTTTTCTGGCACTTCTTGCCTGTGGAACTCTTCTGAATTCTTGCTTCTCTGCCACCTCATGTCATGATCAATCACTAATCCCGTAAACTCTTAGAATTGTTGGGGCACCACATTTGCCGCAGACGTAATGGCAGTGGCGCTTCATGTGAAAGACAGCCTAACAGAGCCCAACTCTCTCCAGGCTTGTTTGAATTCGGAATTTTCCTTCTCCTAGACTGGTTGCCAGCCAAGGATATGGGGCCCGATCTGTCCTGTTATTTACCCATGGCTGGAGCTCAAGGGTATTAGCACATAAGTGAATGTAATGAAATTGACTGGAATTTAAACTTGGCTCTGTGATTCCTCAATCCAAGTTGCTATTCACCATGCCTCCTGCCACTTACAATCTGCAAATATTTAAATGCATCATCATCTTTTGAATCTTGTCTTTTCTCCTTACTTCTCATTCTCTTTAACTCCCAGTAATGTCTTGCATGGGATGATTTAAAAAGAAATAAGAAAATCCTTTTTCTTCAAAAGAAAAATAATAAAAACCAAATCAATTGTATGGTATCAATTAACCCCAGGAGACTATGAATTTGTGCCTGTTTTACCCATCAAGTGCAGATGGGGTGATGTTGGCACATCCTGTGCTTGGGCAAGATGTTTTTTCATACATGAGATCGACTGCTATGCAGCACATCTTCGTTTTCTATGCTGTTGATGTTGTCCATGGGAACGACAATATTGCTTGGCACTAGTGTTGTAGAAATTGCCAAAACAAGCTTTTGGAGCTTCAGATTTTACTCTCATAGTTTACTCCCAAAACATTTCCTGTGATTGGTCATGGCCACAAGGCAGAGGAGGTTTGAAATAAGTACTTTCCTTCTCTTAGACTGTTCTCCCAGGCTAACTAGATCCATCTTGACTGATTTTAAACATTACCACTCTCATTAAATAACTACTTCATGCACATTGAGTATATCTGCTAAAAGTTATAGTTTCTTATTGCTTAACATGTTGATTGTCAGAGGTTAATTACAAAATCTGACTTCAAACACCAACTTTATAATGGCCTACTTAGGCTATAAAAGATTTTTATGGGTTGATTTATAGGTTCAGCTGAAGTCTTAACATTGTTTTTCATACTAAAAGTATCACAGTGAATAAACTACTTGTTGGTGTCCGCAGATGAAAATGTATCAGAAAATGCCAAGCATGAGAAAACTTGTAATTGGCATCATAATAAAAACTTTGAATATTTTGTATTTTGTCCACTGAAACACATTCTAAATTGCATCAATTAAAAGGTAATGATTCCTTAAGGTTTAAAAGGAAGTGTCAGAATATCTTGTGTCCTAGCTCTGGAAATGCTTCTTGAGTGTATCTGTTAACAAAATGTTTCCTTTATTGCTTGGAAGGAAATGTCTGAATAATAAAATCTGTTATAATGTATATTAATGCTAATCATATGAAGTCTCCAGCCATTTTTAATATTTGATAACTGATTACATGGCCTTGATTTAATTTGGCAACTGATTCCTGCAGAAACTCTCCTTTAGGTTATTCGGTTGACTGCGAGATACCATTGAATAATCTGTATAAATGGCTGAGTGAATAGATTTTTTACATTTCATACAGAAATTTTTAGTTAACAATTCATCACCCGGGTTTGTTTGTTACTCCGACACCCCCTGTCTATAGTTAACTACCCAACCTTTCCTAAAGTTAAAAGTGTTATTGAAATGTTGTTGGTGAGATTAAGGAGAGAGAGCACGATGAGGCAGTCAGTGATATTCTTGAAAGAGGATTTTGCAGACTTTATAGCAAAGTGGAAAGGATGCTAAGTGTGCAGAGGGGGGGGGAGGCTTTTGAAGAGGACTAAAACACTATTGCTCTAGGCAGGCTTCTTTCTTTCTGATTGTGGATGTGTGAGTGGTGTAATAGATAACAGCTTGGAATGAGAATAGGAGAACAGTGTTTGAATTCCAGTCAAGTTTGTTGCATTCACCTATGTGCAAATACATTTGGGAGAGGTATGGATCCATCTCCTCCCCTCCCAGCTATGGGTTAAATAATTGGAACTTTATCTGGAAAAATCATTATGATTTTCAAGAAATTGCTTACTTACAAAAAAAAAAATTATTTTTATAATTCAAAATGAGTTTTGACTTTAAATATTGCACAAAAGGTTGATAAATCATAAAGAACAAATTAAATCTCTCTCTGATTAATATTTAACATATTTTTATTCAACAACTATCCTAGAAAAATGGAGAAAAACCTTGCCTACTCATTTGTACTAAAACAAAATTACAAGAAGTTTTTATTACTATTATCAATGTAAAGATAGTTATTCATTAATTTTGGTGCTGAAATTGACTGGAAATAGTAATCTTGAGATACTAATTTACTTTGGTAAGTAGTCAGTAACAATCTTTTGTTATATACCAACCACTTCAGTGTCCTTGGTATGACGATAAGCTACATCCAGTAGCAAGGCCTCTGATTGGGAGGTTTTGAGGAATGTGCAACCACCTCTTAATTGCTGTTGTTCCCAGGTCCAACCTGACCCAGAGTGGTAGCACTTGTTAGGGTCCCAGCTATAGGAAAATAGTGAACATCCAAACAAAAATTAAACACTATAAAAGTATAAAAATACAATTTTCATAGTAGAAAAAAAAAATTACCAGCAATGCATTTCTTTAAAAAAAATTACTAATGCTCCTAAGAAAATTAAATTTCGGTATTAAATGATTCCTAAGGACTTGATATGTCACTTAACAAACTTACTACTTTATGTCAAGTGTGTCGCCATATTGGCTAAGAAAACAGTCACTGCATTTGCTTCCTTTTTATAGAAGAACAAAGAATCTGGTAAACCGGAAGTTGCTCATGATTGGCATATAAAGGCCTGAGAAGTCACAGTGGGTTAGGAGAGCTTTATATGATGAGAGGAGTTGTAAGTGATGGCTGACATGCAAGTTGATATCTGATCAGCATAATGTTGTAAGACCCTGAAACCATTAATGGTTCTTGGCTAAAATGTCACTGATGATGAATGCAAGAGTATCGAACAGATGTATTTCATGAAATGGAAGATATATAGAAGCTGAAGAAACTTTTCTTTGAATTTGATTTAGGTCGGCCACCAGATGATGATGTCGATATTGCAGCTTTGAATCTTAAGCCCAGCACAAAGATTATGATGATGGGAACAAGAGAAGAGGTCTTGGTAAGTGTCTAATCAATTCAGAATCCTGCATTATTTGTTCCTGGCAATGAAAAACTTTCCCCCTTTAATATGTGTATTCTTGTATCTAAATATATATAACTCACTTCTAGCCACCATTAATTATATATATATATATATATATATATATATAACAGGAGTAGAGGTTTAACCATCCCTTGCTTCCTGTTTAGGATTAGGTTTCTGATTCCTTATAAAATCTACTTCAACTCTATACTACTAATGGCTCTGCCTAAACTCTTTTTATTTACTATTTATTTATTTGTTTTTTCTCAATAGGAATAGATAAGTTTGCTTATTGCCTGGTTCACACTCCTCCTTGATCCTTTGAACAGGAGTAGATGTTTATCCCTTGTTTCCTGTTTAAGATTGGGTTTCCTTTTCCTTCTAAAGTCTTCTCATTCTCTTTAACTCCCAGTAGACCCTTGCATCTTAGTGGCATTATCAACTTGCTTGGGTTGAATTGATTAAAAACATGTATGTGTATTTAGGCATGTCTAATTAAATAAATTAGACATTATGTCTACTTATTAATAAAATCCGTTCATACTCACAAATAAGCTGCTGTGTATTGTAATGAAATGATGTGAGAAATGTGCTGTAACTATGGAAATCGTTTTTATTTTCAATTTTCCAAGTACACCCCTAAAGATGATCTCGAAGAAGATTGAAAGTACTTGGGAAATGGAAAATAAAAAGGATTTCCATAGTTACAGCACATTTCTCACATCATTTCATTGCAATACACAGAAGCTTATTTGTGAGTATGAATGGATTTTATTAAAATAAAAATATATATATATATATATATATATATATATATATATATATATATATATATATATATATATATGTGTGTGCCCACACACACACTGTTTTTTTTAAGTTTTTCAATGCAAAAACATAGACTTAAAATGAATTTAGAATGATTAAAATTAAACACGAGCATGGTGGAGTAAAGACTGGGTTGTGATAAAAATTGAAATCCTACGTTTGTATTCTTGGCTCAAAGACACATAGTGCCATGGCATTCTTTACTAAAAGCCAAGACATCGTGTAACTCTTGCCTAGAACTGGGAGCAAAGATTTTTGGTTTGGATTTGTGATTGTTTACTGTTGTAGTTGGCGTGAGAAATTCAAAGAAAAAAGACATTAGAAGCATAATTAATTTGGCTTGAAAAGTTAATCCTCTTTATCTTGATATATTTTATTCTTATAATATAAAAATATTTTCTGGCTTTAAATAACTTGAAAGAGTCATAAAAAAAAAATACAAATCAGTCATAAAGAAAACTACTGCAAATCCAAACCAAAACTAGAAATCTTTGCTCCTAGTGGAACAATGAGATTTGAAATAAACCTCCAGTTCTGGGTGAAAGTGACGCTATGACTTGGCCATGAGTAAAGAACACTATACATAGTGCTGAAATGCAACTGTAATCGTTGAATTTTTTTTTTTTCCCCACCATATTAAATCAGATCTGTCACCTTCTGACTAATATTTGTTTTGTTGCATACAACTCAGATTGTCTCATCAGTGATTTTTAACAAGTTGAAAATATTGAAAAATTAATCAAATTAAAACCAGACTCATTCTTTTATGATGGAATACAGAATTTGTGTAAAGCCAAAGAAAAATAATGATGCTATGTATTTATATGAATAAAGTATTTTTTTTTAAAGAAAGAAATACTAGAAACTTTTGCATCGACCAAATAATTATCATAATTTTTTTTTTTTCCTTTTTTGTAACAATTCAGCAATATTCATATTTTTTTCTGATCAAAATAAAAAAAAAAATATCTAAAAAGGTGTTTTTGTATGTTATTTATTCTTGAATATTTCAGGCAGAGGTTCAAGAACCACCAAAGAATCTTCCCAATACAATTAATGACCTTGACATTGAAGATGAAGAAGTTGCAATTGAGAATCGGTAAGTTGTACTCTTACTCAAAATAATGCATTCCATGGTATTTATAAAGAGATTGAGAAAAGTTCTCAGCTGGATCCAAAAATGATTAAAAAAAAACAAACCCAAAAACGTATCTGATGTTTTCATTTTCAGATGTGGTCAAGCACAGCCTTCTTAGGAAAAAAGAAAACATTTCCTTGGTTTTATATGTAATCTTCTGTCTGATACACGCACACACACACACATAATTTTTATTTTTTTTATTTACTTATTTATGTATTTATTTTATTTATTTTTTTTTTTTTTTTATTTATTTATTTTTTATTTATTTATTTAAGCATTTCACCCCAAACAATGTGGGAGTGCCACTAGTATGCAAGATGTTACAGAGAGTGAAAGTAAGAGAAAAGACTGGGTATTGAGGGTGGGGGGGGGATTGAGGAAACGGTAAAAAGAAGAATAGGGATCAAGCCATCAGAAGATGTTGATTGACGTTATAGGAAGTGTGAGAGAAGCAGCTGTTGGTGTTGAAGAGGCAGTTACATTTAACTGTTTCAATAGTCAAAGGGTTGGACTGAGATGTCAACCTAGTAGCACACTTAAATCCATGCAGTTGGGGCAAAAGTCAAAATAGCTTGTCGGAGCATTTGCCATGAAAAGTTTTGTAGAAAAGACAGAGGGAAGAGACATCATGTCTGTGAGAAAGTGACTGGAGTCGAGATGTCAGGACTGATCACTTTGCATATCCGTCTCTGAAGAGCTCAAATGCAAAATCCAATTTCTTAAAACTGAGAAAAAGATGTTTCTTTAAAGCTCAAATGTGGTTGGATAAGACCCATTTTTTTCGTTTTTAAACGTTTGTACATCACCTTTTGATTATTTTTGAAGATAAAAAATTTCAAATTTAGAATTTAACCGTAAATGTATTTTTTAATTGAAAGCTTTTTTTTTTTTTTTTTTTTTCTTTGCAAAATCTGATAAATCCATTACATCTGTTTCTACTTAAAATAACACAAAACATTGATTTAAAAAAATAAAAGAAGACAATTTTGATAAGAAAGCATAGACATATGCAAAAGTATCACTGAAAGTGTGATGTGGGGGTTATAACCCCCTCCTCCTCATCTAAAGATTTTATTTCTCAATTACACCAAAAATTATGGAAAATGTCAATTTTTTCAGATGATTTTATTTTTATTTGTACTATTTCTGAATGTAGATTGTCAGTTGGCAAAAGTTGGAAGTATTTGTGGTGTGCAAACAAGAAATTGCCAGCATTTTAACTCTACCAGAATGTCACATTTTCTTCATTTTTTTTTTTTTTTTTTTTTTTTTTTTCTCTTTCTCTTTTGTGATACTGTTTCCTCCTCGCTGAAGAAACAAGAACTGGTTCTTTGTTACCATCATAATTATTCATCTTGATTCAAGGAAAAATGTGTGTTGTATACAAGATGATATTAGGAAAGAAAGTACACTGAATTTTTTCCTATGAAACTGAAACAAGTGGAGTTTTAAAAAAAAAAAGTGTCAGTTTAAGAAGTGGTACATAAAAACCTGCTCTGTGACACAAGGTGGTCCTTCATTGTCTAAGGTTACTGGGTGAACTGACCAAAAGTACATTATGATCACTTTATATGAATAGTGCATAGATGTAGTATTAATCAAAATCTAGAACAACTTCAAATGACAAAAATTTAGTAAAAGTGTTTTTTATTGTTTTCTCTCATGTATGATTTGTTTTTAAGCTAGCAAGTTAGTCAAGACATTATCAACACAAATTCTAAACACCGTAAATTTGGCATTTTTAAACATAATACAAGTTATAGCAAATGCCAATATTTGATGGTTTTTCCTATTTTTTAACTATAACAATATTTAAATGTATGTCTATAATTTTTTTTATAGCTTTCTGCAGTCAAAATTAGATTATTAATATCAAAAACAAAAGTATAAAACAAAAATATTACATTTTGCAAATCATTTAACTTTTGAATTCATTGTAAACAAAATTGTTGTGATTATTATAAACTGTTATTCTACTGTATATAATTCAAACTGCAATACCATATTATTAATTATTAAAAATTGTTATTACTTTTAACTAATTCTTTAAATTGTAACTTATAGTTACTTATTTAATTTATTCTATAATATGTATTCACATTTTATAATTGTGCAGCATTATTACTGTATCTCACAGAACATTTTTAATGTTTATTTTTAGTGTAAATTAATTTGTTTATTGAAAAGCTATTAAATGTTTAGTTTTATTTAAAATAGGAGGTTTAAACTTGATATTTCCTTTTTTTTCTTTTTTTTAATGAAAGTTGTTTTTTTCTTTGTCTAACTCTGTCATGGATATATTGGATTTTGCAGTAAATCAAGTATAGCGCTTATGGCAGATATTTGAAAGCAATAAAAAATAGGGAAAATATCACTATGTAAAAAATGATTTCGATGTGTGGTAGAGTGATGACATACCAAACCCTTGGTAATGTTAACTCAGAATTTTTAAAATTGGCATTTATCGCATTTTGCATTCGAGCCCTTATATATAGCAATGTCTATACTACGAAACCAAAAATCCTCAATGGGATAATGAGAGAAAAGACATTTAAGGCAAGCAGTCTTTTGTAATAAAATGCTGGATATCATAGAGCATTAATAGGATTAATATGAGTAAAAGTTTGTCACATAGCTGACTTATGTTGCCTTCAGCATCCTGACACCAGAGTTTATAGGCGGACATGTCCGTCCACTTTTCAGGGGTTATCAGCAATTTACTGGTTATATTTTTCAATTTTTTTTCTTTCTTATACACTTAGTGAAATTTTTTCACTAACAAAGAGATATATATATATATATATATATATATATATATATATATATATATATATATATATATATATAAAATAAAACAAGCAGTCATACAAAGAATAAATCAGTAAAGTTAATGTAATTAATGACGAATTCACTTCACTAACAGATTTAATAATGCATTAACCTACTAACCAATCATTGAATTTTGAATAGAATTCTCTCTATTGTCTGTATTTACTAACCTTAGTTTATCACAGCCAAATTTTATAATTTTTATAAAACAAAGATTGTGTCATTCAACAAGTGGTTAATAGGTTAATGCTTTATTAAATCTGTTAGTGAAGTAAATTCGCCATTAATTACATTAACTTTATTTATTTATTCTTTGTATGACTACTACTTTGTAATATTAATTGCACCATATCGGTTGGGTTTCAATCCTGGGTTGAAGCAATTGGATGTCTAGCCACATTGATGAACTGTGATACAGCGAAACAATCTGTCTGAGGACGACTGTATGTATGTATGTGTGTATATATATATATATATATATATATATGTGTATGTATGTATATATACTAACCTTATCTTCATTTGACACAGCCAAATATTAATATTATGGTTAGAAACAAATCTGTGGCATCAGTTTTTGAAGTACATATATTTTTATATATGACATTTATAGTTACCCATTTTTCAGTGAATAATTTAAAAACATCGCAGAACATTAAAATGTCCTTTTTAATCTTCCCTGTGTTTCTAGGGAGGAGCATTTAGCCAAAATAGAACGAAGAGTTAAGGAATATAAAATTGAAATCCTGAACCGACCACGACCAGGGAAGAAATTGCTTGTTCTTGACATTGACTACACTCTCTTTGGTAAGTTATCTCCCTTTACATTTTCTTTGTATTAGTTGTATATTTAAATGCACTTCAGGTTTGTAGGCCATTCCTGGGGTAAAATAAAGGGGATGAGAATTCTAACTGACTCTTGGTAGATTTGGTTGGCCAAGATGTTGTAAACTTACAAAGTTTACAACCTGTGACAACCAACTTTTCACAAAATTTGAATTTGAAACGCCAATGATTCTATAAGCTGTAAAATGTTGTGATGGAAGTCTTGAAGATGAAGACGTGCTTTTTAAAAAAAAATCTTAGAAGATTTTTCTGCACAAATTCAGATAATTTGAAGGATACTTAATAAATATTTACATTTAATTGACATTAAAGGTAAAATGTGATAGGAGATAATAATGAAGATATAAATAAAAAATGTCTGGCAAAGTTTAAACTTTGTCATCTCAAAAATAGTGTGTCAAAAGGACCCCCCTTGACACTGCTATAACTGTATACTTCTTAAATATCCTCAGCAATGTGTGGGACTCCTTTTAGAATTGTAGAAAAATTCAATAAATCTAAGTAATATCACTAAAAATCTCGGCTCTCTGCCAAGATTGGCTCATGCAGAAATAGGCTCACATAAGCTCCAAATTCAAATTTTCACATTATCATTTATTAACTGATCAGTGATGTTATCTCAAATGCCATTCCAGCTTTGAAAAAGCATACAACCATATTCTTGTTGTTTGCTACGATAGAAAGCTCAATCTAGAAAATGATTAATATTTTCCCTCCTAAAAATAGATATTAAAAAAATTGGGTAATATATTTATTAACCAATAAACTTCTGAGTTTAGTAAACCTAACTTTTAACTTTCTTGAATCATCTATTTTCTTATAACTATCATTTTGTAAATTCATAAAAAACAATTTTCAGTTTTTTCAATAGACCATTGACAAGGAATTTTTCATATAATTATTGAGTTTAAGTATATTCTAGTAATATCCTCTGCATTTTTATCCAGCACGAAAAACTAATGAAGATATGTAAACAAACATATATTAGCAGTTGTTATAGTGCTCTTCACTGACTGATGGAAAATTTTACACATACATAAAGCAATGCAAATATATGACTCTCATGTTATGTAGTCGCATACATCTTTTTCACTTATACTAATGCAATTCATGTTTGTTGTAAAAAAAGAGGAAATATTTTTTTGTTGAACTTTGTTTTATTCTCAATAATAAAAATTAATTTTATACTCAATTATTTCATATTTTTTGCACACTTTTTCCTCTGCAAATATTGGTGACCGCCAACCTATCGAACACATTTGTAAATGTGTTCCTCTACAAATGCTTATTTACAAGATTATAAAAACATGTGATTGAAGTACAATGCAATATTTAGATTATTACTAATTTTTATAAAAATGCATAAAAGTCTGTCAATTATTTATTATCAGCCAAGTGCTGACCAACAAAGGAATCTTAAATGAAGAGTGTACACTAAGCACGTTGACTGAAGCAATTGGTCTTAAAGCCAAAACATATTTCGGATTCTAGGAAGTTGCTTACAGTACCCAGTGGTCCCCCATCTAAGCACTGACCAAGCTCAACACTGCTTAACTTCAGTGATCAAACACGAACTGGTATACATTTCATGGTTGTAAGTAGAATTTTCTACTTTCATTTGTCTTAATTATGAAACTTATGACAGCAAAAGAAAAGGCCTTTTTGATCTAAAACTAATGTAACGTGCATAAATATGGCTTTTAACTAGATCCAAATTATTTTTTCTAAACCTCAGCTCGGTGACATTGGTGTAGGACAAAACATTTCTAAAAATTAATAAAATTCAGTATTATAGGTTTTTAAAAGTAAAAATTGTTATTAATTATAGTCTTTTTTTTAAAAAAAATATAAATAAAGAACTAAAAAAATAAATCCAGTATTATTGGTTTCTAAAGAAAAAAAAAAATTGGTATTAACTATAGGTGTCAACCTCTAACCCATTAATGCCCCACCCCCTTTTGGAAACTGGGCATTATTGGGTTAAGAAGACCATTACATATGGGCAAGGAAAGCCTATTTAGTACATACCTAATCTTTTGAACAGAATTGACCGGTACCACACCTGCTGTAAATATGAAGTTTTCACTATATTTTAAGTAAATTTTTATCAAAGATTTCTGTAAAGTCAGGCCCAAAATATTCAATTCTGTATATCCTGGAAGTAGTAAGTCAACTAGTTGATTTCTAAAGTGTTAACAATGCATTCAATTTTCAAAGAACTCCTTGTGTTATGAAACAATTGTCATGATTATTACTTAACAGTTAGTAGGTAGGTTTTAAAGCTTGTTGACTAGCAAGTTTTTGCAACAAAGCCCCTCATATCATATGTATTTTTAGGAAAATATCTACTTTTGAAATTCCTAATGTCCATTATTTTTTTTTTTTTTTTTTTTTGCTAGACCATAAATCTGTAGCGGAACGAGCTGAAGAGCTTAAAAGACCTTTTCTTCATGAATTCCTGACTTCGGCATATGAAGACTACGACATTGTCATTTGGTGTAAGGATTTTTGTCTTTTTCTTTTATACAGTTTTTTTCTTTTCTTTTCTTTTACCCAATTCACCCCAATCAAGGCGAGAATGCCACTATAAAGCAAGAGGCTACTGTGAGTGAAAGAGAATGGGAAAGATTTTAGAAGGAAATGGAAAACTTAATTCGAAATCATAAACAAGAGATAAACTTCTACTTCTGTTCAAAATTAAACCAGGGAGGTGTTTGAATCGGAAGATAGACGAACTTATCTATTCCTAAAAATAATGTTATCATCTGTCCCATGATTTGGTGTTCTCTTAGGGTTACTCTGCAGTTGAGTGTCTGACCAGTTCCCTCCACATATCAAGCCAGGGTAGTCTTTCATGCGTAGAGTGTCTTGAGCAAGTAGACCTAGTGGAGCCTATCTCTTTGCAGGTCAAACCACAGCTGTTGTTCTCCAACTTCAAGTCTTGCCTTGGTCATAGACATGTGACCATTGACTTTAGTCTAAGAAGCCTACTGTCCAGTGATGCTGTATCATCACTGTACCTGTTGCAGACATGGCTGGACAGCGCTTGTGCTACATGGCTGTTGACCATACAAAAATGTTGGTCTACCTTTTGACAGGTTTTGTTTTTAATACTGTTGGGAGGTCTAACCACCCTCCTCACCAGAAAAGCTTGGTGGGGGAACCAGTTTAGTTGATGATGGCGCAATCATGTGGTAGGTAGTAATGGGAGAGGTGGGTGGTGGGCCAATTGCATGTACAACTGTTCATCATGACAGGAGAAAATTCAGGGTCTGCTCATTGAAGATGAAACATTATGAGCTTGATTTTGGAGTTATTTCATGTTACAAGCCATTTTCCCTTCATTGGGGTGAAATTTGCTGTCAGACTCTGATCATCTAGATTTTTGGGAAAATGTACCCTTAAAATATTTAACCCCAGTTTTTAAAGCTTATAGCATATACAGTACAGGTAGTGTAATGGTTAGCAATGAGAAATTGGTTAGCTGAGTTTAAATTCCAGTTGAATTTGTTACATTCACTTGTGTGTGTGTATGTTATATATGGTGCAATGGGTAACCATTGTCACCATTTTATATTTTAAATTTCACGCATGTATGTTGTTTGTTTTTGACTTTGTTGAATGCACAGTATAATAGGATGAGTTAGGCACCGTCTGTAAGAAAAAGATCACCATGAAGCAACTCACTCTGCCAGAAATTTTGAAACGGCATACTGTACTGCTTGGCATTCATGTTGGAAGCTCCATTATGAACATTTCAGAGTTTGGGTGCCAATCTGAAGACAGTGCAGAGGATTCAGAAAGAGTTGGATGAGTCTGATGGTAATGACGAAGGTATGGCAGCTCAGAAAACTCACTTTGATTGTTCTGATAAGAAAAGAACTCCTGAATTTCTTGTTGAGGGCCTCACCTCACCAACAAATTCGGGAGTTCTTTTCTCAGCATTGCAGGCTACATCAAGTGCTTTGAGAAGGTAGTGCTGCCCTGGGTTAAGAGGATGGCTGATGGAAGACCCTATCTCTGGCGATAGGACTCTGAGCCCATGCTACACACACAGGAGAACCCAGTCATGGCTGCCAGACATCAACCCTTACATTTGGCACCTAATTCACCAGACTGCAAACCCCTTGATTATTATGCATGGAGCGCAGTTGATCAAGAGACCAACAAAACTCCTTGTAACACCAAAGATGAACTGAAGGCAAGGATTATGGCAGCATTCACTGACTTAAAGGAGACTGTCCAGAAAATCCGCAAGAGTTTCCAAAGTCATTTAGAGGCTGTGGTTGAAGCCAATATTGATTTTATTGAATAAATGTACTCTTTAGTATTTCAAGATATTTTTGTGCAATTTTGGTAAATATATTTGTTAAAATGAGATGTCAGTGTTATTTTTGTGTAATTTAGAGGATAATTTATCTGTGTGTGCGTATATATACACATATTAATGTTCACCCAAAACAAGGCCAAAGTGCCACTCAAAGTAGAGGATTACTGTGTGGTGTTGTATGAGTGTAAGAAATGTTAAGTGAAGCCCATGATAAAGTTAACCCTAGACTTGAAGAGGTCAAGATTGTAGTGATTGGGAAAACATCATGCCAGGAGTTTGTTCAGTTGTTCTATCTATTTCTTTTATTCATATCTATCTGTCTATCTATTTCATTCTGTCCATATCTACTAAACAGGACCTATTTGATAATTGAGACAGTTATGTTGCCATTTTTTATACACTAATGTTTACCCCATGCAATGCCCAAGAGCCACTCAAGATAGAGGGTTACTGTGTGGTGTTGTATGAGCATAATAAAGGGCAAGAAGTTCAGTTCATTGGGTTATGCAGAAAAGATAATGGTTAACCCTAGACTTGAAGAGGTCAAGACTGTAGTGATCTGGAAAATGTCCTGCCATGAATCTGTTCCACAAATCAGTTCTTGGAAAGCTGTCCAAATGAACTTACTATTGGAATACGAAAGGAATGGGAATGATTCACCCTTGTGTAGGTGACATGGCAGGTCCCAATTGTAAAGATAAGGATTGGTTGGACTAAGGAATGTAGTTAGAGCACTTTTTTCTTTAATCATTTCACCCCAAGCAAAGAAATAAATCTATTAAAACACAAGGGGTTACCAGTGTTAGAGAATACAAGGAAAAAAAAAAAACACTATTAAGTAGCGATAGAACAATAAAAGAACAAAAATTAAGAAGATAACTATTGACATTGCATTAAAATTTTTGAAGATCAAAATTGACTGGAAAGCAAGATGTCAGAAGAGTTCCACCAAATGAGAAGTGTGATAGAAGGAACTGCTAGCATAGAACTTACGGTTACATCTCACCATTTCAACTGTAAATTGATGAGACCTTACTGACAAACTAGTACTGTGCTTTAGTTCATAAAATCTAGATAGTGTAAAGGAAAACTCATCAGAATAATTACCATGAAAATATTTATAGAAAAGGCACAGAGAAGATACGTTACAGCAATGACAAAAGTGACTGTAGATGCTAGGTCAGACCAATAACCCGCCATAGAAATTACGATAGAGAAGCAAAAGGATCACAGCAAACTTTTGCACAAATAGCCTTAGGAAAGGTATAAACCCATCTCTTTTACTCCACAACTATGGATTAAATATCAGGGAAAACTGGATTTTTTAGCCATGGCTACCAATCAGAATGATAACTGAATTACAAGCCGAAGCATATGCTTTATAGCCATGGTGTTCACAATGATTCAAGGGTCTTGACTGTGCTCTATAAGATAGTTAGGTTTTAAAGCTTGTGGAACAGCAAGTTTGTGCAACAAAGCACCTTATATGTATCTTTAAGAAAATATCTCCCCTCGCAAAAAAAAAAAAAATTAAAAATAACTGTCCCGTTAACTGAGGGTTTGTGAACCCTGAGGCACTGAACACTAAGACAATTTACTGTTTATGACACCTGAGAAGTTTCACCAAAACATTTTAAATTCCACCTGTGAGAATTTGTGTTCACTGCACATGAGTGCTCTTGCGAAAGGCATGAATCCATTATCTATGGGTTAAATAGCAGGGTAAACTGAGAATTGTAACCTTGGTTGGCAATTTAGGAGGACAACTCAGGATTTGAAACAGTGGAGAAGGCAATGGAGGAAACGACTGCGCTATCTTTCACAAGAACAAGGGTGTCAAAGTGCAGTTTACTTATGTTAATAAAAAGGAAACCGTGGAGAGTCATGATCGCCCATAACCTTTGATTTATTCAAGATTCTTTGGAGAGAATGTAATTGCAACAGAAGAACTATTTTTTTTTAATTTATATTTTTTATTTTATTTATATTTTTAATTGTTTTTAATTTTATTTATTTTTAATTTTTTAAATTTTATTTATATAAATATTTTTCAAGATAGAAGTCTCATTTTTCACATTGTACATAGATTATTATCTTATATTGCTATGTGTTTCTGTTCCAAGATTTAGGACTTTTTTTTTTTTACATTGGTGTTCACCCTCAACAAGGCCTAAAAGCCATTCAAAATAGAGGGTTACAGAGTAAGAGGCACAGTTTATAGGATACTTTATTTCTACACAGTGATGTTATGTATGGTATTTGTAGTTTTTATTATTTTTTTAAATTGTGAATGGTTGTGCCATTCATTTCCTATATTTTTTTTCTTTTACAGCGGCTACCACCATGAAATGGATTGAAATTAAAATGAAAGAACTTGGTGTAACCAGTCATCTAAACTATAAGATTACATTCATGCTTGATTATATGGCAATGATAAGCGTCCATACACCAAAATATGGAGTCGTAGAGGTTAGTATGGTCTGAAATACTACTGCTGTATGTATGTGTGTGTGTGTGTGTGTGTGTGTGTGTGTGTATAAATATATATATATATATATATACACACACATACGTGTGTGTGTTTGCAAATATATAGAAAAATAGGAAAGAACACATTAAGTAAATAATCTGAGGTTCTTTAGTATTTCTGTTTTTATTTTTAAAAAAACAGTGCTCAATACAAAAGTAGAGCCTAAATTATAATTTTTTTTTTTTTAAAAATATGATTCCTTCGCTACATAAGAGTTCTCATGTTTCAAAAACAAGAGCCAAAAACTTCAAAAATAATTGTTGAAATTGAATTAAAGTATCAAGCTCTGTTTCATCCTCAAGCGAAATTTTTGGAATAGTTGTTTATTTGTACGTTTGTACAAAATGTGGCACAAGGCCAAAAAAGGGGGTTGGGGAAGGAAGGTCTTCTTCTATCTTGATTCTAAACTTAGCCAGCCACAGACACGGACCCAAACATACCAACAATATTCCTATCACCAAAACAACACATTCACTCCTACCTTTCTTACTGCGTCCACCATAATACCTCAAATTCTCTATGAAATCCTAACTAGTCCCCATATGTACATTTCAAAGTCTGTGGGGGAAGGGGAAAAAACAACAATTTAAAAACCCCAATGATTATTTACAATATGATTTAATACTATTTACATAAAGCAAAACAAAATAGGGTTAGTAATAAAACCCCCCACAGTCCCTAAATGTGGCAGAAATATTATTTAACTGGACGAAATAATTGCGGGATTATAGCATTATAAAAAACTAAGCATGCCCACAAACACGCAGTCATTTAGACACAATAACAAATACGAAAACACACACGAAACAAAAAAAAACTGACATCACTGACCACCTAACGAGGGAGGGGATGGGGAATTAAACAAAGGAAAAATAGGGACAGAAATAAAAGGGGCCAATGGGCATGCATACCCTAGCTAAGTTAACCAGTTAACGGGAAACTAAAGATCAAACTAAAAAAAAACCTAAACTAGCCTAATATCGGGGCGGGTTGCCTCTGTTCAACCCTGATAGGACAAAATCCTGAACCTAACAGACATCCAAGTGCCACTCCAGGTCAGCCCCTTTCACTCTACATAGTTGCGCAAGATTTACCCAACTTTTGCCGAATTCTGATGAAGAGAGTCGCAAAATTTTTGGAATAACTAATCTTGAAGTTTACACATCTTTATAAGCAGATTCATTTGTAGAATTAATTACTATGGAAATGGCTGAAGCAACCAGTCCAATAAGGGACATAAGGGTTAATAATTGTATCAACATAGAGCTTGATACTTTAATGCAATTTAATTTTAACAATTATTTTTGAAGTTTTTGGCTCTTGTTTTTGAAATGGGAGAACTCTTATGTAGCGAAGGAATCATATTTTAAAAAAAAATAAATATAATTATATATATATAAACCTCTCGTCAATGGACTAATAGGGGGATGGAGTGGTCTGTTAAAGCCAATTGTAGAAGGGAAGGAATTATTTTTGAGTTATAAAACCACTATAGTAACTCCCAGTAATTATGATCATAATGTAAATACTATAAACATGTATATATGACATAAATAAATATATACTTAATATAGATATATTAATCAAAATAACAAAAATAATAGATTTCTCACAGCTACTTCCTCACACATATGCTAATGTGTCGTACTTTATATACTGTACACCCGTCTTTGAAAGGCCCACCATTGCTGCCAAGTAGTTACTTTGAAAACTGATATGACTCATTCTGCTAAGCCTGCAAGTTTTGAAATACATTGTTGACTATTGGGAAGTTTTTTTGTTTTTTTTTTTCCGGCAGATTTTTTTTTTATTATTTTATCTGCAGATTTTGTCCATTGCATCTGAAATCTGTTTTTTTTTTTTTTTTTTTTTTTTTTTTTTTGGGAGGTTGTAGATGAGAAGTTTGACTGTGTATGTATATAATGTTAAAGACAGGTGTGTCTGTTCAACTTTTTAAGTTTTTACAACATCCGACTAAGTTGCCAGAATTAAAATTGGTAAACTTTCCAAAGTTTGTATTTTAAAAACTTTATTTATTTATGAATCAGAGAGCCGAGTTTAGCTTTAGTATATTTACTTACGTGCAAATACCTTTGGGGAAAATTATGAAACCACCTCCTTCGCACTCCAAGCTATGGGTTAATTAGTAGGACTTGTTTCAATAAATCATTATTATCTCTAAAAAAATTCTTACAATCAAAATATTTTCTGCTTTTAAATAACCTGCAAAAGGTTGACAGATGTAAAAAAAAAAAAAAAAAAAAAAACCCCAAATCAATCAAACCCATTATCTGCATCAATAACTGCTATGGTACATGTATATCTACTATGCAATAGTTGATACTAAAATTGTAAAAGTCATATTGCCTTTGTGTAATCAGAACAGCCACTCAATTGGTTCTAATTAATTGTATTGTTCTCTCTGTGTATAGGCAAGCATTGTATTTATTTCCATTATAGTATAGAAAATGACAATAAACCCAATTGTTTCAGTGCTAATTTCGTAATTAGAAGAGAAATGTGGGAATAATTGCAAACCTTGTACGAATCTAATCAAGAGATTTAATCTCATTAAATTATATCATTTATTTAGCAAACTCCCACCAGTTAATGAAGTTTTAATTAATGCTTTTTCAATTAATGCCTTAACAATTTCTTTTATCTCCAATAAAATGAGTCATGAAGTCTACCAATTATAATGGGAGATTGGAAATCATAGAAAAGAAGTTCCAGCTAATTTCTAAATGGTTTTTCTATTGAGGATCCAGTCATTTTTATGATAGAATATATATTACACTCTGCTATTACCTCTGAAAACAAATGGACAAATTTTGTATTGATTTTAAAGAAGGACAAAAGAAAAACATGTCAATTTTTTTGTTTGATTGATTCATATTGAGATTGTAATTTTTTAGAGATAATGATTTACTTATACAAGACTTACTAATTAACCCACAGCTGGGGGAGAAGAGAATAATTCATACATTTCCCAAGGGTATTTGTGTGTGTGTGTGTGTGTGTAAGTGAATATAACTGATTAACAATTCCATTCATTACACCACCTGCACATCCAAGCTAACAGCACCTGGTATTCCCAAGCAGTTACCCATCTATGTACTGACCAGGCTTGACGTTGCTTAACTTCAGTGATCATACAGGAACTGTTGTTTCAATGTGATATAGCTGTAAGTTTGGTTTTAGTGAGAAAAAGAAAGCATACATAATAACCAGGAAAAAATAAATTGTAAGATTGTTGGAAATTTATTTTTGAAACGAAGATGCAATATTTCATTAATAAAATGATAAAAAAAATAAAATCTTTGTTAAATTAAACAATTAATTGCCTGTATTGCCTCAGATAAATAATGGACCATTTCATTTTGATTGTGAGGAAAGACAGAAGGCAAATTCACATCAGAAACGCTGTCTGGTTTTAGTGAGAAAAAAAAAGATACATGATGATAAAGAAGATAAAATAAAAGATGTGATGATAAAAAGAAAAAGAAGTTAGACAAAGTGATAATGCAATTAGATGTGAACTTGGCGTAAGGGAGGGAAGGGAAATACAGAGGAACAAAAAGTAGAGAAAAGACCAGAACGGAGGAAAAAGAATGAAATTGTTTGTAACAGTAAAATGGACATATATTATTTTCGTCTTTTTATATTGTATGTTTGGATCTTGTCAGCATGGTCAAGAGGGAACGCTGTATGATCTGAACAGTGCACGGCTTCCATATTCCATTGCCCAGACTTGTGCCCTGGAGAGGTCACTTGACCAAATGAGGCACTACTTTTTATCTTGCAAGATAAACAGATGCTTACTTAATTCTTCTTGCTATTTATCTAATGTATCTTCTTCAATATTATTTAAGTTTTTATCCACTGGGGCATGTGTCCTTGAGTTG